>JAAGEH010000357.1:2479302-2538526 GCA_011751065.1 Lasiurus cinereus
TTCTTCTTCTTCTTCTTCTTCTTCTTCTTCTTCTTCTTCTTCTTCTTCTTCCTCTTCTGACACCCCCATAATTCTGATGTTGGTACCCTTGAAGTTGTCCCAGAGGCTCCTTACACTATCTTCATATTTTTTAATTTTTTTTTCTTTTCTGGTTGGGTGTCTTTTGCTTCTTTATTTTACAAATCCTTGACTTGATTCTTGCAATCCTTTAATCTGCTCTTAGAGCTCTGTATAATATTTCTTATTTCAGTCAGTGTATGCTTAATTAAAATTGGTACTTTTTCATATCCTTGAGAGTCTCACTAAATTCATTAGCATTTTCTAGGAAATTCTTGAAAACCTTATAACCGTGATTTTCAACTCTATATCTAGTCATTTGCTTTCCTCCATTTCTGTAATTTGTGATCTGTTTCTTTGTCTCTACATTTTCACTGCTTTCCTGAGTTGATAGAGTGGCTTTTTGTGCTAAGTGTCCTGTAGGGCCCAGTGGTTCAGCCTCCCCAGTTACCTGAGGTGGACACTCTTAGTGCACTCCTTTGTAGGCTGTGTGCACAGTCTTGTTGTAGTTAAGTCTTGATTGTTGTTGGTTACACTGGGTGGAATTGACCTCTAGGCCAATTGGCTGTGAGGATCAGCTGTGTCTACACTGGGAGAACTTCTGTGCTGAAGACCAGACAGAAAAGCCTTTGAGACCAGACTTGCAAAAGCCTCTGGGCTCAGCTTGGATGGGACAGAGTCTCAGGGTGGAGCAGACAGCATTGACTTCCCATCAGCGCTGCTCTATGAGGCCCCTGGGTCTTAGTGTCCCATGGTAATCACTGCCAGCACCTCTGAGATAAAGCCACCTTCAAGTTTTGGATGCTGCCAGACAGTCCAGTTTCTCCCCAAGTGAGTCTGGGTCCCCAGAGTCTTGCCTGGAACTGGGGTTCAGCACAGTCATGAGCTTTTGTTTCCCTCCTGCCTGAGCTTTTGTCTACCTCATTCAGTGGCATCCTGAATACCTCATTCAGTCGCCAGTCCTCTCCATGCATGCGTCTCCCTCTGCCTCCTGCAGCTCCTCTGACTCTCAGTGTGCTTTTCTCTTTCCTTCTAGTTGTAGAATTTCCACTTAACCAGCCTTCATGTGGTTTTGGATGATGTCTGTTTTGTCTTTTAGTTGTAGTTTTGAAATTGTTGTGCAAGGCAGCAGTTTAGGTATTTACCTATGTCACCATATTGGTCAGTTTGCTTAATCTTTACCTGAAAGTCAAATATTATAGTTTGTCGTTTTTTTATTTTTTATTTTTCAAAGGCAGAAATTGGAACTCAGAGATCATGTGGTCAAAACAGAGTACAACTCAGTTTTCTGGACATTTATTCTACTGGTCTTTCTAATAGGTCAAAGATGATTAGTACCAGTAAATAGCTATGACCTTTGGACTGATCTTCATCACCTTTATGTTTTTTTGTTTTTCTTTTCAAATATTTTTATTGATTTTTGGAGCGAGAGGAAGGGAAAAGGAGAGAGAGAAACATTGATATAAGAGCAGAACATAAATTGGCTGCCTCCTGCAAACCCCCTAATGTGGATTGAGCCTGCAACCCAGGCATGTATGCTCTGACCAGAAATTGAAACTGCTAACCTTTTGGTGCATGGACTGATGCCCAACCAACTGATGCCATTGGTGAAACTGAGGCAAATAGATTGAGCTTCTGACAGCCAGTGGAGAACTACGGAACATAGATGCCCTTCAGATAAGGACTGTGTTTGTTCTGGCCCTTGTATGACAAGAAAAGTGTGACCTCAGTTCAAGTCTTGAGGCAGTACCATAGGAACTACAGTTGGGCCATGCCAGTGAGGCAGAATCCTCTTGTCAACATGTTTGTCCTTTTTTTCTTTATTGATTAAGGTATTACATATGTGTCCTTATTGGTTCTTGATGACGAATGTGCATCCGCCACAGGCAGGGGAAGAAGAAACAAAAGGGTTGGCCTTGCTATTAACTTGTAACATGTGCTCAGTAAATATCATCATAAACACACAAAAGCATCCTGAATCACTCAGTCCTGCGAGACATATCATTAATATTATTGGTTCTCACACATCACTATCTGTCAACATCATGCTGGGTGACTAGCAAAAATATAGATCTCAGTCACTGCACCCTAAATCTAGAACTGGTAACCCCTGAGAATGAGCCTCAGAGACCTGCATTTGTTAACAGGTTAATTAAGGTCACTTAAAACATCTTTAATTCTGCTTTTGGGTCTCTCCTCCACTCAAGAGTATATCCTGGAAGTCCATTTTTATCGCCATGCTATGTTGAGTGACCTTACACTTCAGCTTAGCCCATAACTCTGAGAACTGTAACTATTGTTTTGCTGAGTGCAACTTCTTGTCCTTTTTACTGTAAATCTATTTTGCTGCGAGGCACACTTTTATAGGTCAAGATTCCTTGCTGTGTTATTGAAAAATGTAGGTTGAGCTGTAAAGAACAATTGTTTTCTGCAAAGTCACAGAGTTAGGCTTAGCGTGATAGATATTCCTAGGTTATTCATGTTATAACATACCTTGGACATAAAAATTAATCTCGGTAGGATTCTTTATAGCGCTGACCTTCCTTGCCAACGTAAAGCATTAGGCATGAGGAATGTATAAAAAGGGCGTTTGGGGGCAAAAACCAAATTTCTGATATTCAGTTAAGTGATACTTCAGCCACATCTTCTGTTTTTTGTTTGTTTTGTGTGGGTTTTGTTTTTTGTTTTCTGTTTTTTGTTTTTACTTGCTGACCCTCCTACCTCTGAACCTTGATTCTGTATCTACTCCTCATCTTACACCCCAATTTTATATTTGTTAATGTAATTTGATTATTTCCTCTCTCTGTGCACATAAACACACACAACTGATAGTGTCCCCACCCCCACATCCCATAGTCAACAATGATAACATAGCTCCTGTGCTGTGAAGAAACCATATGCAGAAGTATTCTACCGAATAGCTCCAATTTAACACCTGTATCCAACACCAGACATGGGAGCGAGTGGGACTTAATATGACTGCAGCTCCAGCTACTGAGCATACCTAGCTATGTGCTACTCCAGTGAATAGGGCAAGGAGCAGATATGAACTCTTCATCCCTGCATAAACTGCAAAACATGAGACAAATAAGTGATTGTGATCAATGTAAGCCAAATTGCCAGCTATGTTGATCTTTCTGCATTAGCTATTTTGCTTCATATTTGCATTGCTATGTAAAGAGACAACCCAAATGTAGTGGCTTACATTGATCACAATCATTTATTTGTCTCATGTTTTGCAGTTTATGCAGGGATGAGGAGTTCATATCTGCTCCTTGCCCTATTCACGGAGTAGCACATAGCTAGGTATGCTCAATGGCTGGAGCTGCAGTCATATTAAGTCCCACTCGCTCCCATGTATGGTGTTGAACACAGGTGTTAAATTGGAGCTATTCGGTAGAATACTTCTGCATATGGTTTCTTCACAGCACAGGAGCTATGTTATAACTGGGTGTCCCAAAACCTAAAAAGTGAAAACTGACCATATTTTAAGGCCTAGAAATTAGCCATTTCCCTTGCCAGTTATCTACTGATCAAGTCAGGGAGGCCAGATTTAAGGGAGGGGGCATAGAACTCACATCTCAATGGAAATAATGTCAATGAGTTTAGGGGTCATTTTTTAATACTGTCACACCAACACATCATAATTAATATTTGCAGTTGTGAGCCTTAACTGTATAAGATGAGTCCTTTCAACCAAGTTTATTTTTTAAAAAGTTTTCAAATATTAGTGCTGCACAATAGGTAGGTAGCAAGCAAGAAGTACACAGAGGAGGGGTACTTGACTATATCCTACAGTGTTGTTATTCTAAAAATAATATCCAAGAAATAGAGAACTTCCTCTGGGGATTTCTCTGGCAGTAGAGAAGAAAGGTTAGTATCGATTATGGTTTGTTAGACTTTTCCAAGTACGAACATGGACAATGTCCCATATGTTTCTGGCCATATTCCACCAGAGAAATCAGCCTTGCTATTATTTACATACCCAAGTTAAATATTGAATTTGTAATATTAGGGAATATGTTCAGTATTTACCTAGCTAGCAAGTAGAGAGACTCCAATGGAAGTCAATTTTTCCTCAAACTCTTTGCCAAGGCAAATTGTGTTCACAAACAAATTTTTGAATTTCAAATTAGAGCAGAAGGTTTGGACTTGAATTGACAAGTTAGTACATTATGAGACAGAAAGGACATAGTGATTCCAGTGAAATAGAAGATACAGAAAACTTTTAGGAGCTAAGGGAGAAAGGATATACGAAACAGAGAGGTTGTTTTCCTGACAAGAAGAGGAGGCGCACAGCATCCAGAGAGCTTTTCAAGGTTGCAAGTAATTTGGTTGGCAGACATGGTTAACAGCTCATTCTATTGGTGGCCTCCAGTAGTAGCTTGGTGAATGTGGCTGAAAAGTTACGTTGTAAGACCCGTATGTGTTGGCAAGAAAAGAGTCCAGTCATAAAAAGACAGTATCTTTGGAAGATATGGCATTAAGATTCAGTCCCATTAGCATGAGAAGGACTCAATGTGTGTAGAATAGAGAGCCTGATTCAAAGTATTGAACTTCATAATATTCCTCAAAGAGTGTTTTATAGGAAACGGACATGAAGGAGGGAAGTTATGGGTATTGCCACTTATTGAACTTACATACTGTGGTCTCTGGGTTGCCACAGATTTTTCCCAAGGTCCTCTAGTCCCATCTTCTACCAATTCATTCTTGCAGAAGTTGTAGCTGATAGGTGTCAAAGAAAGAGAGAAGGCACGAAAGTGGCAATGCCTTGGGTTAGAGTAGGGAAGGAACAGAATTATCCAATGTTTGGTTACTTTTCTGAGAGGTGTCTTCTCCATCTCAGACTTCTGGAGAGTTCTGCAGGGCCTGAAAGGTGCCACATCTTTGAAAGATTTAATAAGACCAGCGAAGGGTCAAGAGAAAGGAACTGCAGCGTGAGCAGCAGGAGACTGACTTTCATTTATGTCTCAAGGAAGGTTCTGAAGAGCTCTTAAGGTTTGTTTATGACTCCACCGAGTTCTCAAGGAGAGACAGTTATAAAGAACTGCATGGAAGAAGACAGTGAAACAGAGAATTTATTTACTTGCCCTTTCGTCTACCTCTCAGAAGGACAGGGCTGGATTGAAATCGGAGATCTTGACTCACCGTGACTGGCACTTAGATAGAGGAGAACATTTGATCCCATTAACACCGCTGCCAAGCCATTCTCTAAGTTTCCTAAAGCCTGCTGCCACCAACTGTCATCAGCTCCGTAGCCCAAAACACAACATCTTTATTCGGTTACAGTTTGGGAGGTCAGAAGTTCAAAGTCAGTTCCACTGGGTTGGAGTGAAGAAGTTGGTAGAATCAGGCCTGCTCCTGAGACATTGTGTGTCTGGAGGTCTGTTTCCTTGTCTTTTCCAGGTTCAAAATCTGCATGGTGGCCGAAACCGGTTTGGCTCAGTGGATAGAGCGTTGGTCTGCGGACTGAAAGGTCCCAGGTTCGATTCCTGTCAAGGGCATATACCTTGGTTGCGGGGACATCCCCAGTAGGGGGCGTGCAGGAGGAGGCTGATCGATGTCTCTCTATCATCGATGTTTCTAACTCTTTATCCCTCTTCCTTCCTCTCTGTAAAAATTCAAAAAGATATATTAAAAAAACAAAAACAAAACAACAACAACATCAAAAAAACTGCATGGTTTGCATTTCTTGACTCTTGCAACCTTCAGCCTTCCTCCATCTTCAAAGCCAGCGGGTCCTGTCTCGCTTCAGTGATCAGAATGCGTTCTCATTTTGTAGTCAAGCCTTCAATTTTCCTCTTGGAAGATAGAATTAACACCTGCCTGGATAATCCACGATAACTTCCCCTTCTCAAGATGTTTCACTCAATCATATCTGCAAATTGCCTTCGGCTGGAGAAGAGTCACAGCTTCCCAGAATTAGGACTCAGCCATGTGGAGGTCACAAAACCTGTCTTTTCCTGCATGTTGGATACAGTCGCAAGAAGTAGTGCCTGATTAAATTTTATATATATAGCTTACCATGTATTCTCCTTTACCCACAGCTATTCCATTGCCTTATTCCAGTGCTCGGCAAACTCATTAGTTCACAGAGCCAAATATCAACAGGACAACGACTGAAATTTCTTTTGAGACCCAAAACCTACCTTCTCCACATGGGCCACAAAGTTTCAATCGCACTGTATGTGTTCACCTACACGTGGTATTTTGTGGAAGAGCCACACTCAAGGGCCAAAGAGCCGCATGTGGCTCGCGAGCTGCAGTTTGCTAACCATGAATCTAAGGAAATGTATCATCATTCCTTGAGATAGGGTCTTATTACCATCAGGATTCCAGAGTTTGCCCAAGACCCATCATTCCAGATATGGATGGCAACAACTTCAAAACCCTACATTTAGAGGAAATAAGTCAGGACTGATATACATCTGCATCATCAAGAACTCATGTGTGAGAGACAAGTATTTGACCTCCTCTGAGACTCACTTTCTTCATCTTCAGAATAGAAAAATCCTATGGGCCCTGTCACCTCCTAAGGTTATGGAGTGGATTCGATGAGGAAGAAAGGAGGAAAGCTATTTAAATAGTGGCCCGCTATGATCAGGTACAAATTTGGGGTTATGAATTTCTGTCTAAACAGTACTGAGGAGAGCGGCATTTTCATTTCTCTGATACAGAAACATCATGCCTTGATTCTTCGTCTTCTGAGGATGGTGTGAAATACTTGACTTCAATTTTAACTTTTTTTCCTGAAGCTGCATTAACGCCAATCCTTATTAGCAGAGAGTAAGAAATAGATTTTGGCCTTCTGAACGCTCTAGCAAAAATAGTTTGCCTTTTCAATATTCGAGGGGGGGGGGATTAAAAAGTCCCTCAGAAGAAAATCTGATTTTTTTAATGAAACAGCTGGACTGTTACATTGACCGCTTTCCAAGCTGATTTGATGTTCCTGTCTTCTTGATTCATCCACGTTGATGGATCACTCCTTAAATGAGCCCCGCGCAGTCCTGCAGACCACAGGAAAATTTCAGCAGCCAAACGCATCCTGAATAATTGCTACTGAACTGACATAAATCCGTTTGCAACTCCAGCATCGTAAAGCAGCGGGATTGGAACTGACCCCAGGAGTTTCCGAGGGGATGCGTCATGTCATAAAATGGAAAGATCACTGGCCTGGGAGCCTGCAAACCCACTTTCTCCCCAATTTTGACAAGCCTGCTCTTTTTTATGGCTGCTTTGTCTCTGTCACTATTTCACACATTTTCATTCCCTCTCCGACCAGCGCGAGCAAATGCTTAATTAGATCTCCTTTGGACTATAGTCATGAGATCTCCGCTACTTTTAACTGTCCATCATGAGGGTAATCTAGCTAGTGCTTCCAGATAATGTACTTTGTTCCAATTCTATTTACTAAAACAAAGCAAAACACAAAAGCAATATCTGACCATCGGGGTTGTTATGAAGGTTAAATGTTAGAAAGTTCCTATCATAGTGGCTGAAAGTAGCTGGTACCTAAGAAATACTACATATGTAACATAGAGGTTCTTGGTTTCTGTCTCTCTCAGCCCCAATTCATAGAAAATATTACTGTTGAATTAATTTAAAAAATCAGCTCTGATCATGCTACTCCTTGTTTTCAAAAATCTTCGCTACTTCCTTATTAATTATCATTTGACTGCTCTCATTTTTCATGCTTTTTCCGTCTTCTCCAGCCCCTCATCTGAGCACACCCTGCAACTGTGCTTATCCTATCATCCTTGTGAGAGTCTAGCACTCATTTTGCTGACTTGTTTTTATTTGCATTTTAACCCTTGATCAGGACCATCCAAATCATACCTGCCAATGGAATGCAAAATAAAAATGGTATGCTATTTCTGCACCAAGGAAATTAATGTGTGCATATACTTTCATTCCCTCTTTCTCTTCAACACTGCTTGAAACACGTTACTTCTTTAATATGATAAAAATATCTCCCAAAAGCCATAAACCAACAACAGATGACAACCAACATCATACTTATTGGTAAAATAGCTTTGGGAAAACTGAGCGTTGGTTTCTAGGGAGGTTGAAATAAGATATGGTCTTTTACTCATCCATTACTCTCTCAGGTATTTGTTCAACAGGATATTGTTCTAATAGTTATTAGTGCTATTAATAACAGTGTCTCTGGAAACAATGTAAACAAACATAAAATAATATGTAAATAATGGTTATCCTATCTAATAAAAGTAATATGCAAATTGACCACAATATGGCTGGCCCCATGTGGTCAAAGGTGGCTGCTCCCATGTGGACACAAAATGACCACCACAAGATGGCCTTCAGTAAAGGGCAGTTGTGGGCAGTTAGGGGTGAGTAGGCCTGTAGAGGAGGGCAGTTAAAGGTGACCAGGTCAGCAGGGGCGGGCAGTTAGGGGCAATCGGGCCAGGTGGGGAGTAGAAGTGGTTAGGGGCAATCAGGCAGAGGCAGGTGGGCAGTTGGCATCCAGCAGTCCTGGATGGTGAGAGGGATGTCCCTGATTGGAAAGGGTACAGGCTGGGCTGAGGGACACTCCTCTATGTGCATGAATTCATGCACCAGGCCTCTAGTATATTTATATATTGGAGTATTACCCAGACACAAATATGAAACAAAGAAATAAAAATAACCACAGTAAATAAAATGACATGAACGAATCTAACAAACCTAATGTTGAACAAATGCCACCATTTATATTTTACTTAATGAACTTTAAACATGGTCAAAGGTGAGCAATGAAAGTATAAGTCAGGATAGTAATTACTGTTGGGGTGACTGAAAGAGAACATGAATAATTGCTGATAATGACCATTAAATAAACTAGTTATGTGGTTATGTTTACCTCTGGTGTCTTTCTTATAAGCACACTGACCCCAATATGGGGTCCCCGCCCTCAAAGAAACCCCACACTCGCTACCTCATATAAACCTAATTATTACCCCATTTCCAAGACCATCACATAGGAGGTTAGTGTTTCAATATATAAATATTCTTAGACCATAGTATAAAATTGAGATTTTTTTCAGTACTCCAGTACTGTTACCCTTCACACTCCAATTGCAAGCTTTTGGTGTCTGGAATTAACTTTCCTGCTTATGTCATATGGATACAGGGAGATTATACACATATTCACTTTACAGAAGCTTCTAAAATCTACCCGTTTTATTAAATGCCTTTACTAACCCTATTCTCCACAGTTCCAATGGCCAATCCTGTCTTACATTTTTTATCAGCGAACAAGCTCCCTTCTAAAACTAGAAATTGAGTTAATGACAACTCCGTTTGTTGAGTTGGCTTTTTCCACACCAGTCATGCCAGTTTTCTCAAAGATCACTCTTTCATATCTTCAGCCCCAGACTAGAGCTGTGCCAAAAAAAATCCTTGGAACTGCTAAACAATCAGATCAATACCAAGGAAAGGCAAAAAAAAAAATGTTTTTCCAACACCTAGACTCTGGAATTTGCCTTTTTGGTGACTTCCTTCAAAGGTCAGCCTTATTTAGGTCTGTCCTTCTAAGCCTCATATTTATTTTTCCAGTTCCTCTTTGGCCAAGATCACTGAGGGCCAAACAGGCCAGGCATTTGAGATCATCCAGCACATTTAAAAAATATATATATATTATTGATTTTTTACAGAGAGGAAGGGAGAGGGATTGAAAGTTAGAAACATCTATGAGAGAGAGAGACATTGATCAGCTGCCTCCTGCATGCCCCCTACTGGGGATGTACCCCCAACCAAGACACATGCCCTTGACTGGAATCAAACCTGGGACCTTTCAACCACTGAGCAAAACCGGTTTTGGCCATACAGCACATTTTGATATTGTCCTACTTCCTTTCTACTTTTCTGCTCTTCTCAACTTTCTTCTCATTCATCTCTGGAGACTTTTCAAAGAATAATTAAAATGCCCCTGGGTATTAATCTTTTAAATTACAGAATAAAATGTGTAGACTAGTAAGATTAAAATAAATTGGAAAAAAAATACTAATTTTTTTGGAAGTTAAGAGCATAATTTATAGAAGTGCATGTGAAAAGCAAGAATGTTTAAATTTGGAAAGTTATTCTATTTCCCATGTCTGTCAAATGGGAGTGGGTCAGGACTGGAATAAGAAATGGTGAAAGGCATGCAGGTAATTTATAAAAGTTCCTCTGAGCTATAATATTTTCTTGGTCATGAATGTCCAAAAAAATATAGGGCAAGATCTCTTATTTCTTCAGAACAGAGAGTTATAGTAGGCAGACTTGGATGTAAATGGTGTTAGAGCCTGTAACATTTACTGCATTCATCTTCAGATTAATCAAACTGCTATTCTCCACTTGTTTAACAAGTAGTTAAGAAATGTTGAGAATTAAAGGTGTTATTTAACAGTAAATTGCTTTCTTTGTAGGTATTTTATTAATTGAATTTATTTGGGTAATATTGGTTAATAAAGTTATATAGATTTCATTTGTAGAATTCTATAATACGTCATCTGCAGACAAAAGATATTATTAAAAAGGTCCTTTCATTCTCTGGTGTGGTAATGCATTATGTTATGCCAGTTTTCTAAATTCCATGGTCATAATAAAATGCATCAAAGGGATCATTTCATAATTGTGTTTCCCAAACAAATATAGATAAAATTAAAGCTTATAATAATAAAGAATAATAAATATTCTAAAAGATAGAAGAATAACAAGACATTCTTCTTAATTTTATTATCTCTTCTTCATCTCTTACTCTTTGTTTTCCTCTTACTCATTTCACATCTTTAATCATATTCATCTCTCACACATTAAATTAAACCAAAACTGAAAAATAGATAATAAATTTGCTTTGGTGATTCTGTCATATTTTGGTTTTGAAATATTAGTACATTAAATTAAGATCATCAGTGTAAAAACCACACATCATACTATCATCATCACCATCATCATTATCACAATTATCATCATTATCTCATCCTGGATAATGGTAAGGGTGATATAAAATAAATTTTACATGAGCAAATTGGCACAACCTTTATGAAAAGCCTTTTAGATATATTATTAATAAAACAATACAAACTTAATAAACTTAGATCCAACCACTACATTTCTGGAACTCTATCTAAAAGACATAATTGAAAATATAAAAATGTCATTACATGCATAAGCATTTAACATAGTTAATTATTATACTAACAAATTTAAAACAAATTAAATGACCAATAAGATTGGAATGATTAAACAAATTATAGTATATATATTCAATGGAAAATTATACAGGATTTAAACTGAGTGCCTTAGGAGAGTCTGTCATAAATTACAAGGATTTCCCTTATTAAGGGAAACGGCAAGATAACTACTGTATATAAAGTATGATTATAATCATGTTAAAATTGTTTGGAAAAATGAATCTAAGTATATTACCACTGTATAATTCAGACTTTGGGAGACTTCTTCCTCCTACCCATGTATTTCTGTTTTGCAAATTTTATTTGATGACTCTGAGTTGACTTCATATTGAAATAAACACTTTTGGATGAAGTTATTTCAGAAATTTTGGAGGCCGATACTTTTTATTTAACCCAAATTTACAAATCATGCAGTGAACAAGCAACTCACCCACCAGACACTCTGCTAAATGCCCCGAGAGAGCAGAGATGTTTGACGTCCTCAAGGTCTCACCACCAAGAGGGGGATGTACATGTTGACACAATGCATGATATTAAAAGTGTAATATGCTAATGAGACCAGACAGCTGAACGACCTTCCAGATATCATTCCAGATGTCCTTCTAGACAAAGCCTTGGCTGCGGGGGCCAAGGCAGAGGTAGTTAGGGGTGATCAGGCAGATAGGTGAGTGGTTAAGGGTGATTAGACAGGCAGTCAAGTGGTTAGGGGCAATCAGGCAGGCAGGCAGGCCAGCAGTTAGGAGCCAGCAGTCCCAGATTGTGAGAGGGATGTCCAACCGCTGGTTTAGACTTAAACCATCAGTCAGACATGCATCAAGGGGTCCTGAATTGTGAGAGGGTTAAGGCCAGGCTGAGGAACCTGAGGTGCATGAATTCCATGCACTAGGTCTCTAGTTAAATATAAAGGATGCCAATTCTGAAGGCATCTACAAGAGAAATGCAAAGTGAACTGAGAAGGAAAATGTTAATTTTAGGAGGTGGACTCAGGAATGGAGATGGCAGTGAAATTCAGATGGCATTTGTATCTGAGCATCATTTTCACTTATATGATTTGAGGAAGTCAGTTCCAGAGGAAGGAGTTTCAGATGTGGGGGTGACATTCAGAGAAAGCTGGATGGATTTGTTTGAGGGGACAGCATTCTCAGGACCTATTAGTCTCAATGGCAGCTAGAAATTTTGTATAGAACACATGCACCACATATGCACAGGTATACACATATACACATACAACCTGCAGTAGGAAATGTATTTATATGGATTAAGAACAGAAACAGGCTACTTTAAGAGGGAGTATAGCATTCAACTGGTGAAAAATAATGCTGAAAAATACTTCTCTTTATGTCTATCTGTAGTCCTCTTGTTATTATTTTAACTTACAAGTAGATGCATTATTTGATTTCCTTAAGAGTAAAGAGTGTATTTTTCCAGTGTTTTGTAGGTTTTTAAACTTTGGAAAATTAAAATCAATGTATGAAGCTAGAAACAGCTCCCACCATCATCAGGAGGAAGCGGGTATCTTCTCTATCCTTGTCCCCTGCCTCTGTCTGCTGCTAACAAAGAAGAGAACAAGTGTTTCTGCTTTTCCAGTTCGGACCCCCCTCCTCTACTGTTTCTATTGGGGGGAGCGGGAATAACGCCAGGGTTTGGCTGGCCTAGAGGTCAAAAGGGTAGCTCAGCCCTCCGTATGTCCTAGAGAAAATAAGACAAAACAAAGCACTTCCTTCCTCGCTTCCACATCATAACAGTGAGGAAAGTGGTGGCCCCAGGAGTCTACATCCCCTGACAAGATGTACTCTCCACTAAAGCCTCACTCCACTCCCACCTTGAAATCACCATGACTTAATCTACTTGTGTCCTCTCCCAGATAAACCTAGTCTCCCCAAGAATTCCAAGATGCCCTGGTATTCCCTAATTCCTGGAACCATATCTCCACCTGGCTCATTCGAAAGTATAGCTAACTACATTCCCAATCCTCCACTTGCTTCTTCTCTGGCTCCTGTCCCTTCTCCTCACCCATCACTCCCCGGCATATCATATATTTCACCAATTTCTGGCTTTTCTCTAGTAGAACACGATCCCCATCAGGAGAGAGATGTTTGTCGATGTAGGTCATCACTATCCCCATGGCTTAGAAAAATACCAGGTTCATAGGAGATACTCAATAACTATGTTCTGGCTGTTGAATAAGTCAATGAAAGAATGAATTTCTTGTCCATCTTCTTTTACTTTTCACTGAACGTGTTCTAGTTCGTATTTTGTTTTCCATTTACACTGTAATGAAGTCCGTTTTTTTTTTTTTTTAAATGTTGTGAACATTGACTGTGAGGTTTTGTTGTTTTCCTCTGGATTTTCTTCATATTTGTCTTCCTGGTCTATAAATCTCATGTGAGATTTTAGGGGATCAGCAGGTTGGTTCTTTTATTACTTATACCTTCCATGACCTGGAAGGACGTGAGAGGGAGTCCACAGGATGACCAGGTCCAGCAGAGAATTGGACTTTTCTCAGTAGAGTCTATTGTACTTTATCATTATGGTTGCCACAGTTAAAACGGCAACACAAGAGTCATGAATCCATGCCTGGATTTGCGTTTGTCCTAGTTTTTTATTAAAATAGATTTAATTGATTTCAGAGAGAGAAAGGGAGAGGGAGAGAAGGATAGAAACATGAATGATGAGAATCAATGATCGGCTGTCTCTTGCACGCCCCCTACTGGGCTTCAAGGTTGAAACCCGGGCATATGCCCTGACCATGACCTCCTGGTTCCTGGGTCAAGGCTCAACCACTGAACCACACTGGCTGGGAGTGCCTTAGTCTTTTTATAGGAACATGTATTCTGTGATCTGCACCATTTCTCGATAATCTGGATCTCACGGAAGCACCTCTCTCTATTGGGACTGTCTTATCCAATTCACTGTGCTCCCTGTGAATGAGAAGCTATGTGACAAGAAGCTCCACTTCCTTGAGGATTCAGTATGGTGTCTCCATGAATGAATTTTCAGAATTTAAAAAAAAAAAAGCGGGTTGAAGTTTCATAATTTTAGTGATGAAAGGGGGTTTTGCTGATCAGGTTAGCTTATTTAGTTTTAGGCAAGAATTTTTCAACGATATACCTCCTCTCCCTTTTTTCTCAGGCTTTTGAATTGTGTCTTTGATTCCCATTGCCCCGCTCTTGTGTAACACCATGGAAACAGAGGAACCAACACCCCACATCTTGTGACACCACAGAATTCCTCTTCTCTGTCTCTGCAGTGATGTCTTTTGGTGTGAATCACGTAGTCTCTTTTAGTGGGCCACAAAAATAATGAATTAAAAGAAAGAGATTCCAAAACGCATTCCTTCTTGTTTAATTTTGTCCATAATAATACATATTGGGAATGTACAATGAGTATATGGAAGCATTTCTTTGGTACCAAGGAGAATGCCAAGGCTAAAAACACATTTTTACATTTAATTTTCTTTTACCTTGACTAAAAACACAAGAACTAATGATGTGTGTGTGTGCGTGTGTGCATGAGTGTGTGTGTTTATATGTATTATATCCCCATCTGACACGACAGATTCTAGTTCCTGGCTCTTTTTAAGGTGCTAAAAGCAATCATGTACCAAGTCTCTGATGCTAATCACATTCCTTCAAGTTACCTTGGTGATTTGACTTTTGAAAGTGTTTTGCTGAAACAATATGAATTCACTGATTTGCATGACAAGTAAATTACCAGTTGGAAGTGTTGCATGCGCAAAGAAATGTACTCGTGGCATTTCAGATAAATTAGAGTTACAACGTGTTTTCTGTTCAAAAAGTAACTCATCATTTCTGTCCAATTCAACAAATTTACTGACTGTCTACCCTATGGCCAACCCTTTCCTTTCTGTGGGAGACAAAGGGAAGAAGAAACAGCCCCAGGAAACCATGAGTTGAGTATACAGTGGTACCTCGAGATATGAGTTTAATTTATTCCGTAACCTTGAGGCGTGGGAAACTATGAGATGCTCAAAAGTCACGGTAAACTGGTGGGTCGTGTGTAGCCGGCCGATCCGCACGATGACTCCTATCTCAAATATTGCTCATATTTCAAAGCAAAAATCGCTCGCTCGATGGTTTGTATCTCAAAACTCTCGGATGTTAGGGCACTCGTATCTCGAGGTACCACTGTATTCAGACAAGTAAGTGACTTCACTGGCTTTTTCTTCCTGAACCTGTACATCTCAAATGACAGGGAAGATTCCACAGCAAATGTCTTCAGAGCGTGAGGTCTCTTCAGGTCTAGACGTTCCTCTTCTATCTGAAATGTTTCATCCTTATGGAATTTGTCTACCCAATGCCCATGCCAGTTCTCCTGTTTGCCTATTTAAGGCTTAGTGTGTATTTCTGGGCATTGAGCTTGGCATCGAGATGAATCCTGAGCAACAGAGACAGAAGCTCATTTTTCCTGAAATTAGATTCTCATCATAGAACAACAGGGCTAAAGTCTGTTTTCTTGATCTAGGGTAATGATGGCAGTGGCAGTGTTTTGTCTGGCACTTGTATGCCAAGGTCAGTCATAGAGAGGGAAAAAAAGACATAGGAGTCTGTTTAAATAATCCTTGAACAGTTCAATTCTAAACCCGAGTCCTAAACACTGATGGTGTAAATGTAGAAATTCCAAAAGCAACATGAGCATCATTTCAGGTTGTGGAGAATAAAAAAAGAGACGAAGAGAGATGTGTTCTCTTGCAGGTTTTTGTCTTAACATCCTTGGTAAATTGGGCTGCTATTAACTAGAGTAGGAAAGAAAGAAAGAAAAGGTGTAGAGATGAGGTATGATTTAAGGAGACTATATGCCATTTTAATCATGTTAACTTAGAGCTTTTAGAGAATTGTATAAATGGCTATATTAAAAGAGAAAGTTATATTTAGAAAGGTCTAAATCTCAGAGAGGAAATCGGAGTGGAGATGCATAAGTAGACCCTTCAGTCTGCATGCCGATGCTCTATCCACTGAGCCAAACCGGTTAGGGCATCTCTAAACATGTTTACAGTGGTACCTCGAGATACGAGTTTAATTCGTTCCGTAACCTTGAGGCGTGGGAAACTATGAGACGCTCGAGTCGAGGTAAACTGGTGGGTCGTGTGCAGCCGGCCGATCCGCGCGATGACTCCTATCTCAACTGTTGCTCGTATTTCAAAGCAAAAATCGCTCACTCAACGGCTTGTATCTCAAAAATCTCATATGTTAGGGCACTTGTATCTCAAGGTACCACTGTATGTTGTATCTCTTTTAAGTGCTTTTTTCTTGGAAGGGTTCCCAAATGTTGGCACCGGTTATAAATGATGACATCAGAGTTAGATTTTGGATGGCGCTAAAGACCCCAGGAGATAGGTAAGGTCAAGGCCCAAAGTGCTAAATTCCTCTTGAAATCTCCTAGCACTGCACAGGAAACACGGTTTCTGAGCCTTCACTCCTTAAGGAAGAGCAGTGAAGCCAAAGGAAAGGCGTCATACAATCCTCCATCTAGAAAGGCCTTGGTGGATTGCCAGGGGCTGCCCGCTCCCAGTCTGGAGTCCGGCCAGTATGAAACTCAAGCTGGAAGGCAACCCTCCAGGAGAATCCCGAAGGGCAGGGTGACAGGAGAAAAGCAGTGAGCACCAAGCGTAGCTCCAGGGAACGTTGATTTTGGATTGTCATGCAAGATCTCAGTCTCTATTAGAGAATTTAAATACCAATCCCCAAGTGAACTCTGGTAGGTTCTAAGGACACAGTACCCTGAGTCAGATATCTGATTGTAAATTGTTTCTTTCTGCCTCTGGGATGTGATTCTGGTGTAGTGATTGCGACTTTGTCATCAAGAGAATAGAATATATTCATTAAAATAGGATGTGCTTTGTTGAGAGACCTCTTAGCAGGCTGAGAGAGTGCATGGTTATGCATGTATATTTTTACCCTTAATTAATTAATTTATCTATTTTTTATTTAATCCTCACCCAAGGATATTTTTATTGATTTTTTTTTTTTAGGATAGAGAAGGGAAAGAGAGAGAGAGAAAAAAATCTGTGAGAGAGCAATATCTACGTGAGAGAGAAACATCAGTCTTACCTCCAGGACTTGCCCTTACTGGGAACCCAATCTGAAACTCAGGTATATGCCCTGATTGGGAATTGAATTGAAAACTTTTTGGTGAGTAAACCAACACTCCAACCAATTATGCCATCATTCCAGGGCTAATTTGTATCACTTATTGAGCACTTACTTTATTCTAGGTATATTCCACTCATGATTTTATGCCATTCTTACTACAAAAATCTAGATATGATATATTATTATACTAATTTTTACCAATAACAAATCCATGACTTAGAGGTAGCTTAAGCAAGTTGCAGTGGTCCATGTGCTAATTAAAGTATTGAAGCCAAAATTCAAATATGTCTTGTTCTTTATATTATTACTAGAGGCTTGGTGCATGAATTTGTGCACAGGTGGGGTACAGCTGGCCTGCCCTGATTGGGGTCAGGCGGGCTAGGCGAAAGGCTATGGGAGGTTAGCCAACAGCCCTGACCCTGACGAAGGTCTGGTCAGGGCCAGGCTGGTGGTGGGGGAGGGGTGTATGGGAGGTCAGTCAGCAGGCCCCGCCCCTGATCAGGGTGGAGGGGGACCATCAGGGCCAGGCCTGCCAGGGAAAGGAGCTGCAGGCAGTTGGCCTGCCAATCCTACCCCATAATGGAGTCAGGGTGGGGGGCCGGGATGTAATCATGGCTTCAATGCTTGTCAAAGCAACCAGTCGTTCTAGTCATTCTGGTGTTCTGGCTTTTATATATATAGATGTATTACAAAACTGTTTTCTGCATTTAAATTCACTTTATAATGTTATTCCCAAAACCATATGATGCAGAATCCTGGTCCCTAAAACTAAAAAAAAAAGTATATATATATGAAGCAAATAAACAAGAAACATACTTCTTAATGTAATAAAAATTATATTACCTTCATTGACCACTCACCATATTTGAAACATTTGGCCAGAGATTACCTGTAGTGAAGACATGTAATGAAAATTAAATGAAACCAGTTCCCCAGAGTTAACAATTTCTCAGTGTAAGAAACATTTCTGACCATGCTGAAGGCCTTAGAAGGATATTCCAAAATATTGAGTAATGACAAGAAATTTAACCTTGTACTATTACTACTTTTGATAATAAAACTAGTATCTAGAATTAATTTACAGTTTCAAAGTGTGGATTTTTATTGCTTCATAAAACTGAGTCAACTCTCAAGAGTCCACTTTGAAGATGACACACTAAATTAGAGTAATATATCATCTTAAAGGAATTGGGTATGTAAATATAAAAATAAATACATATTATTTCATACTGTGGACAGTGATGTAAACTAAAGCCTTTGGTAAACTCTAAATTTCTACACCAATGTAGGAACCAGCTTTAATCTTTTAATACCTCCAACATTTTCTAAGGGAAGAGACTCACTCAACAATGTCTGCAGATGGGGTGACTTAGTCTCTCTTGATGGGGAATAGCAATACCTTATAAGCAACCCCCTCCTTCTTTGCAAACATCTCCCAAATAGTGATCCAAAGAAATTCCATATATTAGGTAAAAGTCTATTTTGGAATATGCTCAGGTTTTAGAAAGCCAATCAATACCAGGCTTTCTCTCTGGAATTCAGAACCCATTGAGAACTAGAAGAAAGAATGGAGATGATGCTATCGGTTATGTGATTGGTAAGTAGAATTCTAAAAAACATGCTTGACACCTGGCCACAATCTTCTCATATGTTCCCCCTATGAAAAAGAACCTTGCCCATAATGCTACAGTTTTTCAGGCATGTTTACACTATGGGATCAATCGAGAAATAGCTGTCACTTGGGGATGAATTGGCCACTTAAAAAGATAGCAAGAGCTAAGACTGGTTTGGCTCAGTGGATAGAGCGGCGGCCTGCGGACTGAAGGGTCCCAGGTTCGATTCCGGTTGGGGGCATGTACCTTGGTTGCAGGCACATCTCCAGTGTGGGGCGTGCAGGAGGCGGCTGATCGATGTCTCTCTCTCTCATCGATGTTTCTGACTCTCTATCCCTCTCCCTTCCTCTCTGTAAAAAATCAATAAAATATATTTTTTAAAAAATAGCAAGAAAGCGATTGAGCTAAAAAGGGCTCTCTCTCACTCTCTCTCCATAACAACAAGATACCATCATCAACAAGAAGAGTAAGTAGGGAAGCCTTAAAGAGAAGAAGAAAAAGCCCATTTCTCCTCCAGGAGAGTAGACAATCCCTTCGCTCTGTGGGAACAGGAGCAAGGAGAGGTAAGTGATTCTGGTAACCTCATTTCTTTCGTTCTGCTCCTCAAACTGTCAGTCTGATCAATTAATGCTGAGGCTGACCAGACACGTGGCTATTCCCTTCAGGAGCCCAGAGCCATCCGTTCTTAGGGCAGCCCTCCTGCGTTATTCATGAGTTTTTCTCTCTCACTTCCAGGCACTGCTCCGTCTGGAATTACTGGTGGACAGTTTTCCCTTACCTTCTCCTCCTCCAAGGCTAACTAAGACAGAGTGGTCATCCGAATGCATTCTAAAACCCTGCTGTACCCGAGATCACAAAGCTGTCTTTGTTCAATTAGGCGCAGCCATCCTGTCCGACATAGAACGCTTCAGTGGTTAAGCAGTCACTCCACATGACAGCTTTCCAGGACGCGTTTCATACAGCATTCTCCTGGCAAAATCCCCCCAATTTGCATGTAAACACCTTTCCACTGGCCAAGCCTCAGAATAGATATAACACGTGAACGTCTCATGGCCTGTGTCTTTTAGGTTAAATTACAGTCCCGCACTTCATCCACTCTTCCTTCCAGTCTCATTGGGAAGACCAGAAGGGCGTGTCTGCCTCCCAGTGTCCCAACGTGAATTAATTCAAAAGCAACTCTCTTCTGTGAGAGCTCAGGTGTCCATAGAACATTCTAGATTTTCTCCTGACTGGTCCCACACACGCGACAGTGACTAAACACAAGGCAAATGCAGAATAATATGTATTCCTAATGCCATTTCACAAATCCGTGTATTCACTCCTTTTGCAAATATTTAGCGAGTGCCTCCTCTGTGGCAGGTCCTGGGCCAGAATGTAAGGACACAGAAATGGTCAAAACAGCACAAATCCCCTCACTAATAGAACTGTCATTAACTGGGAGAAGCAAAGAAATGAAAAGGCTACATAAGGTTGGGCGGGGTGAGGCTGTGAGAGATCAACCGAAGGACTTGTACGCATGTATGTAAGCATAGTCAATGGACACAGGGCATTGTGGGGGCGGGGGGTAGGTGAGGACATGTACTGGGGGGTAGAAAGGCTGGGGAGAGGGCAATAGGGAAAAAAAGGAGACATATGTACTATTATTTGTAATACTTTAAGCAATACACGCACACACACACACACACACACACACACACACACACACAAAGTCATCAGGACAGACTTCACTCATTCATATAAAATGAAAAAAACAAACAAACACATAACTGTCGAGAGATACCAAATGCATTTTCATGGATGCCTAGGGGAAGGAAGAAATTAAGAGTGGGGACTGGAGATAAAAAAGAACATTACAAAAATAAAAAGCAAGTAGAATCTCTCAATATAGTGTGAGCTAAAAAGTATAAATAACTCCATGACCTGCATCTACACTTAAAAAAAAAAAAAGGAAAAAGTTTTAGCCTCTAAGTAAAAGTGTCTTCAATCCATTATGTGGTTCAATATAGAACCACATCACTGGACCCCAGTGAAACTCAGGATTGAAGGGACCCTGAACACAGAATATTTCTGGCCTTCTGTCTCACCGGGACATCAGTTCACCTGTCTCTGCTGAGCATCCAGAAAGCAAGCTGTGAACTTAAGCTTTACGAGGTGAAATTGCCTTCTGAGAGGGGTGTTCATTTTAACACCATCTCCTGTTAAAGAGTCTCACCAGGGATACCCCTCATTTCCTGGCAAAGGATTTGGAAGCTGGGATCACCTCCTTGTTCTCCCTTCACTTCACCTGTAAGGCTCCTGAAGGTCACTTCCCTCCCAAACCTGGACCTCTGGTGCCCTGTTTTTGCGCTGAATATGACCTTCAGGATGACCCAGCCTCAGTGTCCAGCAGGCTAATCACAAAGACTCTTTGCCCAGGTCCTTGAAATCTCCAAGAAATACGGGAAACTGACTGCTAGGGACAATGTCTTCCTGGTCACCGTGTCTATCTGAGGGTTACTCTCTGCAGGATCTGAACCAAAGCCACTGAGGACCGCTAAGGGAGCATGTTCATGTTCCAGTTTCCAGCCTTCCGCAGAAGAATCAATAACCTCACTGTGAATTGCTCAAGACCTGGCCTTGTTGAGCATCTCACATTTCAAGTGACATTTCTGCTGCACCTTTTTCAGTAGAATCAGATAGAACCCGGATGTCCTATGTCCATCTAATTTTCTTTTCCCCGTGATCCTTTAAGGAAGGGTCAATATTTTAGTCCACTTTAACTGTTCTTTTATTATGCTAACACATTGATTGGGTCAGAGAACCGTCTTTTCTCCCATGCCTCTTCCTTTTGAGGCACAGAAATCCTCTGAAGTTTTTTGTCATAACGAGAGATGCAAAGTATATGATTTGAGAATCTGGTAAAAAGCATACATTGTCCAAAGCGATTCTTTCCTCTTTCACCTCTTTAAATGGAATAGCCCCATGCTCGCTGCATTCTCCTTTCAGATCAACCTCTAAACCAGGCCTGTTCAAAGTATCACTGTTCTGCGTGGTCCCTTTGGCATGAAACCAGGTTCCTGTGCCTTCCTGAGGGTACCAGTCTCTATCCAGAGAGTGGGATAGCTGCATTCAGCACCATACTGAGCTGTTTGTCGTTCAAGCTCAATGGTTTTGAGTAGCCAACGACCTGCTTCTTGATCTTTCCTTTGCCAATCAGTGCCAACTGACCATCCCCGTTTGATACAGCTGTTCTGATTTTTATAGAAACTTTCCCATTTGTGATGACATTGCTTTTTTATGACAATTTTTTTTCAATGACAGTTGACATTCAATATGATTTTATATTAGATTCCAGTGTACAACAGAGTAGTTAGACATTTATATAATTTACGAAGTGGTATCCTTGATATGCTGGTACCCACCTGGCACCATACGTATTATTACAATAGGATGGCCTGGATTCCCTATGCTGTACTTTACCTCCCAGTGACTCTTGTAACTACCAATTTACAAATTCTTAATCCCTTCAACTTTTCACCCAGCCCCGCAACCCTTTTTCCATCTGGCAACCATCTGTCTGTTCCATCAACAAGCCTGGTTTTTGTTTTTATTTTTGTTTGTTCATTTATTGCATTCCTCGGATTCTCCATAGAAGTGAAACCACATGGCATTTGTCTTTCTCTGTATTATGACATAACACTTAAAAGTCTTAAGTATTTCCTGATCTATTTTCCATCTGGGGGCCATTGTTATGTGCTCTCTGGAATAAAGCCTTTTCTAACATATGTTTGGGACATAGACATCACCATCTCTGCTTGGGTATCAACAATGACACATTTCTTTTCTCAAACATAACCCTTTTATATCTTCCCAGATCCTGACGCCATGTGGACACAAGATGGCCACCACAAGATGGCCAGCAGGGGAAGGCAGTTGGCAGGGACCAGGCCTGCAAAGGAGGGCAGTTGGGGGTGATTAAGCCTGCAGTGGAAGGTAGTTATGGCTGACCCAAACTCTATCTTATGAAACTACCCCTCTTTCTCCACAAGCATGTTGCCTTCTCTAACGTATCATCTCTTCCCCACTGCTCCCATTGTGATAGAAGGTCAGAAACATAATTTTTAATCAATTCAATTACAAAATAATCCATCTCTAGAGATGGAGTGAATGCTACAGGCACAAGAATTTTTAAATGTTTTTTTTTTTCCCTTTAAATTTTTGAGTTGGCAATTGTTTCACTGAGTTCTTCTCCACCTATAGCACAGATTTCTGTAAAGACATATTCCTCTTCATTTATTTATTAGTAAAATCCACTCTCATTTTTTATGAGGCTGCATCTTTGTAATCCTATCTAATAAAAGAGTAATATGCAAATCGACTATATCTCCACTACAAGCCACACCCACCAGCCACTCCCACCAGCCAATCAGAACAAGTATGCAAATTAACCCGACCAAGATGGCTACGGCCACAGAGAGAGCAAGTTGTCCCTGGCAATGGAGGAAGCCAACTTTTCCGCAAAGCCTGGCCTGTGGAGGCCTCCACTTAAGGCAACAAAGTTTCAATGGCTGTGCAGCAGAAGGCTTGGCTCCATTTTAGGCTACAAAGTTTCAATTGTAGAAGATAAGTAAATCCCAGATACCAGGGCCTCCACTTGGGTCACAGTGGGGGCATGGCTGGCCTGCAAACCACCACAGGCCCCTCGCCCAGGCCACCCCACACCCCAAGGAAACACCCACCCTGATCCAGGACATGTTTCAGGGAAAACCAGCTGTTCCCCACCCATGCACCAGGCCTCTATTCTATCTAATAAAAGAGTAATATGCAGATTGACCATCACTCCAACACACAAGATGTCTGCCCCCATATGGTCAAAAGATACTGCCCCCATGTGAACACAAGATGGCCACTACAAGATGGCCAGCAGAAGAAGGCAGTTCAGTTGGCAGGGACCAGGCCTGCAAAGGAGGGCAGTTGGGGGTGATTAAGCCTGCAGCAGAAGGTAGTTAGGGGTGACTAGGCTGGCAGATGAGGGAAGTTTGGGGTGACCGGGCTTGTTGGGAAGGGCAGTTAGGAGGGACCAAGGCTTACAGAGGAGGGCAGTTAGGGGTTACTAGACCTGCAGGGGAGGGCAGTTAGGAGAAAACAGGCTGGCAGGGGAGCAGTTAGGCATCAGTCAGGCTGGCAGGCAGAAGTGGTTAGGGGCAATCAGAAAGGCAGGCCGGTGAACAGTTGGATCGGGCCTAAACGGGCAGTTGGACATCCCTTAAGGGGTCCCAAATTGGAGAGGGAGCAGGCTGGGCTTAAGGAAACCTCCACCCCCTGTGCACAAATTTCATGCACCAGGCCTCTAGTCTAGTATATTTTTCAGAGTATGTGTCCTGGGTCTCTATGAATGTGAAGGCTGGACCTCAGGCTCTGTAGCTTTTATGCTGAAACTAATTGCAATCATAACTGAGCTTAACAAAGTCACTGCCTGGGGCTCTTGCAAAACAATTCATAATGGCAGAGAAAAAATCGTCTCATTTCAGGTACTATCTCTTTACTGAGGAATCTTAATTGGACCCAAATGTTTTATTTATAACCTGCTCCCTGACTCAGCCCCTGTGTAAGTCAGGTCAAGGTCAGCTGCAGTGGCCTCGATACTAGGGTCCCCGGGATGTGCTTAGTGGGAGGCAATGGGGCATCTCTCATGTCCCCAACTTTTTTAATATGTTCCATGTCTGTAACTAACAACAAATAGTGGTAGCTGAGATCCATCAAACTAAAAATGAAAAACAAAACAAAACAAAAAACACTAGCCATGTGAGCTTGCTAAAGCTTTGATCTTAAAGCACCTCTTCTTGGCTCATACAAAACCTTCAGTTTATCTAATTTTATGAGCATACTTTCTTGCCCCTCATTCTTTCAAGCCCATGCACCCACATATAATAGAACTCTGTGGTTCTTCTACTAAGAGGTACCATTTGTGAGAAATCAGAAAACGAGTTAAAATATTATCTTTATTGCTAATAAAGCTGATGGGCACACAGTCTTAGATCAGCCAACAGAGTTTCAATGCAACCTGTCCCCGTGAATAAAAATTTGCCATTCAGTCCCTGGATGTGCTGAGAAAATCCGAATACCACATGTATTAGAGCACGCCTGAGATCAAAAAAGAGTATGTCCCCTTGTCTGGGCCACAGTGCCTGGATGTTTTGCCAAGCATTATTCTAGGTATTTCTGACATGTCATGTTTCGAGAAAATGTTTATCAATATCATTGGAGTTTTGGTAAACCAGCTTGCCCTCCATAATGTGGGTTAGTCTCATCCAATTGGCCAAACACTTAAACACAACAAAAAGGTTGACCTCCCCTAAAGCAAGAAAGAATGATTCTTCTGGAAGACTGCCTTTAGACTTCGGCTGCAACCTTTTCCTTTCTCTACCCTCCCCCCCACCCCCACCCCACCCAACCCCTCTCTTTCCTGGCTAGCCAGCAGACTGCCTTTGGATTTGAACTGTAACTCTCTCCTGCACCTCCAGCCTCCCTCAGCAGACTGTGGACTGGCCAAGTCTCCACAATAGTGAGTTTATTCCTTAATATAAACCTCTTTTGCTATATATTAAATTGTATCTTAGATCCCTGACTAATATAGGAGCCCAGAAGGGAATTTTACTGGACATTCTTGGTTCCCATGACAAACTCATCATCCTAGAAGCCTGCTGAAACTGTTTCCTCCCTCACCAGCCAAGGGAAGATGTGGGGACAGAGGCCAGCATGGTTTTCCCGTGCTTTCCTCCTGGACCAGGAGAAATGTGGGAGCATGGGGAGTGGGAAGAGATTCTCCTCCACTTCTACAATTGGATATTAGACCTTCTTCTTCTCCTTCTCCTTCTCCTTCTCCTTCTCCTTCTCCTTCTCCTTCTCCTCCTTCTTCTCCTTCTCCTTCTCCTCCTTCTTCTCCTCCTCCTCCTTCTTCTTTTCCTTCTTTTTTATACAAGGAACTTTTAAAAAATATTTTTTATTCAATTTTTTACAGAGAGGAAGGGAGAAGGATAGAGAATCAGAAACATCGATGAGAGAGAGTAATCAGCTGCCTCCTGCATGCCCCCTTATTGGGGATGTGCCTGCAACCAAGATACATGCCCTTGACCAGAATCAAACCTGGGACCTTTCAGTCCGCAGGCCGACGCTCTATCCACTGAGCAAAACCGGTTTTGGCTGGATGCTAGACCTTCTTCTTGAAATAACATGGACTCTCTTTACACTGTCTCACACCCAGTAACCTCATACTTACTTTTGCCAGCTTTGGTCTTCGTATATTTTTAGTACCTTCCAGACTCAGCAGAGAACTTCAACTCTGCTTTCTTGGACCAAACTGGTTCCCTTGGCATCGAAGTCACAGCCCAAACTCCAGGTGGAAGGCAGCTAACGCAGGCTTCCATTTACACAACCTGATTTCCAGCAACAGGTGAGTGTGGAAGTTCTGGGCCACCAAGCCGCAGAATCTCTCCGACTTCCAATCCCCTCTGGTGTGGGTTTGAAACAATAACAATCCTCCTGACAGAGTTTTCATGAAAATTAAATTAGGTAATAAAGGCAAACAGGTCTCCCACGATCTCCAGTTTCCAGGTGTTCCTGCATTTCTGAGGCAGTGGAAGTGCTGTTATTCCGAGGGATCCAGAATTCACCGGGCTGTGCTTTTCAATGTGACCGCTGCTTTCCTGCTTGTTTCTGAGCAAAACAGTTAAAAGGTTCTTCGCTTGACCAAACTTTAATCAGGCTCCGGACCTTCTCCCCCAATCACCGTCTAACCCCAGCTCTTGGGTCTTTTCTTCAATATTTAATTGCTTTCTTGGATTCTCTCTCTCTCACTTTCAAGATAACCTACTTCCTTCTTTGGCTCTTGGGGCTCATTATCAGCTTGTTTGCAATCACGTGTGCTTCTGTGACTGTGCATGTCCTACAGAGGTGCAGTAGGAGTGCCACCATCTTGGCCTCATGAGACTTTACTGGTCTGGCTAGTTCCCACTCTCCATGCCATAAGGTTGGACTCAGACACCAACGCTGGCATCTGGTGTCCTCATTGGCACTGAAATCGCCCCATATTTTTACATTATGGGGGTGGGGCAAGGAAGGGGTCTAGAACCATTCCATTCCCATTCTTTAAATCCCACTATTGAGTAACATATGTCCACTTATTTTTTTTAATATATTTTATTGATTTTTTTACAGAAAGGAAGGGAGAGAGATAGAAAGTCAGAAACATCGATGAAAGAGAGACACCGATCAGCCGCCTCCTGCACGCCCCACAGTGGAGATGTGCCCGCAAGCAAGGTACATGCCCCCAAACAGAATCGAACCTGGGACCTTTTAGTCCGCAAGCCGACACTCTATCCACTGAGCCAAACCGGTCTTGGCATATGTCCACTTATTTATGTTTATGTTTATGGAGCATCTACTGAAGGACAGTATTCAGCTGGCATATTAGTAAAATTGGCCTTTGAGTTATTGCGAAGCTTCACATTTTCAGGTTAATGTTCTATAAAATGTTGGGATTTTGTGACAGTTTTCAACTTAGCTTTTGTAAACCCAGTAAAGGATGGTGCGATACCCACTGGGGGTTTATTGGTCCCAGGTGCTCTTGGCTGGCAGATGTTGCAAAGCAGCTGGAAGATTCTGGACTTTGCAATAGTACAGACCATCTATAGGAAAGAAAATAGGCATGTTTTATAACAAAGTGAAATGAACTTGTCTGTGAATCTGTGTACATCTTTAGAATCTGATGATGGGATGCATCGTAGCGAAGGAAGATGCCACAGAATGGCAGTGAAGGGATTTGAGATCCAGTTCCAGCCCGACTCAAGGATCAGGTATTTTTGAACAGCCTCTGTTGTCCATCAAAAGCTCAGGCTCCTCATCTGTAAAATAAAGGGTGTGGATGAAATTGGGTGTCAGCAAACGTGTTTTGATGTAAATAGTTAGCCTTTGTAGACCATATATTGTCTGCTGCAACTACTCTGTTCTACTACCTTACTATTAAAACAGCCATAGACAAGACATAACTGAATGAACACAGATGTGTTCCCATAAAACTTCACTTACAATAATAGTCGGTGGGCCAATTTCACCTTTGGTTTATTGACTCTTGGATATCTGTCTTACCACATGATCTCCAAAACATTCAAGAAGTCTGGTAGACTAAAATTCCTAAAATAATTTTAAATTAGATCAGAGCAATTATATTTACATTGAATTTGCTTTCTGTTATATTTTCCATGACCACAGGTACTTCCTCTTAGCTCCATAATACCCATACTCTTTCAGTCTGCATGTGCACACACACACACACACACACACACACACACACACATGAACACATAATTACACATGTGTACATACATACACATGTACACACACATTTTACTTACAAGTTCAAGCTGACCTACCCTTAAACCATTGTCACCTGAAAATCAGCTTTTTAAACATTCTCCTAACTTACAGGCAATTCTAGTAATTTCTAAAGTATAGGCTCCATGTCTAATAAACTGACCTAGGAACAGTCTCATTATTTCATCCATTCAAAAATACTTATTAAGAGTGTACATAGTGGCCACTGTGTTTGGAGCTGGGGATAAAGTAGCAAGGAAAACAGATATGGTATACTTTCCTATGGTCTAAATAATCCAGAAAATTGATTAGCATTTAAACATCACTTCTTATTAGGATTTATTAATGTCATTCATTAATAAAATATGAAGCGTGAACCAAAAAAAAAAAAGGACCTGTGTTCTTGTCTTAATTTAATTTGGTTCAATTTTTAAAGTTTTGTTAGCTTCATTTTCATCAACTATAAAATAGATAGTTATATCCCTACCTTAAAGGGAGATATTCAAATGAAACCAGTTTGGCTCAATGGACAGAGCGTCAGCCTTCGGACTGAAGGGTCCCAGGTTGGATTCCGGTCAAAGGCACGTACCTTGGTTGCGGGCACATCCCCAGTAGAGGGGTGTGCAAGAGGCAGCGGATTGATGTTTCTAGCTCTCTATCTCTCTCCCTTCCTCTCTATAAAAAATCAATAAAATATATATTTTTTAAAAAGGTAGATATTCATTCCTAAAGCATAAAAGGGTTTATTCATGGGAAATGTTATGGATACTATCAGTTTTGTACACACTATTGAACAAAAGCTTATTTTAAACACACTCATTTAGTCAGTCATGGTTGTCAGATCTATGTTCACAATTACATTTTTCTTTCACCTACTTAAGATTTATTTTTATTTGCTACTTCTTGATAATGTTATCTGTACTTTTTAAGTATATATAACTTTTATTTTAGTGAAAGGTGACACAGGATTATCTTAGAGGCCTGTGACTCTATATTAAAATTGGCGTGTTAATTAGAGACATCCTCACTGTGCTCATTATGAGAAATTCTAGATTTCTTGAAGCTCCAATTTGTACTACAGTTTCTACCACACTCACTTCTGCTCCTTGACCTCCGGCCCCAGAAAAGTAAATTACATACCAGCACTAGTAACACCAATGTATGCATCTTTAAGAAGATTCTGAGCTAATTAATTCGGTTAAATAATGAAAAAAAAGATTATATTTAATATCACTGTCTGATCCAGCCACATTCCTGCATACCTCAGTTATATTATTGCACCTTCTATTGTTCAGTATTTCCTTTTTTAAGATGGGCCCACAGATAACAAGCAGATGGACCAGCATTCAATCCCAAATTACTCTGACTTTAAAACAAAACACCTGCTCATTCCTCAAATGACACCGTGTTCTCTTTTTCTATCTCTGTTCTTTTTCAGTCGGAATTTAGGCTTCATTTTTCAGGTGGTCTAACACCATCCTGGAGAGCCTTTGAAAGAACGTGGTTTCTCTTCAGATAGAAGAGTGAGAATCATCCTAAGGAAGAGACCAGTTGCTGGAATAAAATTCAAATGCAACCAACCAGAATCAAAGAGGTGGGATGACTTCGAGAACATTCTCCTCACATAGTTCTGGCCCATCACCTTCTCTGTTCCTGCCTCATCTTGGGAGGTGAGGCCGGGGATGGTGGGTGAGACAGTGTAATTAAAGATGAAGTGATTATAAAAAACAAAGACATGGGTCAACACAACTTGTCAACAGCACGGTGATCAGGCTCCCAAGTCAGCAGGGCACTTAGCCTGTGATGTCCAAGGGGGTCAACTGAAGGTCTAAGATAGCAGCACCCGTAACAGGTGCCCCCTGGCAGTGTTCACGCTAAGCAGCTGAGTGACCCTGTGGACACCAGCAGGGGCACCGTTTGTGGTACTTGGTACCAGCAGCCCAAGGAAACCATCAGACATTATAAACGCATTTTTTTAAAATATGCATTTCTTTTTTTTTAAATACATTTTATTGATCTTTCACAGAGAGGAAGGGAGAGGGATAGAAAGCTAGAAACATCGATGAGAGAGTGACATCGATCAGCCGCCTCCTGCATGCCCCCTACTGGGGATGTGCCCGCAACCAAGGTACATGCCCTTGACCGGAATCGAACCTGGGACCCTTCAGTCCGCAGGCCGACACTCTATCCACTGAGTCAAACCGGTTTTGGCAAAACGCATTTTTCTAGACTATAATTTGAAAGTGGTTTCCCATTATTGATCCACTTCCCTCTTCAGGCATTTATCTTTATAAAAGCCGAAAGTGATCTCTAAAGTCATTAATGCAATCATTTTCTCCATATCTTAAAAATACCTAATAGTTCCTCATTGCCCACGGCAGTGAGGCTGAAAGGACCCTGCATATCCCAACCTCATCCTGCTTCCCCGGTCTCAGTTTATCTACTCCTCCTTCTCTTCTAGGCCACAGCGACATGGAAGTCCTCTCTGATCCTCTGGTCCCTGTTCCTGCTCTCACTGCAGACTTGAGTTCAAATGACATTCCCTGAACTAGACGTGAGTGGGACAGTGGTCACCCCCATTTCCACAATCATCGGTTGCTCAAATGTTGCTTGTTTGTGTTAAATTTTGTTTGAATCCCCCTGAGGCCCAAGATAACAATTTTCAGTAAGAAATCAAGCAACCATAGCAAAGAAAGCAAACTTTTCTGAGCTTTATTCCTGCATCATTGCAAAGGTGGCCTTTGACACCTGGCAGAAAGCTGTGGTAGCCTGATGATTTTCCTCTGCATTAATTCCTAATTTCCCAGGCACCCAGGTGGAGGGAGAGGTGATAACTCTCCATGGTCTTCAAAAACGGAAAGAAATGGAAACACTTAGAATCCTACTATGCTCGAACTGCTCCCATCCACTTAAACGGTGTGCTTCAGGATTTTCATTATCTTCTTGCTAGTAATTAACTTTCCTGAGAATAATCAACAAATAATAGAATGTCGTGGCAGAAGAAATTAGCCTCTAAGTATTCCCTAGAATTACTATGAGAACAACAGAAACCAATAGCATGTCTGAGATATGGCCTTCTGTAGAAACACACCTGACTCTGGCCATCAGAGCACATTTCTGATCAGAGTCATGCTCCAGAGTCCAGGAAAACTATTTTTACACTCAGACTTGCTCAGGGAACAGATCTAGAGAATCAGAATGTTCTATTGCACTTGAGGGAGAAGGGAGAGAAAATTGTTTGCAACGTGAAATGAGAGGTTTCAGTTTCCAGAACGTAATTTCTTCTTAAGTAAGACAAGACCGGGTAATTGAATATTGAATCTATGTTTTGAGGTCTTTCTAAAATGTTGGGAAACTCACATTTAGAGTCTAAAAAGTGATGGAATTTTAAGTGTTTCCCAGGTACGTATTCCGGTCTTGAGTGTGAAAGAAAGGGGGAAAAGTCTTTGATTTTTCTTAACTAGGCAGAGGTTAGATCTCCAGGCATATGATTTGGGATTTATAAGGCCTGGGCTACAACCACACTGTTCTGGCATCTTCATTCCGCAGCCAATTCCACTCTGAGCTAATTAGCACGGTAGAGTGATGCTGACTGAAGGATTAAGAAACTTCCCCTAAAGAACTTCACGAAGTCTAATTTTGTGAAACCTAAAGATGATGTAGTGGAGTTTGGGGCTGCGAATTTCACTGGATGCTCGCGATAGGGTTGGTTGCTCAGGGAAACGAGAGCCTGAAAAAGAATTTAAAGTTCTTCTCCTGCTTGCCTCCTGTTTGAATCCCTCTGTGCCCTGGGGCAGAGTGTAGAGTCGTGGACGTGATGGCTGAACCCTTGGCTGGAGGACCTAGATTGTCACTTGGTAATGGCGTTGAGCACATTGATTAACTGCCTTGACCTTTTACTTCCTTAATCAAAAACTTAAATCTACAAAATCCCCTTCAGAGGTTATTTTCAGGATGGAATGATGCAATGCATGGGGTGGGTGGGAAGAAATTAAGCAAAGGACTTACATGCATTTGTGCTTGACCCATGGACACAGACAATAGTGTGGTGAAGGCCTGGGGAGGGGGGAGGTAAGGGCAGGCGAGAGCTAGAAGGAATCCATGTGGGTAGGAAGGGGGACATCTATGCAATACTTTCACTAATAAAGATCAACTTAAAAAGAAACATTTTGGAATAATAATAAGTATATGCATATAAGCTCTATTAAGTATTGATCAGAGGCCAGTCTTGTATAAGTGCTATAAAGGTGTTTTAGTAAATAACAAAGGTAGAGCTGGGTGTCTATATTATCTTTATTATGTGGATAATAACTTCTTGACTAGAGTCTCAGTCTCCTTCTAACTATTCCTACACTTTAAGCAATCTTTCTAAAATGCAATAATACTCTCCATCGTGGTTTATAATTGATCCTATGACAAAATCAAAACAATTATTCATGTGCTGGCTCCAGTCTCTCAATAACTACTGAGTGGCTGGACCAGCCCTTAAGAGTCCTACTATGCTCTCAAGGCATCCCTTTGGCAGTAACCATCAGAAAACGTTGAGAGCACACAGGTTTATTACTTACACAATCTGGAAATCACAAAGCTCGCCTGGCCACCCAGTGAGGTCACAGGTAGAAAGGGGAGAGTGTAGAGGCCTGGGGTTCTGCCTTTGATGAAGTGGAGGGCAGGGGTTTAGGATTTCAGGGATCACTCCTAATTTGTGAATTTAAAGCACAAGAGAGGGAATTTAAAGTGTGAAAAGATAAAAAAAAAAGTGCCTTAAATGGTCCAACTTATTGAAGTCAACCAAGATCTCTAAGACAAAGAACACTTAGTGAGGGCAGGTGGGCCCAGCCATTTGTCTCATCCTCTGGCTGGCAATGTGTGTTTCCTCAAGATAGACCTGTCTGAGTGGATCCTCACAACCAAAACTCAGTTCAGGCAATTGCGCTACAGAGAGGAAAGCCAAGAGTCAGGGTTTATCCTCCAACTTCTGTGGGTTTACAAGACCCTAGAACATTCACCACTCCCCACTGGATCTTCTGACTCCTCCCTTTCCTCAACTTTTATCCTTGCCCCCTACATCACTCTTTGTTCCCAAAGTGCCTGGATTTATTTCAGTTATAGTCATTTCTGCTCTAACATAACGTACCCATCCCTAAAAATCATTGCACTCTGCTAAATTATGCAATAAAAACTACAAGATTTATGGAGTCAGCAGAGCAACCTCAAAACTTTCATTTGTGAGACTCAAAGAAGACACAAACCTAGTAAAAATGGGGACATACTTTACACCTACTAAATTATTAAGAAACTAGAGGCCCTGTGCATGAGATTCGTGCAGTGGTGGGAGCATGGCCTGCAGGGATTGGCCTGCTGTGGGAGGGCTGCTCATTCAGGTCAGCAGAGTGGCTGTGGACCTGCCCTCTGAGCATCTGTTTCTGATCCTGCATCTTCCTTAGAGCTGAAGCACTCACCTCTCCAGGGGACCCGGTTGCAACCGAGCCCAGAGATAATAGCACTGAGAGGCAGCAGAGTAGGTCTCAGGCCTGTGGCAGCCATGAGCCCATGTCTCAGCCTCCAGCGCGGCACTGCATGGCCTGTGGGCATCCGCAGGAGGTGATGGGGAGCAAGAAGGAGGGCCTTGGAGTGAGGAGGTGATGATTGCAGCCCAGTTCCTGCCCATCACCCTGGGGTTCACAGTGGGAGCAGCCACTTATCCTGGTCAGCTGACCACCAGGTAGCACACTGACCACCAGGAGTCAGCTCCTGCCTTGAACGTCTGCCCCCTGGTGGTCAGTGTGCATCACAGCGACTGGTTGATCAGTCATTCTGGTCGTTCCGTTGTTTGGTCACTGGGCTTTTATTATATCGGATGCTTAAATGCTGCAACAAAAGTGGACCTTGAAAAGAGCTGAATTGTGTTGCTGGATGTGAGAATCAGAAGGGAGCAGATTGTGAACAAGTGAAAGTGGTGTAAAGAGAGTTACCCGAAATTGGAAGAAAAGTTGTCACACGCAGTATGGAAGAGTGGCAGGGGTTCATGGCACATGGGGTGGATCAAGATGGCTGGTGGGTGTTGGAGGTATTACTCGTGTGTGTTTTATATTTTCCTATGCAGCTCAGTTCCACTACAGTTTTCTGCATTTACCAGTGCTTCTCACAGACAACATAACACATAAGCAAAGGCAAAATTCACTTATGCTCAAATTATTTCCGAATATATCAGTTGTGTTGGGACACGTTTATCCTTTCAAAACAATTGCTGTAAGCAGCTGGAGTTAATGTGCTGTGGTTTATCCTGTTCCTGAACCTGAAATCTGCTAAGCTTACCTCACCATGCCCTTCCCTTCACTTCCCCAAACCCTACTTATCTTTTAGATCTTTGCTTAAACATAATTTATTCCAAACAAGGTTTTTGAAGAACTTCTATATAGGCCAATAAAACTTTTTTTAAACTAACCCACCCTCGTTTTATCCGAACTGCTTGTAACCAGACCTATTGACTCAAAATACCTTGTGATAACATCTCAATCCTCCCTCAACCCACCTCCTCACCCCCCAACTTTCTGGTGTCAATAAATAACAACTGAATTCATCTAGCTCGGCACAAACTTGGTGTTTCTTCAGCTCCTCTCTTTTATAGCTCCCATTCAACCTGTTGAAGAAACTCTATTGGTTCTTCCTTCACAACATGTTTTAAATTCAACCATTCCACCAAAACCGGTTTGGCTCAGTGGATAGAGCGTCGGCCTGTGGACTGAAGGGTCCCCCGGTTCGATTCCGGTCAAGGGCATGTACCTTGTTTGTGGGCACATCCCCAGGAGGAGGTGTGCAGGAGGCAGCTGATCGATGTCTCTCTCTCATCGATGTTTCTAACTCTCTATCCCTCTTCCTTCCTGTAAAAAAGCAATAAAATATATTAAATAAATAAATAAATAAATAAATTCAACCATTTCTTGCCAGTGTGACTGCTGCTCTTGTTCAAGCCACCACCATCTCTTTCCATTGTCTGTGGGTATTGATTATACAGCCATATGGGGTGAGATAATGGTTAAGAATCCAGGGATTACCAGTTAGCTGTAGCTGGGTAACTGGATTCTTTCCCAGCTCCCCATATTTATTACCTATTCATTTATTTATCTATTGATCTATCTATCTAACATCTATCTATCTATCTGTGTTTATGACTTCTGAGGTGGCAAAACCTTGGGTTCAGCCCCTTACCAGACCCCTAAAGCTTAAGCTGTAAGTGCTAGAGAGAACCCAGGCTTGATGTCAGAACTGAGCCCTTAACCTTGGCCTTCCCTCCGGTGGTCCCCATGACCTTGTGGAAGTCCCCCAGATTCCTCTTTCCGGGGATCTCCTCGGAAAAGGTCGGCAACATCAATTAGCGGGCTGATTGGATTTTTCGAAGCGAAACTGCTCCCCAGCCGGGAAATGTGGTCTCCTCAGCAACACCGTGTGTGCCCGGGAGCCAGTTGGCTGGGCTCTCGTGCGCTGTGGGTGATGGATGAGTTTTTCTATTGACGTGACAGTGTGTCTCTGGGAGAGGGGCCCGGCACCCGGGCCAGATTGCTAACAATATCATTATGATTTTATTAGGGCCCTGGTTCTGCAGATCCATAACTTGGTTTTCTATTAGCTCATTACTCAAGTGAGACTGTGGGAAGGCAATCACCTCTGTCATGGGGCAGCCTGCGACACCTGGCTTTGGGGGAGCGCCTGTCTGTGTGCCCTGGAAATGCGGAGGGGAAATGAAGTGACCGGCGGGAAAGGTGGCTTCCCTCACTGTGCGTCTGCATCCAGCAGGTGAGATTAGAGTGTCCCTGGGAAGCGGGATGTGTAAGACCCATTAACTTTTGGAGGATAAATGCACGCTCCCCAAGTGGTAAATCTGCCTATTAGAGCAAGGAGCATGCATCACTGTCCCTGGCAATCTCACGCAGGCAGAGGCTAACGTGGTTAGAGGGGAAGGGATCCTAGGGGGACCTGGGATGGAGAGATTCCCATTTAAGAAACATTAGAAGACGCACATTTTCTTTTCGGTTACCCTGACCTTAAAAAGATGAGGAGAGCTTGGCAGGCAGAGGAATCTGCACGAAATAACTGCGGTGGTTCTGTCCATGGAATTTCAAGACTGGGCCAGCTCAGGAGGCGAAAGAATGGAAGAAAAATTACCTTTTGCATCACTGGTGTGATAGTATCTATGGGAACATAAGCTTAGGATACATCGGCGTCTCCTTGTATAGGTCTGCTAGAGCTGCCTACCGAAGTACCACACGCTGAGTGGCTTAAAGAGCAGAAATGTGTTATCTGACCCACAGTGGACATTTGAGATCCCCGGTGTCAATCAATCTGTCTGCTTGGGAGGCCTCCCTTTTGGGCTTGTAGGTGGTCAGCATCTCTTTATGTCCTCACGGGGTCTTCCCTCTGAGCAGGCCTGTGTCCTAATCTTCTTTTCTCTTAAGAAACCCAGTGACATTACATCAGGGCCCACCCTCGTGAGCCCAGTCAAACTGAATTACCTATTTGAAACCCTATCTCTAGCCCTAACCGGTTTGGATCAGTGGATAGAGCCTCAGCCTGAGGAATCAAGGGTCCCAGGTTCAAATCTGGTCTTAGGCATGGACCTTGGTTGCGGGCACATTCCCAGTAGGAGGCGTGCAGGAGGCAGCTGATCGATGTTTCTCTCCCATCCATGTTTCTCACTCTCCCTCTTCCTTCCTCTCTGTAACAAATCAATAAAATATATTTAAAAATAAAAAACAAAACCCTATCTTTAGATGCTGCCATATTTTATGGTACTGGAGGTTAGTCATCATCACATGTTTTTATTTTTGTTTATTTTTTTAGGGGGGAGGATCAGGAGAAAAGTGGCAAAATTCAGCCCTGAATACTCAACTATGCGAAATATTAATGGCAGGTCTTCTTAGCCTACTTTCCAGAAAAGGAAATGGAACTTCTGAAAGGTCAGAAAGCTGTTATATTGAACTAGCAACTTTCAACCAAGGAAACCCCTCCAAAGTGCCCTTTGCTTTACTGAGTAGCATTTAAGGAGGATGAACCCAGAAACCGGAAGGGGAAGACAAATAATCTCACAATGCATGTTTCTTTGATTTCTGGGTTTTTCTGTCATTACTGGAATATGAAGAAAGCATCCATGTTAATGAACACATTCATTTAATTTATCCATAAATTACTTAAGCACTTGAACTTAGAAATAACTGAACATTTCATTTTAATTTTGTATAAAAGTATTCGACTAACTTTATGCCTTTAGTGATTACTTCTCCGTTATATATAGTTTAATATAACATGCTAACATATTTACAGAATGGTATAAGAATAAGTAGATCTTGTTTGGAATGTGCATTTGTATAATCTCATTTTCAATTCTATAAGATTGGAGATCTTCCAATGTAATTTGAATCTTTATGGAATCTTAAGTCTAGAGATTCAGCTACTGTAATTTAGAAGAAATTAAAATTGATGTATATCTACGTTGACACTCTACAGACAGTTTTGCAAGGTAAATACATATATCAATGTTCCTTTGTAAAACTCATAATATAGCACAATGAAAACTGTATCAGAGTCTGGTAGCTAGCTTCATTACCAGTCAACATTTCTAAGTCGTTTGGATATAGAAAGGGGAGAATGTGAAGGTAATGAGTCTAGATAGAGGAATTCTGCATTTGATTTCTTCCTTAGCTCCCTGTGCCTATGATACCAGACAAGATATAAAACCCATCCAGGCTTCCGTTTATTAATCTGTGAAAAGGGGATCTCATTCCTTAACATGTAGAGTAGCAAATTACATGGCATGTGTGCAAACTACAAGAACGTGTACATGTAAAGAATAGTTATTCTTTGAGGTGAACGATCACAGTGTGATATTCTAAGCACTGTGTAAGCACTGGGAATTCAATGATAAAAAGGTTCAATTCAGTCCTCAGCAATTTCACAGTAGAATAAAGGAAAATGATTGGGTAATTTGTTATTTCAAATTCCAAATGATGCCTGCTACAAGATAGACCGGTATGGTGTGTCCTGGGAACTTAATAAAGGGACACAAAACCCTGCGGGGTGAGGGGGGGTGAGGGAGCCAGCAAAAGATTCCCAGAGATGGCACTAAAACCTAAGTTGATTAGAATGAGCAATATATAGCCAAGTCAATGGAATATATTTTTATACATAAGGCATCTTTGAGCCACTATGTTATACTCAATTAATCTCTTCACACAGAAAATAATGGGAGATTTAATTGTATTTTTATATAATTGGTGATTTTTAAGAGTAAATAAAAGGTTGTTGTTGTTGTTTTTTTTTAAGGACTCTTTATATGGACTGGTCTTTTTAATCCTTTCCTCTTAAAACTTTTCTTGGCCTTTTTGTGTATCCATTTATAATGAACTCCACTAGAACATTGCTTTCCACAATGGCTGCACCATTCCACATTCCCAACAACACTGTAGGAGCCCCAGTTTCTCCTCACCAATATTTAGCTCTTGTTTTATTGTGTGTTTTTGACAATAGACAGCCTAACATGGATGGGTTGAATCTTATACTGGTAGTAATGTTCATTTCCCTGACGAATAGCGATATCAAACACCTATTCATGTGCCCGTTGTCCATTTATATGTCTGCTGTGGACAGGTGCTATTGTCTTTTGCCCATTTTTCACTTGGGTCACTTGTTCTTTTTGTGTTTGTTTGTTTGCTTGATAAGGAGCCATAAAAGTACCTTATACATTTTGGAAAAGAGCCCCTCATCAGATAGATGGTTTGAAAATTTTTCTCCTATGCTGTCAGCTGCCGATTCCTTCTGTTGATTGTTTTCTTTGCTGTTCAGTTTCCAGATTTCTAACTTAATAAAAACTGCAATCACAGCGGCTTCATCTGAACATGGGCCAGATTTTGACAATGAGATTCTAGACATACAGCTGATACCCTAATGGGATAAAAATTTGGGAGTCTTAGTGGAGTATGTTGGCAGAACATAAATTTTCATGAACCTGAAGGCAGAATGTGGCAGGTTGTACCTAGGAAACAAGTCCATGGCAACATTGCACAAGATCGTTTAGAGTGTGAACGTCAAAATTTGGAATCGGCAAGCATTTATGATTGCTTTGAATATGGCAAAAGCAACAATGCTATCCACACAAATAAAAGAGAAATATACAAATTGACTGTATCTCTGTGACACCCACCAGCCAATCAGAAGCGAGTATGCAAATTAACCTGACAAAGCTGGGGGTGGCCCCACACCTCAGCCGCTCTGGGCCTGTGTGAGTCGAAGAAGTCAGAGAGACAGAGAAGTCAGGCACCAGCACCTGAGGCTGGCCGTAGCCAAGGAGCAAAAGAAGCTCACTGCCCCAAGATCGGAGGATACAGCCAGCCGCAAAAGCCATCTCCCCAACATCTGTCCACCCACACTCCATCCCAAAGGAGACAGAGAAATCAGGCACCAGTGCCTGAGTCTGGCTGCAGCCAGGAGATGAAGAAGCCCTGCGGCCTTGGAGACAAAGAAGCTGCCTAACCCATGATGCCAGGCCTCAGCCACAGAAATGCCCACATTGCATCCCAGGGAAGACCGAGAAGTCACCTGTCTGTGATCCAGGCACCAGCACCTACAGCTGGCTACAGCCTGGTAATCAGAGAAGCCAGCCACCTCGCAGTCCTGGGTGCCAGTGCTTGCAGCTGCAGCTAAGGCAAAGCCACCTGTCCACAATCTCTTGTGGCTGCAGCCAGCCAGGGCAAAGCCTGTGGCAGACCATAGGGAGGGAATGCTAGATCCCTGTGCCTGTGGCTGGCTGGAGGAGAGAATCCTGGGTCCCAGGTGCAGGTCTGAGGCAGAGGTGGTAAGGGGCAATCAAGCCAGTAGAGGAGCATTTTGGGATGATGAGGTTAGCAGGCAGAAGCAGTTAGGGGAAATTAGGCAGGCAGACAAGTGGTTAGGAGCCAGCAGTTCAGGACTGTGAGAGGGATGTCCGACTGCCGGTCCCAGATTGGACAGGGTGCAGGCTGGGCTGAGGGACAACCCTCCCTGCCACTGCGTGCACAAATTTCATGCACCAGGCCACTAGTCCCATATAATAAATGAATAATATGCAAATTGACTGCACCTCCACTACACCCACCACCCGTGCCCACCAGCCACACCACCAGCCAACTAGAGCAAATATGCAAATTAATCCAATAAAGATGGTTACAGCCACAGAGAGAGCAGGAGGGAGGCTTGGCTTGCCCCTGGTGATGGAGGAAGCCAAATTTTCCATACACCCTGGCTGGCCAGGCCTCTGCTTAAAGCAACCAAGTTTCAATTGTAGAAGATAAATAAATCCCAGATACGAGGGCTTCAGCTTGAGTTGCTGGAGGGCATGGCTGGCCTACAAACCACCACAGGCCCTCACCCACGCCCCAAGGGAACACCACCCTGATCCAGGACACGCTTCAGAGAAAACCAGCTGGCCTCCACCTTATCTAATAGAGGCCTGTGCACCAGGCCTCTATCTTATCTAATAAAAGAGTAATATGCAGACTGAATATCACTCCAACACACAAGATGACTGCCCCCATGTGTTCAAAAGATCCTGTCCCCATGTGAACACAAGATTGCTGCCACAAGTTGGTCTGCAGGGGAGGGCAGTTGGCAGGGACCAGGCCTGCAAGGGAGGGCAGTTGTGGGCAATCAGGCCTGCAGGGGAGGGCACTTAGGAGTGACCAGGCTGGCAGAGGAGGGAAGTTGGGGAGGGATTGGGCCTAAATGGGCAGTCAAATATCCCTCAAAGAGTCCCAGATTGGAGAAGGAGAAAGCTGGGCTAAAGGACACCCCCTCCCTATGCACAAATTTTGTGCACCGGGCCTCTAGTTTGATTATAAAAGGTTATGGCACATTTGCTATATCCATTGAAATACTCACACTTAAAATCCCAGCTGTATTTAGATAGAGCCCAGTGCCCTGCGGCAGCATCCTATGGAGAAAATCAAGTGACATGGGAGTTCACATGTATGCTCTGCAGTCAGCAGACCTGGTTCTCAATTCATCACAGCCCAGGCACCTGGCATGTCAGGTAATTTCAGCTGCAAGCCATGCAGTTATGGCTAATCATTAGTTACTCCAAACTGAAACCTCAGACATCATGGAGCAGAGATAAAATATCTCTAAAGCTTTGGCCAGGTTGCTCATTTGGTTAGAGAATCCTCCTGTACACCAAAAAGACTGTGCGTTTGACTCCAAGTCAGGGCAAATATCTAAGTCACAGGTTTGATCTGCTATCAGGGCATGTGCAGGAGGAAACCAATCAATGCTTCTCTCTCACAATGATGTCTCTCTCTCTCTCTCTCTCCCTTTTTACTTTTTTCTCTGGAAATCAATAAAAACATATCCTTGGGTGAAGATATGTAATCTGTTGCACTTTGTCCAAGTTGCTAAACTTCAGAATTTGAGGATTATAATAAGAACTGTTGCTTTAAGACACCAAGTTGTGATTCAATTTGTTATTCACTAAAGTAAGCAGAGCAGTACATTTTAGAAAAAACTATTTTATAAGATTCTTTAAATCTACCTCCTTGTTATGATATAATTCAATAAATATCCTATCTAATAAAGAGGGAATATGCTAATTGAACCTCACACTGTTGCAAAGATGGTGATGCCCACAGCCAATAAGGAGGGAATATGCTAATTGGCTCCCACACCCTCAAATATGGTGGCACCCACAGCCACAAGATGGTAGCACCCAGTTCCCTCAGCCCCACTGGGGAGGCAGGCACTCCATACACCTGCCTCCAGAGTAACCCAGCCCCTCAGCTCCCAGCTGCCCAGGGCCAGCCCAAGACACAGGCAAACCTCAGATGGCAGCTTCCCAGCCACCCAATGCCCATCTGAGGTGCAGGCAAGCCTCAATTGGTGGCTCCCCAGCTGCTCAGGGCCACCCAAGGTTCAGGTAACCAGGGCTGGCAGAGGCTTGAGCTGCTGGCAGTGGCAGCAGCAGAGGTGTGATGAGGTGTTGCCTTCCACTGATCTCTGGGTCACCTCCTGCCCCTGAGGGCTCCCGGATTGTGATAGGGGGCAGACTGAGCTGAGGGACCCCCCCTCCAGTGCACAAATTTTCATGCACTGGGCCTCTAGTCCAAGAATATAAAGACAAAATTTAAAATCCCCTTCACATACATACTCCAAAACCACTTTCCCCAGTAAAAATATCTGTTAGTTTAAACTAAATACAGTTCTTCCAGATGGTTGATGTATTTATACACTTTACATATAAAAGTATACTATCTTTTAAAGTAATTTGTGGAATACTATTCATATTATTCAAAATATTACCGCTTGAACTTAACTACGTTACCTTGGAATTCTTAACCTTGTACCATATAAAACATATATCATTTATTTTAACAGCTGAATATGCAGCTAAAGTATGATTTTCATGGGCTCCAGTAAATTTTGCTTTTATAGGCCCCTTCTGCAGTAAAATATTATATTAAAAATGACCTCTGATAACTATGTCAGTATAAAAATGAATAAGACCCAGGCTGAAATAATTATAGAATTGTTACTATATTCAATTTTTTTTCTGACATTCAAAAAAAAATTTAAAACATTTGTGTGGGCCCTCGGCACTATGCCTGCAGAATCTAATGTAAAAGTTGGCTCCGGCTGAATAGAGTCTCCTATTATGGATATTCACAACTTATTTAACTGTTCAACTGAGGGACTTATAGAATGCTCCTACTAGACAGTTTTCACTATTAAATCAATCCTATAATTGACATGCTTGCATTTTCTCTCCTCTTTAGATCTGCACATAAGTGTGTTATTTTAGAACACAGATACACAGTTGGAATTACATTAATGGCCATATCTATTTTAAATTTTTCATAAATGTCCCCAAATTGCCTTCTCAGAAGCATGGAGCAACTACAGTCTTTTCCTCACCGCAGGAACGTTTTCATTACATTATGGACAATAGTTGATAGTGCCAATAGTGTATAAATAATATATAATTTTTTGTGGAAGGATTAACAAAAAGCTCAATGAGTATGCTTGTCTGTGATGATACAAGCATAAGACATTATACACAATAACGCTTGCAGGCTGTTAGTATTGGTTATCCAGGCATAATGATAGAGAGAGGACAAGGATTGAAGGAAAAAAAAATTAAAAATCAAATATTTAAGAGTGTCATGCTTGGCTGACTTAGCATGCCAACTAGTTTTTTTATTAGTGTTTTAAAACAGAATATAATATATGAGCTTATAAATCACACACACACACACACACACACACACACACACTCACACACACACATCCTCCTTCTTCTAATTAGGAGGAAGCAGAGTGTCACCTGATAAGTGATTTTCAGCAGTCATACCTAACCAAGGCATGGTTGGAATAGAGCTAGGACTGGTGGCCATGAGTATAACTGGTTTGTAGCAAATAGTGAACATTGCTACATTAGATGCTCAAAATAGGCATAACAACCAAATGAGAGAATTGGACATACTTCCTTTTAAAAGGACCATCAGCGTGATAGTATTTAAGGTTATATAAATATCTAGGGCTCAAAAACAATTAGCCAATGGGGTGGACAAATCTGAAACTAAGCCAAGGACTTACTAGTACAAAAAAGTGTCCATGAGTCCTAGCTCTGCTCAGGGTAAGGGCTTGCTAGTAATATTATTTTTACTACAAGTATCCAAAATGTCATTGCATCCCTGCATTTTGACTGTTTTGGGGTGAGCATTGAGGTAAGGAGAGGGGTAAGGAAGTGGGGTCAGTCTGCCATCTTGTGTGCATCATGCCATTGATGGTAATTCATCCACTGAGAGTTTCATGTGTTTTTTGTTTTGTTTTTGTTTTTTAATATAAAAAATCAAATAAATTTAATGATTTTTCCAGAGTGGAAGAGAGATAGAGAGCCAGAAACATCGATGAGAGAGAGAGACATCAATAAACTGCCTCCCGCATGCCCCCTACTTGGGATGTGCCCACAACCAGATACAGACCCTTGACTAGAATCGAACCTGGGACCTTTCAGTCCCCAGGTCGACGCTCTATCCAATGATCCAAACTGGTTTCGGCAAGAGTTTCATATGTTTTGAGGGCATGATTTGCTAGTTGTACTTTTGGAAGCTTCAACCTTTTTTCAGCAGTAATAATGCATCCGCAACAAAAGAAGGTTCTAGACTGAGTTTAACACAACTCTCATTCATAAACTTTCAAGCATGTTTTATTCTATCATTTAACACCTCCTATTGGTCTCAGCATCATCTAAAACCAACAAATACAGTGGTACCTCAAGATACGAGTTTAATTTGTTCCATAACCTTGAGGCGTGGGAAACTATGAGACGCTCGAGTGGCGGTAAACTGGTGGGTCGTGTGCAGCCAGCCGATCCGCGCGATGACTCCTATCTCAAACGTTGCTCGTATTTCAAAGCAAAAATCGCTTGCTCGATGGCTTGTATCTCAAAAATCTCATATGTTAGGGCACTCGTATCTCGAGGTACCACTGTATGTGTTAAATATAAACTTCTTGCTGGGAGCTAAATAATTCCATAGCAATAATTTTCAAAATTTTACTTTTTGTGTGTTTATTGGTTATATCTTTCCTCTCTTTGCCTTATTTCTTTCTGTCTTCCTTTCTTTTTTCATTTTGAATTATAGAATCTTCAGTGACCATGTCTTCTTTTGAAAAGAGACTGTAAACATAGGTACAACTCACTGATATATGATGTCCTGTCATTTAGATACGTTTGCTACATATAGCTGCCTAAAATATTGACTAAAACATTAGAACTAAAAACAATCCAGGGGGAACTTTATATATTGCATCCAATACCCTCACTTTAGAAGTAAAAATACTGGGATGCAAAGAGATGAACTGACTTGCCCCAAACCCCACTGTAACTAGGAAAACCAGCTAACGTACTCAGGTCTTATGTCCATTCTAGGACTTCTCATTATAATTTGGAGTTTTGCCAATTATAATCAAAATTGTACACCAAAGACCTTTGTATGCACGTGTGCGTGATTTTAAGTCACCTGAAAGTCAGTTGCTAAATACGTATTTTTCTAATCCAAAAATTGCAGGGATGGCGATGTCTGTGTGTCCCTGGATATGAGGAATATGTGACCTTGAGACATTTTGTTGTGTGCGCCTACCGTGATTGACCTCAAAGTGTCTTACTGCTTCCCAGGTCCCCCCAGCCCCTTAAAAGCCCTTTTCTTTTTTACTTATAAAAAGTTGTGTCTTTTCTTGCTTCGGCAGAGCCATGAGGCTGGAGATTGACAAGTAGCCTCTTTGCAAATGTCACTTCCCCAGAATCAACAGCTCTGCCACATTGCTTCCAATTATGTTTGACAGCGTCCTTGTACAAATCTGTCCGCAGCCTATTTTAGCTTGTCACATGTGAATTATATGGTCCTTGCCTGGTCATTCCCGCCTCGGCAGCAGATACTATTAGGCCAAAGCGAACTACATGGCCATGATGGCGAAGAGAGAATGAAGAAAAATCCTCCTAGGAGCCATACACACTCGCTCTGAGATGCATCCGGGTTCTCTGGATGATAAAGTGCATTGGTAGCCAAAGACAAGTGTTGTCATTGGATGCGATGGCTCTGAATCTCTGGTTACAGAGAGGCTGCACTCCCGCACTGAGTTATACAGCCGAGCCAGGAGTCACTCCTCTGGATGCCCCAGAGCCAGGGATGTGAGCAGCTGTCATCACACAGGGGGGAACCCCAGAGGAAGGCGGAGGTGCCAGGAGCCGGGAAGGTGAGAAACGGTCCCGATTTCTCAAAGGGAAGAACATAATTCATATCAGAAATTACAGATCTGTGGCACTCTCCAGAGGAGGCAGTTAAACAAAAGTTGTATCTGAATGCTTCGAATATGCAATGTCTCTGATAGAAGCACTAGACACAGATTGAATACAATGGTGGGTCCCCGCAGGAGTGAATGGACCCATTTGAGACCAACTTTTTTTTTTAATATTTTTTATTGATTTTTTACAGAGAGGAAGGGAGAAGGATAGAGAGTTAGAAACATCGATGAGAGAGAAAGAGACATCGATCAGCCACCTCCTACACGCCCCCCCACTGGGGATGTGCCCACAACCAAGGTACATGCCCTTGACTGGAATCGAACATGGGACCTTTCAGTCCGCAGACAGACGCTCTATCCACTGAGCCAAAGTGGTTTTGGCTTGAGACCAAGTCTTGCCAAACTTCTCCAGTGTCTTTGTTTATATAAAGTTAAATACATATTTTTTATTTCAGAGTTAACATGGTGAAATGAGAGCAGGATGATATTTTTATTTTCTTTGAAGCTTATTCTACAACCCTTCCATCTTACATAGACACGGTTTCTCCAGTGGAAAGGTTCAGCGATCGTCCTCGGTGTTTTTCACATGTACACAATATCTAGTCAGCAAACTCAGGGGGAGTTTAAACTCTTTGTTTCCTGGAGGGTAAACGCCATGAAGGCAGAGCGTTTGTTTGTGCACAGGAGTTCCATCAGTTTTGCAGAAACTCCCATCATCCTCAGGTGACTCTTACCTCCTCCTAGAGTTTCTAATGAATTAGTTCAAATTATTCTCATTTTAGCTACCAAAGTAGCTATCATTTTCCTTCTTTCTATTGTCTCTGATCAGTGAAGATGCCTATCACAGTCACCACGGTCGCCGCTTTGGTACCCACATGCCACCTCTAGTGATGCATCCTAGACTGAAGTTGTCAGTGTCAGAGGAAAAAAAAAAGAAAGAAAGAAAAGAAAAGAAAAAAAGTTAGAAAAATATCTCCCAACCCCCACAACTGTCCACATCATGAAGAAACTGCTGCTATGGAGTTTCAAAACGCTCACGAGTTACCCTAGACGGCGTGGCTCAGTGAATAAAGTGTTGGCCTGTGGACCAAAGGGTCTGGGTTCAATTCTGGTCAAGGACACTTACCTGGGTTCCAGGTTCTTTCCCAGTCCTGGCTCTGGGCGGGATCCTGAAGGAGGCAACCAATAGATGTTTTTCTCTCTGTCTTTCCCCCTCTCCCACTCTCCCTAAAAATCAATGGGAAAATATCCTCAGGTGAGGATTAACAAAACAAAAAAATGATTTTAAAATTATTATTATTTTATTTCACTACTTAAAGCTCTGATGCCTGTCCCTGGTGCTGATTCCCCAATGTGAAGGTTACCTCCTGCCAGTGCAATGGAACAGGTTTGGGGAATAACTAGTCTACATGCACACATTATGTGTCAGGTACCCCAGTTCCGGTGCAAACATCACTAGCTTCCTTGCGGCTTTGCAATTGTGCCTTCGCTGACAGCGTTTCATTTTCCATGGCTATGGAGAAAATATTTCATTCACCGCACTCGAGACTGCTAACCTGAGAAAGGTCTCCTTGTGAGATTGGCCCTTGGCTGGTATCTGGGAACTCAGATTTCCTATCATTCGCAGAAGATTAGTGGTTGCCATGGGGAGAGAGAAGAGAGGTACAGATAGGCAGAACATAGAGGATATTCAGGGCAGTGACATTACTCTGTAGGATATGACAATGGTGGACACCGATGTCACTACACACTTATCCGCACCCATCAAATGCACAAACCAAGAGTGATAAATGGAGTTCCTTGTGCCCCAACTGTTTGTGCAAACACAATGGCTTATGCTGAAGAGTCGCTTGCCCTTTGGGGGTCTGGAGCTGTGGTACCTGGTGAGGCAGAGGTGTCTGCATGACCAGCCACTAGGATGAACATGATAATGAGCCTGGATTGAGCTTCCCTGGTGGACAACATTTCACAGCTGTTCTCATGCGTCACTGCTTGAGGTGCCTCCACCAGGAGAAGACTCTTGGAAAGTTGAACCTGGTTCCTTTGGACTCTCTAGCACAGGCATTTGCCCTTTGCTAATTTTGCTTTGTATCCTTTTGTTGTAATAAATCACTGTCATGAGTATAATTATATACAGATTCTTGTGAATTCTCCGAGGAAATCAATGAATCTGGAGGTATTTTTGGAGATTCCTAACATAATTGTCAAGAAAAACAAAATCATATTAACCTTGATAGCTTCTGATTGACCCCCAAAGGATTCCCATGGATTATCATAACTGAACTCTTTTTATTTAAACTTGCTCTTAAAATAATTTCTCCCATTGGAGTTAAAAATCAAGTAGGATGCCAAAGAAAACCATGAATGTAGTAAATACTAACACTACAGGAGTTAAAATTCATTAAATTTTGTCCCGACCCGCGGGTTAAGTTAACGAGGACCCTAGAGGGGGAGTGGGGATGAAAGGGACAAGAGACATAAGGAATGGAGACAAGACAAAGTTCTGATCAAGTCTCATTTATTCAGGAGGAGTTCAGGGTATTTATACAGAGGAGGAATGAGGCCTAGCCCTTAAGGAGAAACAACTGGCCTAGCCCTTAAGGCGAAACACCTGGCTTACGGGAAAGAGATAGGGTTTGGGGTAATAGAAACCTAGCCCGAGGTTAGTGCTAATGTGGCTGGAGCTTACTACAAAATGGCTGTCAAGCACAAGTTTCCCACAAAATGTATATATTTAATTTATTGAGCTTGTTATACTTTTATCCTTCATGTTGATGGGACACCGTTGATTAGTGCTTGACATACATGCCATCATTTATTCCTAACAACAGTTCCATGCAGCATGCAACTTTCAAGTTAGAAATCTAGGCCTAGGAAAAAATTGAGGCAGAAGGAGATCAAATATCTTCTTAGCAGTTCCACGGCTGAACTAGAGCGGATGTGGGATTTAAACTGAGAATTCTGTAACATTGGTCTTGACACGCAACACTACAGAGACTCAATTTTTTCCAACTTTAGGTGTTTTTCCTCCACTGAGACTCTTACTTATTTGCCTCAAACCAATCATTATGCTCCTTGCAGATCTCAGTTTTAGAATGATTTGGGTGATTTTCTTTAACAAAAGAACTCCGGAGTCTGTCAATCAGACAAAGTGCATGTGATGTGCACACCCACAAGCAGTCCTCCAAACACCTGAAACCTGTCTGAATTACAGGGAAAATGAGCCTTGGTAGTATCAGGGACAAACTCAGTTCTCATGAAGTCATTTGAAACCGCAGTAGAATTCATTACTGTATGTTCTCCATCGGCTGTTGCCAAAATGCTTACGAGCAGGGATTAGATCTTAAATATGCTGGACTCTTAATAACCTGAACGGGTTCTGACACAGACCACGTACTTAATGTTTTAAAATGTGGTTAGTGGATAAACAGATGAGATTTGGGCTTCAGAACTTGTTTGGACATTTGCTCGGATGGAACGTTGGCCCGGAAGTTCAGTGTTGGAGGCACGATTTGGACCAGAGGTTTGGAAAGCAAATATAAAAAATATCCACATTCTATATATTAGCCAAAAGGTGTTATGATTTTAGAAAAATAAAAGTGACTCAAAACACATTAAGGGAAAAGCTTGTATTTTCAACAATAGGAAAAGTAGTTGAGTGCATGCATATTTTTGATCCATTAAGAAGAAGTTGATACAATTTTTGTGTGTTTGTGTTAATTAACAAATGCAAGTTTCAGCCCCACAAGTATGGAAGAATTCCAATTTCATTAAAATACATATGTATGTATAAATACAATACATGTATATGTACATATAAGATATGTATATGCACACATATGTATGTGTTTTAATGGACACATATACCATATTTTATATTATCTTACTATGTATTTGGTAATTTTAGTGTTTTTCACCAATATGTAAACAAATAAGTGTAAAGAATTAAGTGGATAAGTTATTAAAAATATAAATATATTCATATTTCCCAAGTAAATAAATGTTGAATCATAAAGAAGTGGCTTGTTTACTAAAACTGTGTGTATTATATTTATACGTATTTATTTATTGCGTAGGTGTATAAATTGTTACTACTTATGGAATGGATTTATGTAGAGGTTTTAGCTTCTGATTTGGTTGTTTTCTATTTGTTTGGAATGAACTGGATTATTTTATAAAATAAGTAAAGACAAACACACCACAAAGACAAGATCAGGGCTGGCATGACAGAACCAATAATTCCGCTATGATGACTGCCAGAAGGCAAATGCTGACTTTTTATTTATGAGCAAGTTCTCCTCTAGTCTTAAGGGCAGAGGTAAAATTCAAACTTCTAAGCTTGGTATTGAGAAGACCCCATAATCTGGCCTCAATATAGCATTGTGACCTTAAATTCAACATCTCTCATAAATTCCATTCTAAAAAACTGTTTTGTTCATCTTCTCAGAATGCACTTTGCTCCCACAAATATCCTCATATCAATTTTATTACCTGGAATGATTTTCTTTTTCTTCATAACTTTTGTAAGTTTATTCTATCTAATAAAAGAGTAATATGCAAGTTGATCATCACTCCAACACACAAGATGGCCACCGCATGTGGTCAAAGATGCCCTCCCCATGTGTTCACAAGATGGCCACCACAAGATGGCCTTCAGAGAAGGGCAGTAGAAGGAGACCCAGGCCTACAGAGAGAGAGGGCACTTGGGGGACCAGGCCAGTAGGGGATGGCAGTTCAGAGGGACCAAACCAGCAGAGGGCAGTTGGGGGAGACCAGGCTAGCAGGGAAGGGAAGTTGGAGGAGACCAGGCCTTCAGGGGAGGACTATTGGGGGGGAACCCAGGTCTGCTGGGGTGACAGTTGGGGGAGACCCAGCCCTGCAAGGGGGGGGCAGTTAGGGGTGACCAAGTGTGCAGAGGTGGGCAGTTAGGGGCAATCAGGCTGGCAGGGGAGCAGTTAGGCATCAATCAGGCTGGCGGGGGAGTGGTTAGGGGGTGATCAGGCTGGCAGGAAGAAGCAGATAGGGGCAATCAGGAAGGCAGGCAGGCAAGCAATTGTGAGAGGGATGTCCAACTGTCCTACCAGGATCGGGCCTAAATGGGCGGTTAGACATCCCTCGAGTAGTAGTCCCAGATTGGAGAGGGTGCAGACTGGGCTAGGGACACACACCCCCGTGCATGAATTTCATACACTATAGGGCCTCTAGTCCTATATAATAAAAGGATAATATGCCAATTGACCGAACTGTGGAATGACCCATTGCTCTAATGTGCACTGATCATCAGGGGACAGACACTTAATGCAGAAGCTTTCGCCTCACAGGGAGAATGCCACTCAGCCAGAAGCCAACTCAAGGCTGGCAAGTGCAGTGGTTATGGCAGGAGCCTTTCCCGCCTCTGCAGCAGCTCTGAGGATGTCCGCCTGATGGCTTAGGCCTGCTCCCTAAGCTGGCAGGTGGACATTCCCCGAGGGGACTGTGAGAAGGTGCAGGCCAGGCTGAGGGACCTTCCTACCCCTAGTGCACTAATCTCATGCACCAGGCCTCTAGTAGTTTATAATATTTGAATTATTCTCCTTGAAAGACATGTGTTTCTTGAGATCCAGTGTTGAATTTCAGTTCAGTTATTGAGGCCAAAGAGATTTTATTGAGCTCACAATGTTTGCTAGCATCTTAGGAATGAATGATGGGATGTTTAAGACAAAATTAAAGAGTAAAATTTTCCCAAAGTTTCTGTATATCAGGCCAATTCTATGTCAATGTCCCACACATATACACACAAAGATGGTAACATCAACACACTGTAACATATATTTAAAAACATTAGAGAGAAAAAGTGAGTAGAGCTTTGCAATCATTTACTTTAGAAATACACTTGTTTCTATAAACATTAAAAAAACCCCACTATTGTAGGTTATTAACATATTGTAATTTAGAGCTTCTAATCACCCCAATGGATGCTCAAGAAAGCCAACTTTTTGAAATCCTCAGCTGCTAATCTTACCTAATAATAGACAAATATGTAAATTAACCATACCCCCATTACACCCACAGCCAATCAGGAGTGAGTATGCAAATTAAGTCAACAAAGCTGGAGGGTTAATTTGCAGATGCAGGGACGGAGCGCCTGGGCAGGGAGGACACCGGTTATGAAGGGGAGAGAGGGTGGAGGCAGCTACAGGAGCAGTGCTCAAGCCAGAAGCGAAGACTTGCAGGCTCCCAGGTGGCTGAGAGGGAAGCCAGGGGGAAGGAAGGCCCATTTTTGTATGAATTTTTGTGCAACTGACTTCTAGTTGTGAAATAAAAGGCCTCAGATTGAAGGATTGAAGTAAGGATGGCATTTAGGGTTTGAAGCTCAGAATCTTACTTACCCATGTGAATTTGAGCCAATTAATTTACTTCTCTGATCCTCAGTTTTCTCATTTTTAATGGAGAGGTAATAAGAATGCTGACTGTGTGGAATTGTGAACATTAATCTTGCAATATATAGGAAGTAGCTGTCAGTGACAAATCCAAATTCCTTACTTACCATTCCCAGGAATGATAGTCTGACTTCCAACTCCCAGGACCTGCTATTCCTCTCACAATGGTTTTAACTGGCTCCTGGGCCTGTTGCTTGAACATAAGCAGTTACATGTTTTCTTCTTCAACAGCTGGCATTTAAATGCCCCATTCACTGTCCCTGAAGTAGGACTCCTCTAATGTCTATGTTTACTTTGTCTTAAAAATTCCCCAGGGACATTCAGCCCGCACAGTCATTTGCTCACAAAATACTTTCATAGTATTTTTCTCATTCCTTGCCTCAATTTTCAATTTCCATAACACATTTCCTACAATCATCTCCTACTTAAACCACTTACACTCAAATCCTGTCTCAATATCTGCTCCTAGGGGAAACCAAACTATGAAAACAGAGGTTCTATATTATGGATGGCATGTCTGTCCCCTGTCCCCAAATTTATGAGTTTAAATCCTAAACCACAATGAGATGATATTAGAAGACAGGGCCTTCGGGTGGTCATGAAGGAGAAGCCCTCATGAATGTGATTAGTGCTCTTATAAAAGAGGTCCCACAGAACCTTTCTCACCATGCGGAGATACCCATGAGAAATTCTTATCTATGAACCAGAAAGGGGCCCATAACAGACACATAATCTGCCAGCACCTTGATCTTGGATTTCCAAGCCTCCAGAACTCTGATAAACAAATGTCTATGTGTTTTTTAATCACTTAACTTGTATTTGAGCAGTCTGATCTAAGACAGGATGGCATATAATAAGCATGTAGCCAATGTTAAGTTGTACAGTTAAGGCTTCTACACTGTATTTATATTAATAATTAATGGTGTTTTTCACCGTGATTCAGTATCCATACCTCTAAAAAAGGTGAGTCTAAACATTTATTAAAAGTTACATAGAGCAGCCAAGGCCAGTTTGGCTCAGTGGATAGAGTGTTGGCCTGTGGGTTTGATTCCGGTCAAGGGCATGTACCTTGGTTGTGAGTACAGCCCCAGTAGCAGGTGTGCAAGAGGCAGCTGATAGATGTTTCTCTCTCATTGTTGTTTCTAGCTCTCTGACCCTCTCCTTTTTTCTCTGTAAAAAATCAATAACAAATATATTTAAACAATTAAAAAGTTACATAGAACATTTTCAAAAATGGTAAAAGCTTACATTTCTAATTAACTATGACATACCTGTCAATGACATTACCCAAATTGTCCTGAGATCAAGTGGAAGGGCTCTGAGAAGTTTCATGAAGAAAAAAAACTGCCCTTGGCTCATGGTACAGACCAAATTAGTTTGCCCTCATAAATGCTTCTGGTAGTTGTCAGCTTGGTGCCATCTGTGTGCCCTACATTTGAAGCCAATCCAACTCAATCCATCCCAGAATGTCTGCTCTGGAATAACTTTTCCTGCCTTGCTTTCTCACTCACCACCATGTATTTGGTATATGTCATGAAATATATACTTACACAGTAGTTTTCTGTTCATTCACAAATATCCTGAATTGATCAAATGGCACTTGATTGCCCTCATGGTGAATTATCTATCTATATAAAAGCCTAAGTCACCATCGCAATTGAACGGACTACTGAACAGGCTGCATGGGGCAACCAGGCTGTCAGGGAGGTTAGTAAGGGGTGACCAAATGACCGAGCATCAGGCTGCGTGAGGTGACCAGGCCAGCAGCAAGACCAGTTAAGGGCGATAGGCAGGCAGGCAGGTGAGCAGTTAGAAGCCAGCAGTCCCGGATTGTGAGAGGGATGTCCTCGATTGGAGAGGGTTCAGGCTGGGCTGAGGGGACCCCTCCCCCAATTGCCAAATTTCATGCACCGGGCCTCTAGTATTCCTATAAAAACATCATGTCTTTCTAAGTTCTTTCATATCCAATTATTCCCCCACTACCTTTCCCAACAATGTTTAAAAGAATGATGAGTACATATTACTAGCATCATAAAATAAATGAAGAATCTGTGACTTAAGAAAATAAATTATTTCCTCAAGGACATGGCCAGACAGTAGCAGTTAAGAATTATTGGTCTGAGACCGGTTTGGCTCAGTGGATAGAGCATCGGCCTGCAGACTGAAAGGTCCCAGGTTCGATTCCGGTCAAGGGCATGTATCTTGGTTGTGGGCACATCTCCACTGTGGAGCATGCAGGAGGCGGCTGATCAATGTCTCTCTCTCATCGATGTTTCTGACTTTCTATCTCTCTCCCTTTCTCTCTAAAAAATCAATAAAAATATATAAAATAAAAAGAATTATTGGACTTGATGCTATATTCTTCCCATTATCTTGCACATCTTAGAAGTCGACTGCAATGTTCTGCATCAACACTGGTTGAGCAACAGATACAAAAGTATCTGGAATATTTAAACACAAATAGATTTTTATTAATTTTAACCCCTATGATCTTGATCCTAACATTCATTTGAGAGACACCTCTCATATTCTTCCATAACACACATAATACACAACAGTTTCACTATGACAGTCTCCAACATGGTGTGTGTGTGTGTGTGTGTATGTGTGTGTGTGTGTGTGTGTGTGTGTGTGTGTGTGTGTGTTGCCTGTTATCTTGTGCTTCTAGATACTGTGCACAGTGAGACAGAGACCATAGTCAGTGGGTGCATGGAAGTACCCCCTTGCCTGGAGCAGTGCTTGGTATTGGAGCTCGGGCTTCTAAATATGTGTTGACCGTTACATCCATTAACCCTCCTGGACATGGGATGTGTTCTTGGACAAGAAGGACTGATTTATGAAGGTGTTTTCACAAGCAATTCTTAGTTTCCTGGCGGGTATCTGCTGGAGTGGCAGTTGCCATTGTAAATCTAATGGGAGGTCAATGACACTCCGTAATGTAGAAAAAGACTGTGGCAGGGTACTGGTATCCATTTCCACTCTGCTTTTCTGCATTGTGAAAATTCATTAACTCAAAAATATATGGGTCCCCATTCTGCCTTGTGGAAAATGGAAATAATATTAATTTTTGTGGACATTAGGATTAGACAAAAAGGCATATTAAAAACTTCACCTTATAAGCATTTAATAAATGGTACAGGCCTTCTCTTATCTGGGTGTCTTAACTTCCCCTCTTTTATTTTGTTCATGATGGGCATAAGATGACAGGTCTATTTATTAATGTATTTATTGTCTGTCTCCCTCCAAGCCACAATGGAAGCTTTATGAGAGCAATGACTGTTACATTCATCTTTGTATCCCTACTTATGACAGTGCCTGGAAGTGAGTGGATGCTCCATTACTACATGTTGAATAAATGTCACAATTTTAAAAGCTGATGCCTCTTTCAGCATACTGATTATAAGCAACTCGTGTGATATATCCTTATATTTTATCCAGCCATGGTAAGACCTTAGGTCATGAAAATTTAAAGCATTTCAGCTTTTGGGGAGGATAAATGAGTATCAAAATGTATTTTTTTCTGATTAATTTCCAAGTCCATTAACAAGAAAACTTGATTCAAAACCAAGTCTCTTGATATAAATTGATATGCCTCTAACTCTGCCAACCACAATTCAATCAGTAACAGTACATCTAAGAAAGATGTGTGTGAATCACTAGCATTTCATGTACCCTGAAATCTGCAGGGTGTCCTTCTAGGGGTAACACTTCTTTCCCTCTTCCTGTGTTTTCTCTAATTGCTTCCCCATATTTGGGTTGTTTATTTTTATCCTCTTGCATATCTTCTGGCTTTTTTAATGGGGTCTTAAATGATGACTTTTCATTTTTACAAACATTATTTCTTTAGTTCAACAGAGTAATCTTGATAAACATCCACTCAGCAAAAATAGTTTATTGTAGCATGAATAAAATGAGTATTCAAAAACCATGCATGCGCCATGTATAAAAACAACTTATCTATTATCACATTTCCATGTTTTAGGCACAAATAGTCAATAGAGAGAAATCCTAAATTCTCACTATGATGGTGGCCAACCTGTTGAGACTCTTTGGGATTTGAAAATCACAATCTTTATTTTTAGATCAGCTCTCTGAAAAGCGCATCGTCCCCTAATAAAAGTCTTTCCATCCTAAAAGCACCGTTCACTTATAAATACTCTAGATATTCTCTTTTAAAGTCGCCAGACTTCTTTTTTAACAACATGGAAATCTCATTTCCATGAGAAAAAGACAGCTGTGTTCCTGATATAGAACTGAAACATCACTGCTCGGAAAGTGGCCCATTAATTCAAACTTTTCACGTCTTCCGTGGTTAGACATTCAGTGAAAGGCTATGGAAAACGCAAGGAGACTAAAAATACATTTTTTTTCACCGAAGCACACTATTTTCTGAAAAATAAAAAAGCAAAACAGTGAAGCAGTTGTCTTTCCTTGGCACTTGTTATTTCTCCTCTCTCTTCTCACTTGTGTTCCTGAAACAGAGTCTTCACACAGATTTCCATTCTGTTTCGCAGTCTGGCATAGGACCCTCTTAACCACCAACGCTTAGAAAGTTGAATCTCTTGAGGTTAAATGTATCAGGGGTTGAAACAGGACGTTCTCATTAAAATAAAAACTTTTCAAAGGGGTCACCAATGCTCCTCAGGTGATCCATTTCTTCCCGCCCTTATTTCTCTTCCATCCTGTGTATTTATGGATTCTTTAAAGCAGCAGCTCAAATTAATACAGCCCTACACACCCCAGCGTGGTGGTGTTAATCATCCATTAGCGGTAAATAATTTGGGAACGATAGAAATGACACACACTATGAATAAAACCAATTAATTTTACAAGAAGGACAACTGAGGCTTGCCTAGGGAAGATGGGTTTTCGTATGGCGACTTCAGTTTTGGAAATTTTGGAGTTCTGATAGTATCAAGGGTGGTGATGCTATCATGACCGTATGAGTAAGAAGCCTTTCCTTGTCTTCCGTGACCTTGAGATGTTTTGAAGTGTACTGTTCACTTGTTTCGTTGAATTCCTGTCATTATGACTTACCTTTTCTCATGATGAAGTTGAGATGATGCATTATTGGAATAATGCCACAGAGATGGTGTGTCTTTCTCAGATAAGGCTAGTTTCCAAATACAGTGGTACCTCGAGATACGAGTGCCCTAACATATGAGATTTTTGAGATACGAACCGTAGAGTGAGCGATTTTTGCTTTGAAATAGGAGCAACATTTGAGATAGGAGTCATCGTGCGGATTGGCTGGCTGCACAAGACCCACCAGTTTACCTCGACTGGAGCATCTCATAGTTTCCCACACCTCAAGGTTACGGAAGGAATTAAACTCGTATCTCGAGGTACCACTGTATTAAATAGTAACGCATATCAACAACATCCTTAACCATTTTTCACTCACTCATTTATTGCAGCTCCCATTTAAAGATTTCAGGTGTGTCTTTTCTTATCTTCTCTCACTAGCCTCATCTGGTATCTCTTCCAATTGCTTGAAGAAATTAGTTTAAATTACACGCAAGGAGATTGAAGCCAACAAGATGGCTCTGAGCCATGAAGCTAATTAGCAGATCTCTGCCTCAGATTTTTGTCTTCAGAACTTCAGCTCACAGATTTCCCAAGAAAGTTCTCTGGGAAAACTTAGGGGCCTCATGACCTCAGGGTGTCCTGAAAAGATTCTTATGAACTTCAGGTTTCCTTTCATTCCCAGTCACAAGGCCCTAATTAGATATGACACTTCTCAGTTTCATATGCAAGATTCATGAAGGATATTTCCTCAGAAATTCATCAGTGGTACATTGGACTTCCATCGTCCTTCTTTTCCCCCCACCCCTGGTGTAATTCCATCTCTGCATGGCCATGAGGGATACGAGTGTTCCTTGCTTCCCCTAATTGGAGTGAGAATTGCCACTTCTCCATGTTGAGGATTCTCCGTGTGCCTTCGGAAAAAAAATCTGACTCTTGAATAATGATTTGGCTCTGCAAAACCCGGTGCCTGGACGCCCTGCTGAGGTTCTGCCATCAAAACAGAAAAAAAAAATCAAAATTTTCTCTGAATGGAGTCTTAATAACAGTTGGAAACTTCCACCTCCTGCCTATAATTTATTTACAAAGAATCTTTTTGAAGGAAACCATCTTTGAGAATTCTGTGTGTCTTTGATGTTTGCAAAAGCAACCTCATAAAGAAAGATGATAGATCGAAAAATAGTTACATATACATACAGATAGAAAATAAGACAGATTAAAACAAAAAATGCATGTCCAGTAACTCATAGGTGAACTTTTGATTCTTACATTTTCCCTATGACCAGACCCCCATATTGACCCTAGAAACTGATGTAGTCATTGAGGTCAATTTCTTAGCTAAGTTATACCATAAATATCCTTAGACAATGTTTTCAGTCAAAGTATAATTTTTTGGGGGGAGGGGGTAAACTTGGGGGTCAGGATGTGATACATAGAAGAGAACATTGCTTTTAAAAGGTGGGTTATGGACTGAATCGGTTACCCCCAAATTTATAGGAATTCATAGGTCAAAACTCTTAAGTCCAGGTGAATATATTTGGAGATAGGGCCTTTACAGAGGCAATTAAACATAAATGATAAGGAGGAGTAAGGCTATAATCTCATAAAACTGGGGATTTTATAAGAAGAGAACACACTCTCTCTATATATAT
>JAAGEH010000357.1:2546334-2629623 GCA_011751065.1 Lasiurus cinereus
GTGTTTATTTCCTGCCCTGCTGGCCTTATTTATTATTGGTTTGGACAATTCTCCACTCAAATATTTGCTCTTGTCTGGGAGCTGGCCCAGAACTGAGAAATTCTGGACCTGCTAACCTCCGGCTGGAACTCAGGAGTATGTGTGATAACTATTTTTTTGCCGCAGAATTTCTGTGTTTCAGTTTTTATGAGTATGTTGCCCTGCCTTTCACCCAGTTGATAGCCAGAGCATATGGTTCTATATGACATCAATAAAATAGAAGCGTTTTCAGACTCTACATTCTTCACAGGTAACATCACCTTGAACTCTTTGCTGTTGTGATCCATTAAAACCTTGGTTGTGGGAAATAATAAACATAAAAACAAATACACAGGTTATTTATCTGACCGAAGCTTTTGCCTTACATTTTGGAGCAAATAATGGCACGAATGAGACAAAATACACTAAGTCAGAACTGTGTGGGCTCTGGAGCTAAACCATGTGGGTTAGAAATGTGGTTAAATCAAGTACACACTATGTAAAGTTAGTTACCCATATTTCCCAGCATATAAAATGACTTTTTAATCCAGGGAAATCCTCTCAAAAGTCAGGGGTCGTCTTATATGCCCAGTTGTTTTATACGCCAGAAAATATGGTATTTAATTTATCTGTACATGTGTTTCATCTTTTGTAAAATTATAATAGGGTTCTTTGAAGGGGTAAACTAATTAGTATATATAAAACACATCAAAAGTCCTATGAATTTGGCAGCTCTTATTTAGAGTTTTACATTTACATTCTTATGCCAAATAGTTTTGGATCTCCTACATCTACTGTGATCCCAACCTCGTGTTGGCTCACTGTTGTGTCTCTTAATCCCTTTCAGACAATAGATGTTCAATAAGTGATTGCTGAGGGGATGAATTTTGCATAGACCCCTGATTTTCTCATTTAATATGTCATGTGCCAGTATTCTGTGAGCAATACAAGAATTATAAAAATGTGCTGAAACCAGTTTGGCTCAGTAGATAGAGCGTCGGCCTACAGACTGAAAGGTCCCAGGTTGGATTCCGGTCAAGGGCATGTACCTTGGTTGCGGGCACATCCCCAGTGGGGAGTGTGCAGAAGCCAGCTGATCCATGTTTCTCTCTTATTGATGTTTCTAGCTCTCTGTCTCTCTCCCTTCCTCTCTGTGAAAAATCAATAAAATATATAAAAAAAGAATTATAAAAATGTGATACTGCATTTGGGGGAGCAAGAGAAAGGATGTCAAGAGAAAGTTGGTAAAAATTAACTGGCACCCACTTGAGGAAACTTCATGGGACAATCCCTAACAGGTCTCAGTCAGGAAGGCGGTGTCCTTCTTGAGAATAACACGGTGAACTGCTGGAGACTTGAGAATATGGAAATGAACAACTCAGTGTCTGACCTGAGGGAGCTCCCAGCATTGATATTGAAGGAATCGAGGGCTAGAAAATACATTTCCTAATCTGGATCTGGAAAGGAAACTATAGAGTTAAGACATGAGTACTGATGAATGGGAGTCCTCTAGAGAGACAATGAGAAAAGTGAAATGTAACAAATACGTACACCTCCTCACGCTTATGATTCTAATTACACCCTAAGTGTCGCTCAAAACAAATCCGAAGTTTTATAACGGCCTTTCGCAGTCATACTAGGTTATACTTGCTATAAAATCTAGCATCTGCCAAATTCCAATCTGTGATTAATGCTAATGCCAATAGCACACAGTGCACCTGCACACACATTCCCAACAACCACGCCATATATTACCTTTACACAGCAGGAATTGTCTCCAAGCTTGGAACAAACTTTACATATATTAACTCCCAGGGTGAGTATATGTTGCAAGTAATGCCAAAACATATTGAAAGGCCACATTTTAAAAACAGTCTGGAAACAAATTACACTTAATAAAAAAATAAACAACACACACACAAACTCAAAGTCTGGTTGCGGAAGCCGTGTGCTTGGTTCTATGATCATAGGATTTTGGATGCATTGTACTTTGTTTTTCATAAGCACTGGCTTCTTGATCCTCAGTGTGCAAGAAGGCATAGAAATACATCTAGAAAATTATTAAAGATATCCATTTCTAGGCTTTCTGTTCTGTTGAATGAAAATGGTCCATCTTAATTAATATTTATGTGGTACCCATATTTTTCTAAAAATCTGCTTTACAAACCTGATTTCATTTCTACGACATGGAAATTGTTCTTATGATACTGTTCTATTTTATGTTTTTTTATTTTTATTTTTCAATCACATAAGTTAACCACTGGGGACAATATAATATTGTTGACATGTAATATATTAGTTTCAGGTATACAACGTTCTGGTTAGAAATTTATATAACTTACAAATTGATCACTGGTTTTCTAGGCAAGGAAGTTTCAATGGAGTCATTGGGCCCTGTTTTTTTGCCTCCATTACACCCCATATTCCACCAAGTGAACTCCTAAGGATGCTGTGGGATATACGTTTTCACTGAAAAATTACAGATTGATTTTTCTCTTACCACCTGAGTTTTTATATGCAAGGCTCATAATGAAACCTCCTGATAATTTGTTCTTAAACTATTATTATTGGTGGTGGTGTTGATGTTGTTACCATCCTTTCTCTCAGATAAGTGGACATACTCCATGTTCAGAAGTCTCTCTTACACCCAGTATCAATAAAGACACAAAATAAAAATTAACAAACATGCATTTAAGCAGGAGGCCCACCATAATAGAGTTTTAGAACAACTGGTCACCTAAGATCGGTACCAATTTTCTCAGTTCAGTCCAATGTGTAAAACGTGGTCAAGCATCCTATCTGATGAAGCCAATTATGTAAATTTTCCACTGAGCTCTGCTCTCAAATAGTAAATCAATACAATGAGACTCAGTCCAGGCAGTTATTGAATTAAGCAGCTTACATCTGTGAACCGCTTTTCTGATTCCAGGCACAGCTACATGCAGAATCCAGCTGGGCCTGGGAAGGAGACTCCTTTTGGGGTGCCAGTCGTTGGTGCAAGGGCCAGCACACTACAGTCAAGGGCCTGAGGGGTGGAAATCAGGTGGTGCCCACTGCATCATCCACATGCTGTCTGTGGTGGCTTCGCCCTAGAGTGGCAACATTGAATAGTGGCACTAGAGGCCTTACGGCCCATAAAACCAACAATATATACTGTGAGGTTCTTTCCAGAAGAAGCTATTGACTCCGAACCAGAGGCTCACTCATATTCTGAAACATGTACACAAAGACATAAACAAAGAAGAAAGACTATCTTATGAACATACGTATGTTTATTTATGTGTATGAATGTATTTATTGTTGTTGTTGTTTTAGCACATATACACCTCAGTGACCTGGAATCCAGCTCTTTCAGGACCAGCCTTGAGGGACCTGGAATTCAATATGCGAACATCCACTCTCACCAGTCACACTGCCCACGCCACAGCGCATGTTTGTACACCACTAGCTTAGGGTTTGCACATGGAAGCCACATAGAGCAACTAAGAAAAAATATGCCATTTTAAATACCTGACATGTCCCTTACATTTCTGTATGTGTTGGTCTAAAAACAAGATGTATGAAGGTCGGTCTTGGTTAATTGGCAACCAGATGCACATTGAAGGGTAGAAATGAGAAATTTTATTTTTAAAAGTATTCAATAGAAATTAACTTAAAAATAAAACAATGCTAATTCTTTTAGGATATTGACATAAAATAATATTAGTTAAATGTACATTTTAACTTTTTTTATCAGTTTGAATATTTAAAAACAAAAATATTATTTAATATCACATAAAATAATTTTCTTTTTTAAGTATATTAAAATTACATTTCATATGAACATTTGTTAATATTTACCAACCTTTTATTTTATTGACATTTTATTTTTAGTTAGCCTGCTGCCTCCTTTGAACCTCAAGATAATGATTTGGCTTTATTAAGTTCTACCTCTTTCAGAGATGATGAAACGGAGGGTCAGAGAAGATGGCATCTACTGGACATCACAACGTAAGTGAGTGGAGGATATGGGGTCAAGCATGCATGACATAGCGGAATAACACATGTAGGACGTGTGGTCTTCAGACTCAGAGAGCCAGTCTTCCATCCCATCTTGCATACTTACTGGCTACGTGACCTTAACCATTGTCCACCGGGGTGGCATAAACATTAACTGAAGTAGCACAAAATATCACATGGATGTATGTTATTTATATACTTTTCTACCTTATGTCTCTAAGTTTTCTTGTATTCAAGACCTACTCTTTAGCAGTGGAGACATTTCTGTAAAGAAAAATGCATGTGGAACCCCGCCATTGTTCTTTGTAACACATGTGAAGAGCTTGGGATGAAGTAGAGCAAGGGCCTTGATGTCCTTGCTTTTCCTTATGTCATGAGCATGGCAGCTCCTGGGGCCCTCTCTTTGACCTTCAGGGCCCCAGAAAACGAGGTCTGAAACAAAGGCCCCGAACCATCTTCCTGCTTACATCACTGCATCTCTCTGCATAAGAAATCATCCGCGGTGGCAGCTTTTTTCAGGAAGCGATTCTCACAGCCCATGTGGAGCAGATTTTTCCATCTGCTCCTCTGGCTAACACTCCCACTTCCTGAGAAGCATGGAAATGTCTTCCTCCAGTGCCTCCCCCTTCACCTTCCTCTCCCCATCTCCTTTCCGGGCTGGACCAGCAGAGGACAGCCATCCCCCTGACCTTGACTCACCTTGACTCACTCCCCATCCGTGTAAAAACCTTCTGAGACTTCATCCCTCCGCCTTCATCCCTGATGTGTGCCGCCAGTTTACATGCCAGCTGGGGTTGCTCTCACGGGGGCTGCACTGTACACACCTGCCTTTTCCTCCTAGCTTCTCAGACAAGCCTCGCTTTTTGCCAACCCTGGCATCTCTCGGTGACAATGTATTTCCCTGACAGCCTCATGGAAGGCAAGCGGAGTTCTGCACCTTTCAACTCGGATATTGCCTCTGGCTCTCGAACAGATATCTGTCAGGGGAGCTTCTATTTTGGGGGGTTCGGGGATGCACACGGCCTGGGAGATGGCGCCGTGCCCATCGTCAGCAGAAGTCAGATCGTGTCACCCTCCAGCTCACGGTCCCCAGCGGTTTCCCATCACACCTCAAACTCTTCTCCCTGCCTTCCATCACGTGTCTGAGCTGATCTGTCTCTATTTCCACAAAATCTAACCTCACGGTTCTCTGCCGGTGCACAGTGACCCACTTTTTGCTCTGATGCCACCCAGAGCTTCTTTCTGGAGCAAACCTTTTCCTGTCCAGGATGGTTGTGCCTTCATGTCGCTCAGATGTCAGCTTAAATGTCCCCTTCCTTCAACAGATCTCTGCTGACTTCCTGATCAGAGTTAACTACCCAGGAACCGTGTCTCCTCATCCTATGGAATTCTCTCTGCAAGGGTCTACCTGTGCTGCTTCAACTTAAACAATATCACATTATGAAAAAATTGTGTGCTTTCGCTTTTCGTTCTGGAATGCAAGTTGCAGGACTGTAGCGAATGTATGTGCTTTGCTCCCCATGGGATCTCCATAAGGTAGGACGGTGTCTGACACAGAGCAGATAGTCAATGAAGTTTCACTTCATCATTGGTTAATGAACTCCTCAGCCTCTCAGGTCTACCAGGAACCTGTTTCCAGGAAGTCAGGACCATTGTTCATAGTAAATTGGACAGGGGAGATGCAATGCTGGGTGAGCTCCCCCCACCTTAGCCGGCGAAAATGAACAATACCCATTAGCACTTTATAGCGTGTCCTCCTCAGGCTGATGTAATCTGACTGCATGTGGCTTCCGTCCATATGGATGGAGGCGAGGAGAAGCCCTCACTGTTCTCCCAGCTATTTATTCACCGGTGCTTTGACTGGAGCCTGCGGGCCTAGACGGCTGACAGGCAGATGTGTCATCACCCAGAACACAGCTACCGGGAGGGTTCCTCAATCCGTGATGGACTTGCGAGAAGGAAGATTTTCTAATGTTACTCAAGCACAACCTTAGCCTATAGTAAATAATTAATCAGGACAGTGGAAGGATAAGTGGTACCTCGAGATACGAGTGCCCTAACATACGAGATTTTTGAGATACGAGCCGTCGAGCGAGCAATTTTTGCTTTGAAAGACGAGCAACATTTGAGATAGGAGTCATCTCATGGATCGGCCGGCTGCACACGACCCACCAGTTTATTGAGACTCGAGCATCTCATAGTTTCCCACGCCTCAAGGTGATGGAACGAATTAAACTCGTATCTCGAGGTACCACTGTACTTAACATGAAAGCCATTTTAAGTGACCTGATCTAGCTGAGCCCCGACAATAGAGAGATGTGATGCCCGATGTAAGTAAATGCCGCTAGATGATGATTCACATAAGCAGTTAGAGCATATAGGTGCCCCCTGAACGTTATTTAGGATGAGGTTTTCCATAAATAGACATTTTTCTATTCTTCAAATGTTACACAATGAAACTCTGAATCCCTTTCCTGCATCCCGCGTGATGGGCATAATGATGCACACCGCTCTGTTGATAGTCATCACTCGTTCACTTTACAAGTAATATTGGTTGCATTTTGAGGTGTCCAGAATCGTCCCAGTAATGAAAGTGTGAGTAAAACACCTTCTCCCTCCAAAACAGCTCTCACTTCAATAGTAATAACAGGCAGATACGTAGATACATTTGGCGAGTTATGCCAAGGCTCGGTCCAAATAAAGGAGATGGGATTTAAGGTGGATCTTACGGTGTAAGGCGCAATCTGTGAGTGGGTTTGCTCCCCCTGACCTTTAAACTGAGCGCCCTGTGCCCTTGCGTGGGATGAAAAGCTTTGTCGGAGAGTGCATTCCTATCAGACAGAATTCAGAGCCAAGTATTTCAAACCCACTTAAGCTAGGGAAACTGCTTGGGATCTGTGCGACCTTTCCAACTCTCATCTCTCTCGATTAAAATTCAAGTTCGCACCGATCCCTTCCTCTCACACAATGGCTGTCCCCCTCACCAGAGTAAGGGTTTCAGTTTATGAAGCCTTATTTGTAGTCTCTTTTTCATGGAGAACACAAACCTTGACAAGGAAACAGTATTTTATAACCCACTTGACATATTTCTCCATATAAATGAGCAAACTGGTATTCTGGTTCATATACAAGCTTATGGTGGAAGAAAAGAAATTAGAAGGAGTTATTCCGCTAAAGCCCATCCTGTTTCAGGTGCACTGCTGACTCTCAGCTGATTAAACGAACTCTTTTATTTATTTTTAGAAATCAAGGACATTTTCAAATTACCAGCCTCATGAGCAGATCTCTCTGATGACCAGCCAGACTTCTCCAGGCAATGTCATTTTGCTGTAAGAGTCCTTTCGAATTGGAAGGAAAGTCTTCTGTCATAAAGCATATTAAACAAAAGCTGATGCCCGCCTTAGGTAGCCCGAATAGAGCCCACTTTGAGGATTCTAAATACGATAGACATTCTTGAAGGTAATCTATACTTCCTAGAGAACGAAATATTACAAAGTCCTCCCATTCATTGTAGAACTTCGGTTAGGAATGAACAACTGAGTGAATGATGGTAGTGCACATAGAGCTGGTTACATTTCTAAAAGCAATTTCATAGTTAAGTGTTTTATTAGTTTCCAAAGTAAGTATGAGCTTAACTCATCTCTCATTTAACTTTTCACCTATATTCGTTTTACATAGAACACCCCGATTTGCCTATAAACAGACTGGAACTCTGGGGACCGACTTCATCAAGACCACTTGTGGGTTTTTTTTGTTTGTTTTTAAAAAATATATTTTATTGATTTTTTACAGAGAGGAAGGGAGAGGAATAGAAAGTCAGAAACATGAATGAGAGAGAGACATCGATCAGCTGCCTCCTGCATGCCCCACACTGGAGATGTGCCCGCAAGCAAGGTACATGCCCCCGACTGGAATCGAACCTGGGACCTTTCAGTCCGCAGGTCGATGCTCTATCCACTGAGCCAAACCGGTCTCGGCAAAACCACTTGTGTTTTAAGTGGGAGAACCAGAAGCAGCAGCGGTGTCTTTCCTTCCCACTGCCCATCTACTCTAGTTCGTAGAAAAGTGAGAATGGAGCTGACCTTCTCTACAGCTTATTCCATATCAGCTGACCATTATCTTCTTACATTTTCAGTCTTTGAACCTCCATGTCGACAGCAACACCAACACTCTCCAACATCAACTGATTCCCAAGTAGTGCCCGGGAATTTTTTTTGTGTTTCTCTCATCTTTCATTACAATTTCTTCACAGGATTCAATTAAACATTTCCTCTTCCACCAGCTAAACCGGGGGTCAGCAAACCACGGCTCGCGAGCCACATGCGGCTCTTTGGCCCCTTGAGTGTGGCTCTTGCACAAAATACCACGGCCTGAGCAAGTCTATTTTGAAGAAGTGGCATTAGAAGAAGTTGAAGTTTAAAAAATTTGGCTCTCCAAAGAAATTTCAATCATTGTCCTGTTGATATTTGGCTCTGTTGACTAATGAGTTTGCCGACCACTGAGCTAAGCCTTCTGATCCTACCAACCACCCTAATCTTAAAATCAAAAAGGGGAGGATAATTATTGGGTGAGAATTTTGTTGACCTCTTGCCAAAAAGTTGGAGATATTCTTGTCAGAGTTATATCTAAGAATATATGTGAGAAGCGCTCTCTCTCTCTCTCTCTCTCTCTTTCTCTCTCTCTCGGTTAATCTCCACCCTATGGTATTTTTGCAAAAATGTTTAGGGAGAGTAGAGGAGAGAGTGAAAGACAGAGAGAAACATTGATGTGAGAGAAACACATCTATTGGTTGCCTATTGGTTAACTTTTGGTTGCCTCCAGCACAAGCCCCACCCAGGGACTGGGCCGGGGAGTAGCCTGCAACCAACCTATGTGCCCTGGACCAGAATCGAACCCGGGACCTTTGGACATGCAGGCACAACCAGCTAGGGCTGTATGAGAAGCTCTTGCCCTCACAGAGCGTATGTGAGTGAGGGAGAGACTGTGGACAAGCGATAAATAACCATGCTGGAACTCCTTAGTCAGGTCAGCTTCCACTGGCTTTCTCAGCTTTTATTTTGTGATGTTTGCAAACTACCTGAGAATTGTCCCGGGGACTTTATTTTAGGCATCGATTTCGGTTCACTCGGTGATTTGATGTGTCCTGTTCTGTGAATAGCCATTTCCCGGGAGAAGGCTTAGATTGCCCATATCTCCTTACTAGTAAATAATTGAAGACACTCAGCATAGGACGATTTTCAGGCTGCCTTTCCTGGGCATGGGACTCTGCCCTCCACAGGACACACGGGCTTCTTCTGACAAATGTCATTGGTCCCCAATGCATGCTTATTCCTGGTAGCGAGTTTAATGATCTGATGATTGCAGATCATGTCCCTTTGTGATGTTAAGCATCTATAGAAAGTACCTCCTACATCTTGCAATTAAAATGCCGTCTGTACCATAATTAATCACAAAGAAAGAATGTCAGGCACTTTTTGGGGGTGAGCAGGATGACATTAATTTCATTAGCAATTATTCAGGCAGTCCAAGATCTTCGCAGAAAAAATTACTCAAATAATTCCTATTCTCCCAAATTTTATCTGTATGTGCTTCATTGTTTCAAAACAGGCAAGATGAGTGATTTGCACAGTAAGAGAAATATGAAGTTCAAGGCTATTTTTAAGAGATAGCCTCGTTTAGTATAATGGGGATATTAGAGCTAGTGAAAATGTCTTCCATCTCCCGTTTATCCAGTGGAATCATGACCAGGTAACCTAACCACACCCAACTTGTTATCCAGATCTGTAGTGATGAAGGGAGTAATACCTACCATATTTTCCGGCATATAAAATGACTGGGTGTATGAGATGACCCCAACTTTTCCAGTTAAAATATAGAGTTTGGGATATATTCGCCCTGTAAGATGACACCTGGCATATAAGATGACCCCCGACTTTTGAGAAGATTTTCCTGGGTTAAAAAGTCGTCTTATATGCCGGAAAATACGGTATCTCATAGGGCCATTATAAGGGTGCCAGGAGCTAATACAGCAGGGATGCAAAAATGGGTAAAATAGGAAATAAATTCACAGCAACAACAATGAAGATGCTAAAAAGCAAGCAGTTGCAGAATGTAAGACTTAGAATAGATCTTAGATGCTGGGGGAAAATTTATTATTTTGGAGGTAAAGAGATTGACTAGATGCTGTATCAAAGCCTTGGGGCCTAATCAAATAAATTTTGCAGAAAAAATTGGAGCATATCCATGCCTTAGGGGATCAAAGGTAGTTTTTATTCAGCCTCACCCTTCTCTCTTAAGTCTTAAATATTTTAAAGAATACACAAAAATATTTATTTCATAAATACTTTCATTCAAAGGTTATACCATATATCATTATTAATCAATAAGAATTATAATTGGGCAAGGACTCATTGAATCTATTCAATGAATAGAAGACAATAGCATTAATAATAACTTAGTTGCAAATATTCACATACACATATGAATAAACACATTAAAAATTGAGGTTAAAATGGTGAATTAACCTCATCTTAAATTTCCCCAGTAGCACAGATGAATGCATGGTATAGAAGCAGTTTTAGGAGGATTATGGCCAGAATTTTAGGAGCTTCATTATTATATGAGATTTGCTTGTCACTGTCATAAAGGACTATGGGTCAATCTTGCTTGGCTTGCTCATCCAAAGTGAAGTCTGTGAAGAAATGGTTAATAAATGCGGTATAACGCTCCCCCTTCCATTCACAATGGTTTGGGACCATCTGATTTCCATGATTTAAGGAGCCAATTTTCTATTTCTCCTTCTTCTTTGTTCTCCTTTAACTCACCTGCTGCACAGAAGTCAGCAGAGGCGGGATTTGAATAATAACACTGCTTTATATGTAAATGGGACCTTTCATCCAAGTTGCGCAGAGACATCTGTAAACAGTATCTGGCTGAACAGAGATTAAGAGCACTATTTTGAAGCTCAGAAAATGGGCACCATGGGGGGAAGTGACTTGCCTAAGGTCAAACATTAAGACAGTGGTGTTGCTCAGAAGTGGCTCCTGCTCATTTAAGGATTTAATCACTCCAATTTGCTCAGATAAGAGTCTATTTGCATTACAACTCAGAGCTCCTGTATATTCCCATGTGAGTATCATTCATTAAAGACATGTAACCCACAATTACAATCTCTTCGTTCCATCAGACATTTCACCCCATAATCCTCCTTATGACAGTCTGTCAACATTCACACTTCACGTAATGCCACATATCACTATAATTCTCAAGGTGAAAGGTGCTGTTTATGACTTTCTCTTGTTGAGTTTTAATTTCCACGTTTTAAAACCTGGCTCAATTGAATATCAGGCAATATGTGAGAAGCATTATTTAGGATGGAGAGGACATCTGCGGTTCATATTTGCAAATCTAATCTGCGGGAAAAATGAACTGCACAGGTTGATGGTAATGGAGCAATGAGGTTGCCAGGTGGGAGATTTTAAAACCTGGAGGTGCAAAAGGCATTACTACTCAAATATACAAGTGTGGTGTTCATTGTGTTTGGCTTCCAGATGATGAGGCGGAACTATCTTTCCTACAAAATATACATTGCAGAGTACCACACATTAGGAGCAAAATATCAACGTTTTTATTTCTAAGACGACCATTTGTCATTACAGCTTGCACAAAATGCTAAGAAATGTGAGTGTAAACAAGCACCCAGCAGCCTATGGGGACCCCATGGGCTTTTCTGAAGGTGGGAGCATCCTAGTGCCATCCTGCACAATGCACCCTCCAGGGGAAAACAAGATGGCCAGCTTGGGTCCAGTCCCGTTCCCCATTCCCTGTGTGGCCTTCATACATCATGCGTCCTCTCTCAGGCATAATTTCCACAACTAAAATAGCAAGGTTCAGATCACATGATCTCTCAAATTTCTCCCAGGTCTAAAATTTTATGAGTCCTATGATTTGGGCATACCTGATGGGATTGTAGTCCATGACATCAATTCTAGAATATAACATATGTTGCTGAAATTGCTCTAATTTCATTAGAATGCTGCTCTCCTTACTCTGTGCTGTGCCACCCTGTACAGAAACCACATGTAGCCACTGAACCACTGAGATGTGTTTGGTCCAATGGAGATGTGTGGTAGGTACAAAACACACACTGTATTTTACAAGCAGATTAAAAAGAAGCATCTGAATATAATTTTATTTCTATTGCATATTGATGTGTTATGTTTCGATTAAATACACTATTACATTAAATGTAACTCTTTCTTTTCATTTTTAACAACACTCCTAGAATACATTAAATTATTACTCTATTTCTGTTGGACAGAGCTACTCTAGATAAAATGAAAAATATATACATATATATTTATATGTGTACTAATGGGCTATAATATGTCAGAAATAAACTCTAGGTTTTTACCTTGAACATAACTTAAAAACACAATGTGACCTAACTCTTTGACCTCAGCCCATTTAGATACCATTGCTCCTCTTTTCTGGAGGAGGCTCTATGGGGTCAACTTAATTGCTCCAAATCATAGAGTCGGTAAAAGGTAGTTTAGTGCCTCCAATCCGTGTCTCCTACTATGGTCTACTTTATAAATGTCACTGCGCAAACTCACTTTAAAAATACTGTGCCTAACAGATTCTGTATTCATTTTGGTAAAGTGACATCTTATGCTTAAAAATATTTTTGTCAATTTTAAAGAATATTCTTTGATTCTAGCAGTTTTGAATTGGACTCTGAAAGTTATTAAAACCTTAACAAAATTCAAAATTGTTGGAGTCTGAGGCTGCACTATAAATGGTACTACTTTTTCTTCCCAGAATTCTGAGGAATCAGGGAGTGAGGTGGGGGGATGGAAAGAGAAATGTGAAAGAGAGAGAGAGGAAGAGAAAGAGAGAGAGGGGAGGGGATGGCAAAGATGAGAGGAGGGTAGAACAGTAGAACATGCCTTGGGTGCTGGACTACCAGACACATGTTTTGTTCTAATTGATGGAAGAATGACAAGCACTGATCCTTGCTGATCCCCTTTCTGACATCCCCAGCATGTAGTTTACATTTGTCCCCAGAAAGTTCTCAGCTCTGTCATACAGGACATTAGTTCCATGAATCCCTCTGCTGCTTTCAATGCCTTATTCTTTATTCACTTCTTATGCTATTGCTCTACTCATCCCAATTCATATCCAGCTGCATTGTCCAGCACAGCATATTAACAGTTCTTCCTGAGATGGAATAAATCAATTAAGGAATGTACAATAAAAATACATAAATATTCAGATAGTAAAATGCAAAAGAATGGGCATAGTGCAAATCTATCTATATATATAAAGAGGTAATATGCAAGTTGTCTGGGACCCCATAATGTCACGACTGATCAGGAGGAGGCTGTGCACACAGGTGGGCAGGAGGGGACTGTGTGTGTGGTGAGGGACTGTGCAAGCCACCGATGGCACAGGCCCTGAGAGAAGAGGACCTGCCAGCAGCAGCTGCAGGGAGGCCTGGAGAGAAGAGGGCTTTCCAGCTGTGGTGTGCCAGCAGTCCTGTCTCTGCATGTCAGCTGCAGAGGAACCACCTTTTCTGACCTCTCATTGGCTAAGCTCCACTTGCAGTGTTCTTGGTAACTTGGGTAATAAGAATCCAAGAAGGTGATGTAAGGTTTTCCCACCTCACTCCTGAAGGAAAAAATGAAGGTCCACTGCTGGAGGGGCTAAGAAATGTCAAATTCTGCCCCAGCTGGTTTTGTTCAGTGGGTAGAGCCTCAGCATGCAGACCACAAGGTCCAGGTTCGATTCCAGTCAAGGTTGCAAGCTCCTCCCTGGCCGGCGTCCCTATCAAGGCTCATGCAGGAGGCAACCCATCAAAGTGTCCTTCTCACATTGATGTTTCTCTCTGTCTTTACCTCTCTTCCATGTTGTCTAAAAATCAATGAGAAAATATCCTCAGGTGAGGAGAAAAAAATAAAGAAAGAGAGGAAGGAAGGAAGGAAGGAAAGAAGGAAGGAAGGAAGGAAGGAAGGAAGGAAGGAAGAAAGAAAGAAAGAAAGAAAGAAAGAAACTGTTATACTCTATGAAAGAGACATCTTGAAAATGCCTTAAGAAAGTTTGTCATTTTTTCATGGTGAAAGGACTGGACTCTGTATTGATGAAAACACTCTCATGGCTACAATAGCTGGCAGTGGCAGCAGCAGCAGGGTGGTGATAGGGGTGGCGCTTTCCCCTGATCAGCCTGGTCACCTCCCTCAGAGGGAGGCCAGACTATGCCTTAGGCAGGGAGCAGGCCTAAGCTGTCAGTAGGACATCCCCTGAGAGCTTCCAGACTGTGAGAGGGGACAGTCATAGCTGAGGAATGCCCACCCACCCTGTGACTAGTGCATGAATTTTTTGTGCATTGAGCCTCTAGTTTAAATATAAAATGCCTGTAATTACAAAATTTCCCAAGGAGAAATTAAAGTTCAAAGATTATTCCCTGTTGCACCTTAAGTCCAAAGATGTTAAAGTTGGCAGGTATTAAAAAGTTCAAAATAAAATTGCTCTTATGAATTAAAATTTAAAGGAGTTAAAGTTTAAAATGATTTTTTATTATACTCTGTCTCATTTGGAGGACTGTCAATGCTGTGTAGCTGGGGTTCTTTCTCCCTGAAATGGTATTCCTAGTGGTGAATTGATTTAAGACTACATCTCTGTACTCTCTCTTTTAACAGGCCCTCAGAGCAAAATTAGAGTGGGATTCTCAGGAATATCCAAGCACTGCCTCTACATTTACTGAATTTAGTGGCCAGTGTCCAACTGCTCAGATAGCTATCAAAATCTGCTTTATTCCTTCCTCTATCCATGGTCACCGAGGCTGCTTCTATATCTGGACTATCTATGTAATAAAAGCCTAAGCGACTATTATGGTGGAACTGCCAGAACGACCATTAGCAATAATGCACACTGACCACCAGGAGCAAAGGCTCAATGCCAGAGCTGCCCCTGGTGGTCAGTGTGCTCCCACAGGGGGAGCGGCCACTCAGCCAGAAACCAGGCTCATGGCTGGTGAGTGCAGAGCCTTTCCCACCTCTACAGCAGCACTAAGGAGCAGCAAGCTGAGTGGTAAGGAGAGATCCATTGCACCCAAATACCTTTCATTCATTTTTTTAGGTGGGCAGTAAAGAGCAAAGGATCCTGGATTGTGAGAGGGATGTCCACCTGCCAGCTTAGGCTAGATCTCTGGGGGAATTGGGCCTAAGTCAGCAGGTGGATATCCCCTGAGAGGGCGTAGGCTAGTCTGAGGGACCTCCCCTCCCCAGTGCACGAATTTCGTGCACCAAGCCTCTAGTTGTAAATAATGCTGCAATGATCTTAGGGGTTTATGTATCTTTTCAAGTTAGTGTTTTTTTTTATTTGGATAAATATCAAATATTGAAACTGCTGGAGCATATGGCATTTCTATTTTTTTTTTTACATTTTTGTTGAGTCTCTATACTATTATCTACATTGGTGCACTGGTTTACAATTCTCCCAACATTACCTAGAGTTCCCCTTTCTCCACATCCTCAACAACACTTGTTATTAATTGACTTTTATAGTAGCCATTATAACTAGTGTGGTTAGTGTCTCACGGTTTTGAATCACATTTTCCCTAACCATCCAGGGGTTGACTCTGGGTCACTGGGTCAAGTCCATGTGCCTCCTCTTGGACTGTACACTAATCCACTGCTTTCAGGGCCCTGAAACATTTCCTGAAGAGCAAAAGGGTTAGGAATAAGCTCCCCCTGAACTTCTCTGAACCAATGTTATTGCTATGAAGTGAGGAATAAATATTTTCTCAAAGAAGTACTTGCCATGTACACAAAATAGCATATGCTCATAAAAAAATCAGACAGAACTATGGTCAATCTTAGTGCTGCTGTGTACCAGTACTTGAACTCATGCTAGGTGTTAATCCTCTTTTCAATGATTCATAAGATTTTGTGAGGATTAAATGAGACTGTAAGGGAATACATAAGAAACATGACATACCCAATAAATGTTAATTCCCTTAAGAGACTTCCTGTACATATTTCTTAATATCATCCATATTTTAGCTAAAATGATCCTGAATAAAGTTAATAAAAAAATAGAAGTGCGAGAAGGTGATAGATGGAGGCAGAAAGCTTGGTGAAACAAGGTATAAACCAACAGTGATGTGAATGTCAGAGGTCACAGAGATAAAAAATTGCATTGCAATCTCTTTAGGGGAAAATATCTTATTGTGTGAATGCACTTGAGAATAAGTGACAGCGCCTTCTTAATAGATCCTTTGCTGCCAAGAAATCCATTGCACCCAAATACCTTTATTTCTTTTTTAAAAACCCCAAGGTATTTCAAGGGAAAATCTAAACATAAATGGCACTGGGTGTTTGAGCATGGAAATAGAACCTCACCTGCTCCTTGCCTTCTGATTCTTGTATCATTCAACACAGAGGACTCTTGAAACTGAGGAAGAATTGGTTCAGGTTAAGTTTTGCCACAAAGAGCCGTGTGCTCACATCCAATGAGCAGACACCACCGCTGTGGAAAGGGAGTTTACTATAGGGTGGGACAAAAGTTTAGAGTTGTTCCTATGGAAAATAAGACAATCATTAAAGAATAAGAACTCAAGAATAAAGTCTGTGTTTTGCATACTCACAGCTGCGAACCTACTTTTGCCTAGCCCTTTCCGAAAAAAAATATTCTTTGGGGAGTGATGACAATGACTAAAAATATTGTTTTATATATGTAGATTCACCTAGAAACCAAACAATGGTGGGAGAGTAGTTCTGAATTAATCCCACATCCTGATTTATTTGGCTGCCAGGTGGATGCTGGTCTTTGAACCCATCAACCTTGCTTCTTATCCATCTGCCCTGACCCTCACTTCAGCTCTGTCATACACCTTCACCTATCCTTATGAAGAAAATGTCCAGGATAACCTTTCTGATTCCCCTCACTCACCAAACTGTTCACTTTGCAAAAACTTTATAATATCTTCTGAAACACATCCTCCATCAAATGCTAACCTTGTCTCACTGATAACTTCGTGCTCTATACTGGCTGATAAGGACTAAGTCACTTTTGCCCGTACTTCTGACTTTCCCTCTGAGTCACCTGCTCTTCCTGCTAATCAAGAAAAATTGGACAGTTTCTAAAACACCCGGCATGCGTGCATCAACCTAGCGGCAGGGTAAATGACCTCTAGCAGCAGAGAAATGTTAAACCTGCGAATAACACTTCGTTGTGAGGCAACTATGCATTCTCTTAAGATGTTTCTGTGGCAATCCTAGTCCACCTGTAATCCAGTATTGTTTCAAAGGACAGGGGGGTAAGGAAGAAGACTGATTTAATATAAATCGACTCGGGGACAAAGGAGAGGGATGGAGTTAGCCAACAAGGGGTTGGTAAATTGTAAATCCTCTGAGAAGTCTCATGCTCTATGAGCTTCTGACCGAAATTTTCTCTAAAAAAAACTCACAGCAGGTTAGCAGTTACCTGTGGATGTCTGAGGCATATTTTATCACCAGAGGAAACAACTTTTAAAGCTTGGGAGGAAACTCAGTGGGAAGTCCTACGTGTCGGTGGTAGGGCATATTTCAGCTGCTACGGGAAACCAATTGGGATATAATGCAACCCACTGATATCACACAATGTCACTTATTATAATGAATGCAACCATGTACTTTCTGATGAAATGCACGTATATGTACACTCCTGCGTGGACACATCAAGATTTATTTGTGTGGCATATTCAATGTTCATCTTTTACCCACATTAATGGGCTGAGTGTACATAATAGATAACAGTAACAGGTGGTGGCCATAAAACCCAATACAACTATCCGATATTCTTCCGTACATTCTTTGTAAATTTCCCATACTCTCTGCAGAATTTCCCATTTTGTCACTTGGATGATTACAATCCAGTATTTTTATTTCAGCCCTGAGTCTTCTCCTAATCGTCTGGACTACATGTTCACGCTCCCGCTGGGCAGCTCCATCTGCATAAGCCATCAGTAATTCAAGCTCAACAGGCCGCAAATTGGATTCATCAATCTTCTCTCCCCCAAATACTCTTCTTTTCATGTTTACTCCTCTCCCTCCCACCCAGCCGTTAAGCAGAGATCTTTCTCTTGGCTTCTCACAGTTCTTGGATTGGCAGATGCTATCTTCACGAGCCCGTTAAAAAAGTCAAAGGATTTATAGGCATATATGCATAATCCATGGACACAAACAATAATGAAGGCCCAGGGGATGGGAGGATGGAGGGGTTCAATGGGGGAGAAGGGGGGGGCTATCTGTAATAGTTTCAACGAACTTTTGATGGAGAATATGTTTCTATACTTTCAGAAAACAACTCCAAGACCAAGTGGACTCCTGCCACAGAGAGGAACTGACAGGTCTGCGCCAACCACGAAGGCAAGAGGAGAAACAGTCCAGAGATGGAAGATGCGGACAACACTTTGCCATGCTAGCAGTCAGCAGCTGTGCATCGCTACAGGATGCCCAGGACCAAACCAGAGAGGGTCAGACTGGCATTGCGACCATTGTCCACCATCCACATTACCACTGCTGACGTGTACACATAAGGAACTGTTTAACATTGAAACTGGGACTCAGAACTAGTGGACATTGAAATTAGGACTCAAAATTTTTTTTTTTTGTTCTTATAGGTTTATTTCTAGCCTGCAGAGGCAAGATGTTTTTAAAGAAAAGAATCAGGGGGAAAAAAACAAAAATGATACAGAGGCAAAGAAGCAGTGAACAGACTGTCAAACTACAGTGGGAAGGCAGGGGAGGTTGTGGGGAGGGGCTGTAAGCGATCAGCCAAAGGACTTGTATGCATGTATGTAAGCATAGCCAATGGATACAAGCCACTGGGGGCGAGAATGGCAGGTGTGGGCATGTACTGGGGGGTGAGGAAGGCTGGGGGGAGGTCAATAGGGAAAAAAAAAAGAGGAGACATATGGACTACTATTTGTAATACTTTAAACAATAATAATAATAATAATAATAATAATAATAAAATAAATTTTAAAAAATCAGCTCATAAACACATTTGATATAAGAAGATGAAGACCGTATGTTTATTTTGACATAGGCATTCTACTCCCTAATTCCCGGAGTCTAATATAAACGAGGTAATTACACGCAGGCTGCATGAACTCAGGAAAGGCGTGCATCTTGCTGTGCTTTGTTTTCACGAGGAAAAGGAAAATCGGAGCCTCGGAAGTCTATTGGGAAGACTCAGAGGAGATGATGCGTGGGGGCTTGCTTTGCAAATTATAAAGCAATAAAAAATGCAAACAACTCAGCCATTTTAATTCTACACTTTTCTTAAGTTAAGCCTTGGTAACCCCTTTCCTTTCAGAATAGCTTTACATTTCAACAGGTTCTCCTCCCAGACTACTCTGCCTTAGGATCCACCCAAATCCAGCTTTTATTTACTTATCCACTCACTGCATCACTTGCTAATTGACTCAAAACCCATTTTAACAAAGACCTCTGTGCGGGTTCTGCACTCTGCCAGGGACTCAGCACACAGACGTCACTGGAACCTGATTACCTGAAAAATAGCGAGCGCACTTGCTGTGGAGAGTTCATAGGCGTTAATAGGTGAGATAAGTCTCCCAACAGAGCACCTGCCATCACATAGGTGGCGCTGGCTAACTGTTGGTTGCTGTCCCTTTATTAGTGGTAATGGTTACAGTCACATTTCCTGGATCCCTGCCCGCTGTTCTCTGGATATGAATTACCGTCTTCCTTACACAAACACTTTTTTTCTGCCTAAACAGCTAAATCTCTATGATGCATGCTTACACCTAGGCATATCCATTGTCCCCGTGGACTTCGATATGGAATGAATATACATTTAATGAATAACATGTCCTCCGTAGCGTACGGATATGAAAATAAATCATTTTAAGCTATTTAAAAACCCTTAAGCAGGACACAAAGAGGCATCCTATCAATACCTTGAAAAATAGAATAATCCCCCTCCCACCTTTTTTTTCTTTCCCGGGCACTTAAAATGTTGCCCACCAGTCATTTGCAATTCTCTTGAATCCTCGAGTGGGTTTCAAAAATAGCTCTTTTATAAAAAATAAATTAATCAGCAGACGTGCAGGTCTCACTGGGAGCAATATCCCAAGGAATTCGTGTATTCATGAGCTCATTAATGCAGTATACTCAGTCTCTCCCGCCCGCGGCCGCCCCCCCCCTCTCTCTTTCTCACACACACACACACACTCATTCACATATATGTTCTCCTGTCTCTCCTATGTATTCAGTCAATTGGCTGAGTACACCTCTATTGGTGATGAATCACTCCACAACTGTGTTATGACGATAGAAAATAATTTGGATCGACCCCTCCTGCTTTCCTCACATTTGATTAACTCAGGCCCACTTCCTAAACTGAGAATCATATAAAGAAATTTCTGACTACTTTGCTGGTAAGTAACAGTCTTAAATTTCCGTGAAAATCTTAGCAATCTACATTTTAATAATTACCAAGAAAATTTAAAAAAATATGTCAAACCCAAATCTCCCTATAATACTGACATAACTTGAACCTATTCATCTGAAGTATATAGCCTAGGGGAGCCCACAAAACTGTACTGAAGGGTGGCCCCACTATATCAAACGAATGATTCAGCTTCTTTAGAGTTCCCATTTTCTCATGTGTGAAGTGGGGATGATAAGGCCTCTGTGGTTTTCAGAATTAAATGGTCTGTTACACAAGAAGTTGTGCGTGTCACACACACGCAAGAAATACTCGCCATGCTTCTCCTGATAGGGTATTCCATCGGCGAGTGGGCATAGTCTCAAGGCTTTCTTATGAAAGAGTATTTATTATAGAGAAATCATTGTAGGAAATAAGCAGTTGAAGAGGACAGAAGGCAATGTGCTTCACAGTGATACCGGCCCTCATTTTTATCTAGTTATGAAATGAAACTTAGAGTTGCAAAATGTAAGATATTTTAAAAATCAGAAGTTTGAAGACGAGCTCAACAGTCACCTTGGGACTTGCAAATTGATTGTCCTCTACAAATGCTTCACTTCAGGAAGGCTTAGTACCTTCATTTAACAAACGATAATGGAAGGAACCTACCCTCAGCTTTATCGCTAAAGACTTAGGAAAGCAGGGGTGGCGATGCACACTGAGGGGGGCTGTTCACATGGGGGGCTGTTCACATTTGCCTCCATCCTTTCTCTGGCTTTATACAAAACCTTTATTTCTTTCTACACCTCTTTGCTGTCTTGATGGATTATGGGTTCTGCTCTTTCTCAGAGCCCATCAGTCTGGGGTGTTGAAAGACACCTACATGCATGTCCTCTCTTGGTCATTTCCCCGCCATCTATATATGGGGAGCTTGGCACAGCAAGGTGTCTAAATAAAACAACTCTCCCCAGTCTGAAAAGACTTCATTTCGCACAGCATGAAGAGACATTCCCATGGCAATGAACTACAATGACTGACTCCCACTCTGATTTGTGGGTAGGTCTTGGGCCTTTCCGGGTCCTCTTAGATGTGCTTAGACCAACGGTTGTGACCCCTTTGGGGGTCGAACGACCCTTTCACAGGGGTCGCCTAAGACTATTGGTAAACACCTATTTCCCATGGTCTTAGGAACCAACACACCGCTCCTCGGTGTAGCAAAGTGTAGCCATGTAGTTTACTGTTGTTATATGAAGACTGTTACCCATGCTATACCATGATTCAAGACAAAATTTCATTTATTAGAAATAAATATTTCACAGTAGATAATTACATATTGTTTTTGTGATTAATCACTATGCTTTAATTATGTTCAATTTGTAACAATGAAAATACATCCTGCCTATCATATATTTACATTACAGTTCATAATAGTAGCAAAATTACAGTTATGAAGTAGCAACGGAAATCATTGTATGGTTGGGGGTCACCACATGAGGAGCTAGCTGTCTTAAAGGGTCCCGGCCTTAGGAAGGTTGAGAACCACTGGCTTAGACCCTTCAAGCTCTATGCATGCTTTTGCTGATGCCATCCTCCCCAGTCCTGGCACTCAGCACATTGTTTAATTGTCATGATCAGACATTTACTGAATATTTAAATTTTGAATAGGTAACCTGTAGTTTGCCTGTATCACCTTATACCTGTGTTGAGCATCTGCCCCTTGGTGGTCAGTGCATATCATAGCAACTGGTCATTCCTGGTCATTTCCAGTCTTTTCTCACTTTTCACTCTACTATCCATGCCAGAAGGCTGGCAGCATAACCCACCTTACTTACTACTGTAACATCATGTCCTAGCAATGTATGACCGACACCAGATTTCATTGAATATGTGGTCGATTTTGTGAACAAATTATTTACTTATTTATTTAATCAATAAAATATATCATTAGTATAAGTATCTCCCCCAGAAGAGTTTATCTTTCCTATCCTAGTACTCATGACAGATGGGGTTAAGAGGTCTACCAACTTGAGTTTTAAAGGAGAATTCAGAGTCTCATCAAGGTTGTATATTTTCCTCAAGGTCACAGTCACAGGATGGTGGGAAAACAGGGAGGAAGCAGAACTCAAGCATCCTGATGGGAATCCAGGACCCTGCCTGCTACTCCAGTCATGGCAGGTAGGCACGCTCACTCCAGCCGCCTCCACATTTAGCTTGCCTGCTAATTTGGGCTCATGTTTTCAGTATCATACTTGGTAATTTAGGAGGTATTCACTGCTGATATATTTCTAAATGTATGCAGTAAATTCATATGAATAAGATGCCTTAGTGCGTGGAAAATCTGATTATGTCCTGAAAACAGATCAGCAGAGCCATTCTATGCACATAAAAATAACCTTAGGGTTGTTAATATAGAGAATACCTTTTATTGCCATTAAAGCAAGATTTAGACATTTAGCCTTTCTCCTCTAGCAGGCTGTTCTTTTTAGTGCAGGAATACTCTTAATAATAAAAAAAAAGATTAATGAGGTAAATAGCTTTCTTTTTATAGACACAGTTTTTCCTGTTTTAGAAATCGTGCCTCTTCTGAAAACTCAGCTGCTCTCTTTGCCATAAATTAAAGACCACTCCTTGGCCAAGAAAAGAAAAAAAAAGCATAAAACAAGTGCATTTAATAAGACATGTTTTAAATATTAATCCTGTCTAAAACTTTCCTTGGAGAAAGTTTCCTTATAACTTACCATACTTCAAATGAAGCCTCTATGAAGTTTCTCTTTCTCTAACCAGTTTATCAGCTGGTAAACATTTCTAAAATTATATATGACCTGGATTTAGTGAAAGAAACAAAGCAGTAACATGGAGGGAGGTAAAAAGTCTTGTTCTTTTATTTAATAAATTAAGCAGAACCATTTGATCTGAGTTGTTACTCTCTGAAAATCCAAATTCCGTGTTCAATGTGAGGCAGAATCTTTGACTGCCATTAATTCCCTCTAATTAATTTCTCCTTAAACATTGGTACTCAAATCCTCTGCTTTAAGACTGCTTGGTTCCTATTAATAGACAGATGTTCTTGGAAAAAGGCAAATAGGTTAAGGCAGACAGAGATGTCTCTGTCCTCAGATCACACAGGGACACCCACCTAAGACATTATTGGTATCTCATCTTCAAGGTGCCCCCAATGATCTTGCCTCATGGTAATGTCTTCTCCCCTTGGGTAGGACTGACCTGTGTAATCGATATGATATTGTGGAAGTCATGGAGTATCATTTTTGAGACTGGGGGGGAGGGTAAATCATACAAACGAAAAACAATGTGCTTTGCTGTTGCTTTTATTATTATTTTCTTTTTAAAAATTTCTTTTGTATAGTTGGCATTCAATATTTTTTGTAGCAGTGTCAAGTGTACAGAATAATGGTTAGATAATCCTATCTAATAAAAGAGTAATATACATATTAACCATCACTATGCTACACCCACAAGCCACATCCACTAGCCAATCAGGAGAGAATATGCAAACTAACCCAACGAAGATGGCTATGACCACAGAGCAAGAAGGAGACTTGGGTTTCCCCAGCAATGGAGGAAGCCAAGATTTCCACACACACTGGCCAGCCCAGGCCTCCACTCAAGGCTACAACGTTTCAATTACAGAAGATAAATAAATCCCAGATACCAGGGCCTCCACTTGGGTCGCCAGGGGCATGGCCATCCTGCAAACCACCACAGTCCCCTTGCCCAGGCCACCCCATGCCCCAAGGGAACACCCATCCTGATCCAGAACACCCTTCAGGGCAAACCAGCTGGCCCCCACCCATGCATCAGGCCTCTACGCTACCTAATAAAAGAGTAATATGCAGATTGACCATCACTCCAACACACAAGATGGCTGCCCTCATGTGGTCAAAGATGGCTGTCCCCATGTGGACACAAGATTACCACCACAAGTTGGCCAGCAGAGGAGGGCAGTTGATAAAGACCAGGCCTGTAGGGGAGGGCAATTAGGGGTGACAATGCCTGCAGGGGAGGGCACTTAGGGACAAATAGGTGCATGTGGTGAGGAACTGCAGCCTCAGGGCAACAGCCAAGGGAATGAGTCACCTTGGGTATGGCTCCTCCAGCCTCAGTCAAGGTTTGGATATCTACAGAGACCTGGCCAACATCTTGACTAAAACCATATGAAAGACACTGAACCAGAAATGCTCAGTTAAACTTTTCTTAGCTTTCTGATCTCAGAAAGTGTAAAGTAACAAGTTTTTATTATTCAGGTCACTAAAGTTGGGGTAATTAGTTACATAAGCACAAGTAACTGAGTGAAGCACTAATATAACCATTTACATAGCACCTTTGTTTACACAGGTTAAAGCCCACTCCCTTTGAAGAAAGTCTATAATTGTGATTATAACACAATCGAAGCCTAGTGCACGAAAATTTGTGCTTCCCCTGCGGAGCGGGCCTAAGCCACAGTGAGACATCCTTAGCTCTGTAAAGGAGGTGGGAGAGATTCCCGCCACCACCGCTGTGCTTACAGCCATCAGCGCAGCTTGGTGGCTGAGTGGAGCACCCTTATGTGAGTGCACTGGCCATCAGGGGGCTGCTCCTGTGTTGAGTATCTGCCCCTGGTGGTCAGTGCAGGTCATAGCAACTGGTCATTCCTGGTCATTCCCAATCGTTCTGCCCTTAGGGTTAATTTGCATATTACCCTTTTATTATATAAGATTATTAACAAATCTGGAAACAGGTCAGAAAGGAACATTGAGTGACTCAGTGGCTTATTGATGCTAATAAGAATTAATGTGCTGAAACCGGTTTGGCTCAGTGGATAGAGCATCGGCCTACAAACTGGAAGGTCCCAGGTTTGATTCCGATCAAGGGCATGTGTCTTGGTTGCGGGCACATCCCCAGTAGGGGTATGCCAGAGGCAGCTGATCGATGTCTCTCTCTCATTGATGTTTCTAACTCTTTATCTCTCTCCTTTTCTCTCTGTAAAAAAATCAATAAAATATATTTAAAAAAAGAATTAATGCTAATAATAATAATACAAGAATTCAAACCTAGGTCTAGAGAATTCTAAAATTAACCTCTTCCCACCTTATCATGTTCGCAATTCAATTCAAACAGCTAATAACAAGACAAATAGGGCGCCTTCCTGAACTTCTAAGTCCAGCTCCTTTCTCTTCTAGTGTCTTTCAGGACAGGAATCAGGTCTCCTGGATCCAGGCCTTCCTTCCCCTCAGTGACAGCGATGCCCACTAGGTTTCTCAGACTCCTTTTCTCTGAGGGTGCGAGGATATGACTTTGATTTAGCTGCTCAGATAACTCATGCAAAAGACTGATGAGAAAAAGAGTAACAGGATGCAGTATATGTGAAGAGGAAAGTTGTTCCTTTGGACCAAGTGTCAGGAAGGGCAGTTGTGATTAGAGGTCTTCCTGTCCTGTCTGGAGTATGGTCAGTGGCAATTAGTCGGTGATGATGATAGTGGCATCTGTGCCACCGTAACCTCCCAGGATTGGACTTTGTTCCTGTCTATTGTGGCATAAGAACTCCCCCTCCCCTGAATGTGGTTGTCTACAACAATGATTCTGCTCTTACAGTTCTGTGGCTCAGCAATCCAGGATGGGTTAGATGCGAGTTCTTCTGCTGGATTTTCTTTGAGTCATTGGTGTGGCTTCAAACATCTGAGATCTTGACTTCAAGTCCATGACTCACGATGGCCTCCCAGTTGTCTGGCAGTAATCTGCGGCTCTTGGCTGAAACATCGAGGCCTCACACCACTTCAAACCAAACCTCAGAGGTCACATTCCACTGCTTCCCCACTTTTATTCAATGCTGGTAAGCCCTAGCCAGTTTGGCTCAGTAGATAGAGCATCGGCCTGTGGACCAAAGGGTCCCAGGTTCAATTCTGGTCAACGGCATGCACCTTGCTGGCATGGGAATGATGAGATAGGCTGCAGAAAGGCAGCTAGAGGAAGAAGCAGATGAGCACAGAGGATCCTCCTGTGTCCGACAAATGAGCTGGACTCTCTTAGAGGCAGTGGTGGACAGTGAGAAGTTTTAATCAGGGGTGAAACCTGATGACATTTCTGCTTTAGAAAGATCACTATGGAAACCATGAGAAAGGAAGATCTAAAAGCAGCAAGATTTTTGCCTACCCTGGGGATAGCCCGAGAGCATCTGATAGTCTCTGACAAAGTATGTCTTTGGTTTCCTTTATATCAAATCTTGGCCCTGAAACACTGTCCGCCGAAATATCATTAAGCGGCTCTCATGCACAGTTTAAACAACTCACAGTTGGAAATGCCCAGATATTTTAAGGCTGTGCTATGCGATTTGCCTTTTTCTCGTTGGAATAAAATGAAAAATAAATGGCTCCTAACCTGTGCCTCTAGCACTCCCTCTACACAAACCAGTCTCCATTTAGACTATTAGGGCCAGCTGGCTTCCACTCAGAGAATAATTTTGGATAGAAGGATAAATCTCACATTCTTAACCACACTGGGTATTTCCACCAGTAAATGTGTTATCCATAATCCAACATATTACATCATTCTCACTGCTTTGTTCCTTTCCAGTGTATGCCATGACTGCTAACTAGACATTTATCAGAAGATTGATGTGTGGTCTGTTCTCACCACTAAACCGGCAGCCCCATGAGCATCGACCATGTCTCTCCCATGTGTTATATTCACGCTGCTCAGCACAGTGTCTGCCAGATACATATCAGTGGATACAGAATCATGGAGAGAAGAGAACAGTATCTCATTTTGCACAAGCTCTGTCTCCCACAGAAAGCCACATGACTGCCACTCAAACCTGTGCTGTGAAAGCTGAACCGAAGACGTACCATTATGAAGTGGTAAGAGCAACACCTTTGGAGTCCAATGACTAGGGTTCAAATTTTGAGTTTGCACAGATGGGACTATAACTTCAGAGAATGTGGATCAGTCTCCTGTGACTGTCAGAGCAATTTATCAGACACCGGGTGACTTAACAGAAACGTATTCTCTTACTGTTTTGGAGAGAACAGACGTCTAAAATCCAGGTGCCAGAGGGACTACACTCCCTCCAAAGGTTCTAGGAGACAACAGGCTCTTGACTCTTCCAGATTCAACATCTACTCTTATTGTAACCTTAGCAATGAGAAATCCAAGGGGACATTAATAGCATAATATTCCATGGTAAAAGACTGAGTACTCCTATTCTAAAATTAAAATTAAGAAAGGAATTTTGTCCTTAACACTCTAATTCAATACAAAATCAGAGGTTCAAGACAGGGCAAAAGGCTAATAAGTGTGAGTATATATATAAAGCTTTGTGATCTTTAGACTAAGTGAAGATATCATATATACATATATATACTTATTATATATATCAAAAGAAAAAGAAATTATATGAAAATGAACAGAAAATATTCTCAAACTAAATATCTTTTACATGTTCGAAGTACTGAATATCAATGTAAGAATCAATTGTATGTTTCTATACTAACAATGGAAAGGTGGAAATAAAATTTAAAAATAGCATAAAAAAGCATGACATATATGGAAAGACTGGCAAAATCCATGCAATGAAAACTATAAGAGGCCAATGAAAGAAATCAATGTAGACCTAGGTAGAGTTCATGAATTTGAAAACACAGCATTGAGATGTCAGTTCTCCCCAAACTGATCCATAGATTTAATAAAAGCTCAATTAAAATCCCAGCAGGATTTTTTTGTAGTTATCACTCAGCTTATTATAAAGTTTATATGGAAAATCAAAGGTTGGAAATAACTAAAAAGACCTTTAAATATAAAATACTTGGAGGATTCATACAAGACAATAAATCTACAATAATCAAGGCCATGCTGTATTAATGAAAGGACAGATGTGTAGACCCATTCAGTAGAATAGAGAGTCCAAGAACAGACCCCATACTCAGAGTCAATTGATTTGGTCAAAGTTAAAATTGGAGTTCAATGGGGAAATGCAGTCTTTTTAATATATAGTGCTTAAAGTATTTAAAAACCATATGCCCAACTTTCAAAAAGAAAAAAAAAGAAAAAAAAAAGGACCTTGGCCTACGTTTTTATCTTTTACAAAAATACAACTCAAAATTGATTATGGATTTGACTATAAAGCCCAAAACTATAAAGCTCTGTGATCTTTAGACTAAGTGAAGATATCTTAGATACAACATGAAAAAAAATAATCTACAAGAGAATAAAAAAAGATGAATCAAACTTAATCAAATTTAAAACTTCTTTTCTGTGAAAGACCTCATTAAGAGAATAAAGGAGCAGATGTAGACTGGGATATGATATTGGCAAAAGTCAGATCTGGCAAAGAATATATAACAAACATTCACCAAAAAATAGATGGCAAACAAGCACATGAAATGATGTCCAACATTACAGATTCTATGTAACTGGAGGCCCAGTGCATGAAATTCGTGCAAGAGTAGGCCTTCTTTCCCCAGCTGCCTGTACCAGCTTCCCTCTGGCACCCAGAACCCAGGTTTCCCTTGCAGCCCCAACTTGGTCCAGAAAGACGTTGATCTAATTAGTACATTACCCTTTTGTTATTATAGATATTGTACTATCTGGTAGTATATATATATATATAAAGCACAGCATCACACACCTCTTTCTGGTTCTCCACTTGACCGTATGTAGCTTCGCCGGCAGATCCTGCTGAAACACCAGCACACTAGTGAAGTGTAGCAGACTCCTTCAGTAGAGGAATCGCCCATCTTCTGTGCCACTTGGAGTTTTGAAGTTACTCTTCTCATTCCAACTCTTATTGGGTTCACCTCATTGGCTAGTCATGCAGCCTCATAAATTCGGTCTAGATTTCAGATGCAGGGCTGCTGTCTGATACATTTCAGGATACCCAGTCTCTTATGCTATCCCTGGGAGAGAGTAAGGGTGTGGTAGATGTTTGATGAATGAATGAGTGAATGAGCAGCAAGATACATGGTCTTAATTGATCTTCTCAACAGCCCGATGAGCTAAGCAGGCTGTCAATCACCCTCTCCGTTTTTCAGAAAGCAAAATTGCGGCCCAGAGAAGTAAATTGTCTTCTATAAGTCCCCCAGCTATCAGAAATATGGACCAGTGAGAAACTGAAGTCTTTATACTCTCTGTCCAACACCCTGTCTAGCCTCCTGAGATCTTGCTCTCACCCACTGAGTGATGGGTGAGGTCATGAGGTCACGGCAACATCTCCAGAGTAGAAGTAGTGGCTGCGAGCTTCCAAGCAGGGGATTGGCCTGTGTCTTGAACCCAACTCACCTGACGGTGAAGTTCAGATAGAGATTGGAATACCAGCTCCAGGTTCCACAGTTCACTCACTCACCTCTTCACTTGTTATACAATTTTTGAGTGCTGAGTTTTAGCTACTGTTCTATGTATTTGGGCTGCATCCCTGGGGGAAAAAAAAAATTGGTATAGTCCTTGCTTCGTGGAGCTTATGTTTTGTAAAGAAAACAGAAAGTATATATGTATTTTTTAAAAGTATATAGGTATGCCAGATATGGTTGGTAGTTTCCTATCATTGCCCTCCTAAGCCTTCTTGGAGGTGGAAGGCCTTGAGTTCTCAAAAATACATTTCCCAGATTCCCTTGCAATCAGGTCCCTAGAAGTCCACCAAGGAGATGTACTTTCAGCCCTAGCAGGTTTGCTCAAAGTTTAGAGCAGTGGCCTGCAGTCTGAAGGACCCCGGGTTCCATTCAGGTCAAGGGCACATACCTGAGTTTTAGGCATCAGTCAGGGCATATAGGGGAGGCAACCAATGAATGTCTCTCTCACATGGATATCTCTCTTTCTCTCTCTCTTCTTCTCCTTTCCACTCTCTTTCAAAAATAATCAATGGAAAAATATCCTCAGGTGAGGATTAACAACACAAAACAAAACGAAAGCCGAGGCAGACCGGCAACAGCTTTTAGGCCAACTCCTGCACCTCCACATTCTTGAGGTTTGCTGGCAACTGAGGCTGTGATTGCAGCCCTTCTGTTCTTCCCAGTTTCCTGAATGTCCTCTGAGCCTTCGTCGGATGCACACTGTGAATTTAATGGTCTTCAAATGTAAAATGTGGCCCTTTGACTGAATTATTAAATACACTTAATTGCAGGTTGCTGTGAACTATTGATCCAGTAATTATTCATGCGGACTATTAAAAAGGAATGATTCATTTTTTTTTATTTTACCAATTTAAGCAATACTTATATATTATTTACCATTTGAGAGGCAGAAATAAAAGACTTTTACACAATGCAATATTTCTAACGCAGGGCAGGCCTTTGTGGGAGTCCTCGGTAATGTTATATAATCAAAAATTAAATAACTTTCCATCTCAGCGGAGGAAAAAAACGATACCATTTTTCTTCAGTTAAAGATTTTAATTGCGGGACCATTCACTAGGAGTTATGCACTTTTCCAATGTAACTGAAATATTTAATATGAAATATAAAATATTTTAAGTGCTCTGCAGATTTTTCAAAGCAGAAGTGAAAGGAAAGGGCATTCTTCCTTTCATTTGGTTCCTAGAAAAGAAGTTCCTCCTTAAGCCAGTCATTTTTCATTTTATATGAAGTGCAAGGGAATTGGGTCAGTGCAGAGTCGCAGTAAAAGGTTTTTGGAACTCATCATTCAGGTGAAAAAAGAAAATTTAAGAAACTGCTTGTAGATGTGGTGTCTTACTCTTGCTTTTCTGGATCCTCCTTTGGTTGGTAGTGCATCAAGCACATTCCCAGGATTAAGTGCTCTCTGTAAATCTACTGCTGCGCTAGGGAAAGACACACCAACACGAATGAAGTACCTACTCTGTGCAGGTCATGTGGCCACCAGTGTTTTATGTCCATCATCTCCCTAGAACCCTCCTGCACTGTTGGTAGGTCTGCAAATTGGTGCTGTCACTATGGAAAACAGTCTGGAGGTTCCTCAAAAAATTAAAAATAGATCTACTATGTGACCCCACAATTTCAGTTCTGGATATTTATCTACAGATGAAAACAGCCAGGCCATTGTGGCTCAGCGGTCAGCCTATGAATCAAGAGGTCTCATTTTGATTCCTGGTCAGGGCACATGTCTGGGTTGCCAGCTTAGTCCTTGACTGGGAATCCAACAGGAGGCAGCCGATCAATGATTCTCTCTCATCATTGAGGTTTCTATCTCTCGCTCCCTCTTCCTTCCTCTCTGAAATCAATAAGAAGTTATTAAAAAAGAAATAACAAAAACAGTAGTTTCAGCTGAAACTGGTTTGGCTCAGTGGATAGAGCGTCGGCCTGGGGACTGAAAGGTCCCAGGTTCGATTCTGGTCAAGGGCATGTACATTGGTTGCAGGCACATCCCCAGTAGGGGGTGTGCAGGAGGTGGCTGATCGATGTCTCTCTCTCATCAATGTTTCTGGCTTTCTATTCCTTTCCCTTCCTCTCTGTGAAAAATCAATAAAATATATCTTTAAAAAACAAACACAAATAAACAAACAAAAAAACCCCAGTAATTTCAAAAGATATATGCACCCTTATGTCCATCTCAGCATTATCTATTAATAGCCAAGTTATGAAGTAAACTAGGTGTCCATCAATAGACTAAAAATGAAGGTGTGGCATATATACACAGTGGAATACTATTCAGCAATAAAAAGGATGAACCCTTGCCATTTGTGACAACATGGGTAAACTTGAGATAGTATTATGCTAAGTAACATAGGTCAGATAAGAAAGACAAAGACAATACAATTTCACTATGAAATCTGTGAAGCAAAACAGATGAACAAACAAAACAAAAAAGAAACAGACTCGCAAATACAGAAAAAACAAAAAAACAAAAACTGATTTAAACTGACAGTGGCCAGAGGACAGAAGGGGTGGGGGATTGAAAAGGGTGAAGGGTAAAAAGATTTTATACACATTTTCATTTCTAAACCAAATAAGTTACAGGGACACAATGTACAGCACAGGGAATAGAGTCTACTAGAGGTCTGGTGCATGAAATTTGTGCACAGGGCGGTGGTGGGGTGGAGGGATGTCCTTCAGCCCAGCCTGCACCCTCTCCAATCTGGGACCCCTCGAGGGATGTCTGGCTGCTCAAAGGATGTATGGCTGCATTTCTCAGCCAGAGCACCACAGCACCCAGGTATTCGGCAATGTCAGGAGACTGTTCCCTGTGCCTGGCTGTGTTCATGGCATGCTAGAGTCTGGGAATGGGGAATGGGTGGCCTACGACAGAGCTGACATGATGAAGAAAGGAGTTTAAAGCCATCTGAGGGAGGATATGAAGCATTTCCATCAAGTTAAACTTATGATCCTAGCCACGGTTGTCTATGCATGTTAGAAAGATAGGTGGAAAGCAATGTGAAGAACAGGTTGGAGGGGGGTAGGAATAAGCATCAAAGAAACGGATAAATAGTCCAGGTGACAGATGGCTAAGGCATTCATTTGAGCTCTTCTCACTGTTCCCTCAGACCTCCTGGGAGTGTTGTTAAAATGCAGAATCTGATTCAGGAGCACAAGGACCTAAATCCTGCCTTTCCAGCGAGCCGCCAGGTGACACTAACGCTGCTTTAGTTCTGTGGGTCATCTATCAAGTAGCATCAAGAAGCAAGAAATGTGTGCAATGTTTTGTTCCCGGAACAATGACATAAACATCACCCAGGAAAGAATTAGAACCCCACATGCTCTGGCTCCATTCCACACCAGTTTAATCAGAATGTCTGGAAGCCAACTCAGGCACCGGTATTACCTTTCAAGTTCCAAGATGAACAGAATATAGTCTGCTAGAGGTCCGGTGCACAAAATTCATGCACAGGGGGTGGTATTCTTCAGCCCAGCCTGCACCCTCTCCAATCTGGGACCCCTCGAGGGATGTCCGACTGCTTGTTTAGGCCCCATCAGGTCTAAACGGGCAGTTGGAAATCCCTCTCACAGTTTGAGAACCAACCAGTGACCTGAAGTGAGGAAGTGGGGATTAAGGAAAAGAGGCCTTGGTAAGATGGGGGTCAGTAAATGAGCAGAGTTTATTCAGCTTGTGCTTCTGTTAAAAGAGTTTTAGGATGACCTAATTGTATCTTCAAACCAATCCTCTTTTTTATTTTAATAAGAAAGTTTTTGTAATTTTATGCTAAATGTATAGGTCATGCTTGAAAAGTTCTAACATCTTCTGTCAGGCAATTAAGCTATTTGAACACTTATTTTAATTAAAAATCATGCCTACACACACACACACAAAAAAAAAAAACCACACCATTGTATAAAAAGGCTTTTAAGGCAACACAAGAATTAGCTGGACAAAATGCAGGGAGATAATACGAAGTCAGAATGATGGAAAGGATGATTTCCTAAACAAATAAAATCACTTCCAACATTTATTGTAAACCACCCATGATATATCTGGCAATCTGACTAGAAAGAAAATGTTCTCGCTGCTTCCGATAATACTGTATTTCATGTAGAAGAATGAACTTTAATTAGAACAACAATGGTGTCAAATTAGTAATAAATGCTTAAGACAAACTCAGATAAGGAAACTATGGGAACGCAGCCACGACTGTAAAATCTGCTGTAAATTGCAGAGGATTTACATTTCCCATTAGCAAACAGTCATAAGCATAAAAGCGATAAAAGGTTACCTCCAGTTTGGGTATTGTTTAACACGGTTGAAATGATTACAAGGAAATGGTGTGTGGTAACACCTGGACATTTTACCACCTTGCTCTTGCTCTGCAGTTTCTGGAGCTTAAAAGTGCATGGGTTCAAGTCCCCCGGCCTTCCCTCTTCAGCTGTGTAGTATCGGTGAAAATGCTCCCCATGAGGCTGGGCTCTCTTGTGTGTGAAATGGGAATAATGACCCCTGTCCTGGTAGCCCATGAGTCTCATGGGGCTTTAGATGACAATGTGATGTCATGGAAAGACCAGGGGCTATGACATCAAAGAATCTCACCTCCAGCCCTCCCCGGTTTGGTTCATTGGATAGAGCATCAGCCCATGGACTGAAGGACCCCAAGTTCAATTCTGGTCCAGAGTATCTACCTTAGTTGCATGTTGCCCTGCTCAGGTTAGGGTACAAGAAGTAATCAGCCCATGTGTGTATCTGTCACATGGATGTTTCCCTCTGTTCCTCGTTTTTCCCTTCCATTCTCTCTAAAAAAATCAATGGAAAAATATCTTCAGATGAGGATTAGCAACTACAACAAAAAAGAAAGAACCTCATCTCCAGAGTTCTCCCAGTGTGCTCTGGGACAGGAGCATGGGTGCTTCTCAATAAGTTGCCTCAAGTGCAAGTTGAAGATAAAGCGCTGAAGTCTTCCTGAAGTCTTCCCTTGCCAGTGGAGGAGACGGGTACAGTAGATTCTCTCTTTTTCTTCACCATTTTTGTTGAAAGTATTACACCTGTCTCCTTTTAGCAGATCCTCTTGAAGCGATGCAGATACAAAGTGTGGCATGCAGAAGAGGTTTAATAGCAGTGAACCCCATCACAGAGGAAAACAAAGACATTTTGTGCACTCTATAGACATTTGGGCCCATTTGAGTTTATTATTATTATTCCCCTGACTCTCAACTTTTAAACACTATATTTGAAAATATAGACACAGCCCGAAAAAGCCTCATACTCTCTCTCCCTGCTGGGTGGAAGGTTCTGGGTGGGTAAAAGATGTCTATGTAAGTCTGTAGCGATGTGAGATATAAGTTGGCCACATCATTTGTCACTCCTTTTACCAGAAGATAGACTTTACCCCACATCCCCTTGAATCTGGGAAGACCTGAGAGTGTTTTGAGCAACAGAGAACAGAGAGCATGACACTCTATAGGATCTGAGCTTGGCCTCTAGGAGAACCTGTGGCTGTGCCATGGTCTCGGGGAGCCCTGAGTCCCCCAACTTCCCTGCTGGAGATGGCCTGTGGGAGAATGTTTTATGGTGAGGGTGATGGACACAGCTGAGGCCCACCTTCCAGCATCCCTTCTAAGGCACGGCATGCCAGGGAAGCCACCTCATGAAACTCACAGAATGACACAGTTAATGTTACATGGAGCAGATAGATTGCCCAGCTGAACCCTGCCCCAGTTTCTGATACACAGAAGCAGGAGATGTGATAAAATGGTTGTTTTGGGGGGGTTACAAAGCTTGGGTAGTCTGCTGTGGGGCAGTAGATAACAGACACACCTGTCTCCTCAGGCGCATGCTTCCTACAGAGGCTCCCTCTGCCAACCCTGTTTGCCAGGATAACCTGATGACCCCCCTCTCTGGCATAAGTACCTTCTAAATCCTAGAGCAGTGATTGCTCATTTAGACATCTGGGTAGTGCCGGGACCTCAGCTTCAGGAAGACAAAGAGCTGACAAGTAGACAAAGCAGATCAGGCAGATAATTGAGCACAATTAGTTCAGAAATAAGATTCATTGGGTGCAGGTATGTAGTTCCTTAAATTTGAGTTTGCCACATGTGACTTCTACTAAGAGTGATCATTGATGGCTTATTTTGAAAAGCAAATTTCCTCTCCAGATTTGTTGACCTTTTTATCCCTACTGCCACTCAAAAGTTATAACACTATATTTGTAATTGACTTTTTTATCTCTCTCTCTCTCTCTCTCTCTCTCTCTCTCTCTCTCTTTTTTTTTCGACAGCAAACTTCCCAAGGGCAGAAATCTTGCTGTGACCACTCTCTTGGTATACTCACCACCTAATAGCATAGCCAGTGGAAACTAGTGGCTCAATAAGATGGAAGACAAGGCTGATTTTGCCAGAAATTGAACTGAGTAGTACCAGCCTCAAGATCCTCCATGAGGTGATGGTAGCACCTAGAAGTTGTATTTGTGCAGAACCTCAATGGCCCAGGTCTGGCTGGGACGTCTGCCTTCATACTCAAGCCTGGGCCATGACTTACTCCATCGCTTTGAGCATGGTCTTTTCCTGAGTATTTGTTGATAAATTGATTTTCTCATTAATGTTTTATTCTATAGAGGGAGTTTGAAGATTAATTAATACATAAAGTGCTTCGATTAAGGCAATTGCCTATTAGCTGCAGAGAGTCGCAAAACAGCCCCTATTTGGGAATAGTCCAAAATTACTCCTTTCTCAACAGATTTCTGTTAATTACTCCAGTGTTCTCCAGAAAGCCCTATGACACAGGACCCATTTCAAAAATAATTAATTTTTTCTTTCTAAAAGTTTGACTCTAGCCATTAATATTTCCATAGTTCATTTCGGTTATTCCTTAGATGGTGTTATTTTGGAGATCATCTATTCCTTCTCTGTCTTTTTAACATACTAAGCAACTGAGGTCCAGGGAGATTTAGTAAATGGCTCAAGTAAAATATTGTTTGGCAAGCCGAATCAGGACTTGATTTAGAATATTTCTTGAAAACAGAGGTAACCCTCCCCCAATACCTTACTGTAGTCTTTTGTTTAAAAACAAAACAAAAAAAAATGGTTACTTAAAATGGTGTGATTCAAGGTCATAACTCTCTTTAATGTCAGATATGGTCTTTATATATTACCAGAGGCCCGGTGCATGAAAATTAATGCACTGGAGGGGGGTTCTTCAGCCCAGTTTGCCCCCTCTCACATTCTGGGAGCCCTCAGGGCAGAAGGCGACACAGTGATCAGGGGAAGGCAACATCCCCATCACACCTCTGCTGCTGCCACTGCCGGCAGCACAAGCCTTGGCCAGACCGGTCCTGGTTACCTGAGCCTCAGGAGGCCCCGGGCAGCTGGACAGCCAACATTTGAGACTTGCTTGTGCCTTGGGACAGCCCTGGGCCACTGGGGTGCTGAGGGGACTGGTGGTTTCTGGAAGCACTTATAAAACTGGCTAAGAGAAATCATGTTTTGCAGATATGTTATTAATGAGTTGAGGAAGTGTAGATATAATTTTCCCATGATTGTATTATAAATTCCTAGCAAACTCTGAGCTCAATCTCAGGTCTTTTGATCCTGAAAAGTCTGCATTCTTTACAAATTTTTACCACATTGTTGGAATATAAATCAGAATTCTTTTATATAGTATATAAAATAAAAACTGATAGCTTTCTCTTCTTCAAAAATTCACAATTACACCCTGACTGCTATGGCTCAGTTGGATTGAACACCACCCTGTCCACCAAATGGTGGTGGGGTCCATTCCTGGTCAGGGCACATACCCAGGTTTTAGGTTTGATTCTCAGTTGGGGTGCATTGGGGAGGAGACTGATTTATGTTTCTCTCTCATATGCATGTTGCTCACTGTTTCCCTTCCACTCCCTAGAATAAATAAATAAACAAACAAACAATGAAAAGACAACCTAAAATTTGGGAGAAAATATTTGCAAACCATGTATCTGATAAGGGCTTGATTTCCTAAATTTACAATAAACTTCTGAAATTTAATATCACATTAAGTGTCTTTAATCTGATCTTAAATTATTGTTTTATATATATATATATATTATTGATTTTTTTACAGAGAGGAAGGGAGAGGGATAGAGAGTTAGAAACATAGATGAGAGAGACATCGATTATCCACCTCCTGCACACCCCCTACTGGGGATGTGCCTGCAACCAAGATACATGCCCTTTACCAGATTGAACCTGGGACCCTTGAGCCCACAGGCCGATGCTCTATCCACTGAGCCAAACAGGTTTTGGCATGATATTAAATTATTTTTTAATTTGTGGATTGAGCCTGCAACTCTGGCATGTCCCCTGCCCTGGAATCAAACCATGAGCTCCTCGTTCATAGGTCAAGGCTCAACCAATGATCCAAAGCAGCTGGGCAGAAGTCACTTTTTAAATGAAGAAGTAAAACAATGTTATTTATTGCTTAGAGGACTTCTCACCCTTTGATATTTGTGCAATCACTGGCCTTTTTCTGGGGGTGCTGGTATCAGGTAGACAGATCTTTTTCCCATGACACTATTTGACAATAGAGAGAGAGTGACCATTTTTACCAGCTTTTTTTGTTTGTTTTAGATATATGAAACAATAGGCTCCTTCCTCACAACTGTGCCTCAGACCTGGTTAATAGTTGTGTTTTCTGCTCTTCGTGCTGTGCATGCCTTAAATTTGGATAACGGTGACCTTTGGTATGTTGTCTAAACATGTTCATGTTTTTTACATGAGTAGGATAGGATTTCCAGAACTATATCCTAAAGCCCACCTTGAAGACAGTCAGATTTCTGGACATTTTGTGGCAATGACTGGTCCACAAATTTATAATAAAGAAAAAAAATGAAGTAATGCACCACAATGAGAGGATTTTTATTCATTCCTAAAGCTTCCATAAACAGAATCCACGACTCTACAATGTAAGGCATTCCAAAAACACATGCTAATTTACATGACTTTCATTATTTATTGGATTGTTTTCTTTGACTTTATTTGATCTTTGCACTTCGTTCTGCTCATTATAAGAACTGAAAACCTCTATCTTTTTCCTTCTGAGTAAACATCATAAATAATTCAGAACATCTCAATGCTGGAGAGGAAGACTGAGGAAAAGAAACACTCTGTCCCTTTCCATTTTGTTTGCCCTCTGGGTCACATAACATGGATGGTCCAGGAGACAAGTGTTAGTTTCTAAATTACTAAGGTATTATCTAAGCTCTAGTACTTTTTTAGAAAAGAAAAAATGCACATAGAAAGTTATAAGGACAAAAAAGAAAAGAAAAGAAAAGAAAATAAGTCACACAAATAGATACACGAAGACATAATGTTGAATTCATTGATGGACACTATTTACAACAATTAAACATGATTAGAAATAAATCCACTTACTTTTCAAAGTCAGGAGTCAAAATGGAAGTATTCCATAGAATACACCATACATTCAACACTGCATTTTTTTTTACAGATCTTTTATTTATTCATTCATTCATCCATTCCTTTTACAGAATCTGAATCAATGTGAAGTAATGCATTAGCATTAGGAATTCTGAATCAAAGAATAGCATTTTCCCCTGAAATATCTTACTACTGATTATTAGAATAGCTTTGTGGGCAAATAATAGATTTGGGTTAGGATTATAAGAGAGATGTATATAAATGACTCTATAAGAAACAAAATAAAACTCATCTCATTAAGGCTATCGGGAAAATTTGCCGGCATGAAGGAGGAGGAAGTATGCAGGAAGAAGACAGACAAGTTTGCAGTCCCCTATTGGACCATCGTCAGCCTGGTATGTCAATGCCCAGGCTGTGAGGTGATATTGACTAGTGAATGCATTGACCAAGATGACAAGTATGAGGGAAAGTAACTATAATGTATGCAAATCATGTCAAGTTACCTAAGTTACCTGGAGAAGCCATATTTATTATCAAATCTAAGAAACATGCTCATCCCTGGACATTATTTTATTTTTTTAAATATATTTTATTGCTTTCAGAAACAAAGGGAGAGAACTAGAGTTAGAAACATCAACGAGAGAGAATCATTGATTGGCTGCCTCCTGCACACCTCCTACTGGGGATCCAACCCACAATCCAGGGATGTGTCCTGATCAGGAACTGAACTGTAAACTCCTGCTTCATAGGTTGATGCTCAATCACTGAGCCACACCGGCTGGGCTCATCACTGAGTTTTAGAACAACAACTAATTGGATCTTTCAATATGAGAGCAAGAACCTAGCACTAAAGACATACAATGACTGGGTAGAAGAGCCTTATGAGAAAGCATATTTACTTAGGGCAGAAAATGCTTCTGAAATGCAAGACAGTCTAATAAACTTCCGGGAAGGTGTCTAACACTGGATACAGACTTCCCTTCCTTTTATGCAAGAAGGTTACAGATGTATCCCCAGTTGCCATGTGCATTCTCCAAAAGGGAAACTCTCCGGACAATGGAACCTCTTGCCCTCCACCATGTTCTGTAAGAATGACTTGGTAATAGCTCCCTGCATCCTTTGTGCAAAGTGCAATGGAGAGCGAGGAAAATAAAAGCAGCTGGAGTTTTGACACCATGGTTCTTGACCTAGAACATTTCCCCCTCTGTCACGAGAAAGGTGGAAATTCAGTGAAACCATTATTTACAGTGGATTTCTATTGGGTGGTTACTACATCATGAAATTAGATGGTCCTTGTCCTTGGAAAGCCCCCCGCAAAGACTGGCCAGGGGTTCGACCCCAAGAAGATGAGAAGAAGGAAGGTGCAGGTGTAGATGAGAAGATATGGACAGAGGTGAGATAAAGTCTAATAGTCATCCAAGGTTTAGAAATCATACAAATGGATAAACGTACGAGCTTCAAAACCTGGAATGGAAATGCTGGGACTTGTAGAGTCAGAAATAACATTCTCAGACATGATTTCTGTTTGGGGTCTCATTTAAGGACTCAGGGATGCACCCCTGAATATATGAATACCTTTACCTAGATACATGGGACGGTTCCCTTTATTAATATCCTTGTTTTGTCACTTCATGGTTGAAGCAAATGCTTATGAAGCACCAACCATAGGCCCAAATGCATTCTATGTATGTGAGTCCATGGGTAAATGTGGTGGACCTGGGATCTACTCCATGGAATTACAGTTACAGGGAATACACATAGTGAAAAGGGGGTACAAGTGAAACGAGCGTTATTAAAAGGAAGTGCAAGGACAAGGAAGAAGAGCATTTCAGATGGGTGTGACCTTCTGTGATACTGGGAACGTAATGATGTTCCTTCACTCTGCCAAAATCACGTCACATACATAATGCAGAGAAACTTCACGTCCAACAGCTCAGCTTTGCAGAGAAAGGACTTCAAGCAGTGCATTAGTCTAAAACTGTCCACATTTTGCTACATTCCCAGCCCCATCTTTTGCTTCTTAATTACCTCTACTTAAATGGCCTTTCCAGATCGGCTGTAAATTAAAATTGATCCGCCGTCAGCAGTCTCTGAGAGTTGGCAGGCAACAATTGATAGAGATGAGATTCCAGTTGCGTAGTCTCTCTGAGAAGACAAAAATGGAGTCAGATGAGCCGGCTCTGCACTTGGTACAAAAAGCAAACTCTGACTTTCTCCGGTGTCAGAACTTAGATAGAAATAACGAGGCACATTTGGAAAATGCAAAAAAATGTAGTATATGAAAAAAGAGCCAGAATTTACATCCCTATGCCTCACAGGAATGCCTATGTAAACTTTTTATTTTACCAAAAAAAAAAAAAGCCTTTCTTTGAAAATAAAGCTTAAGAGTATGTTAACAAGAACATACATTTTAAAGAAAGGACTGAAGTAAAATCTTGCTTTGTCTTTTATAAGTTGTGTGATTTAGAGAAAAAAATAAACCATCACTGCATGTTTCAGTTGACTCATCTATACAACGTAAGTTAAAAACCATCTAATAGTTATTGCAATTAAATGAGAATACACAGGATATACTAAGAAAATGTCTGGCACAAGAAAAAAATGAAGGGAGATGATGCCATCACACATGACAGGTGTGGTCGAGGGCCCGAGGTTAGATGGAGGAAGCTAAATCTAGTTGTACTTGTGCTGAGATGTTCCCTTAGCATCAGGTGTTTCTGACAAGAAGAGCTGAGCTGGACAAATGAGTCCAACAGGTTCTTCTTTTTTTTTTTTGATGTACCGTATTTTCCAGTGTATAAGACGACACCCAACTTTTCCAGTTAAAATATAGAGTTTGGGATATACCCACCCTATAAGATGACACCTGGCATATAAGATGGACCCCCTGACTTTTGAGAAGAAAGGACTTCAAGCAGTTCATTAGTTTAAAACTGTCCCTATGCCTCACTGTCCCTTTCCTGGGTTAAAAAGTCGTCTTATATGCTAGAAAATATGGTATTTTTATTGATCTCAAAGAGGGAGGGATGTCATCAATCATGAGAGAGAATCATTGAGTGGCTGCCTCCTACACACCCCATACTGGGGATCAAGCCTGCAACCCGGGTCTTTGCCGTGACCATGAATGGAACCACGACCTTCCTGGTTCATAGGTTGTCATTGAACCACTGAGCCACACCAGCTGGGCTCCATCGGGTTCTTTTGGGGAGTTTCCACAGTCACTAGGATCACGCCTAAGGTAAGTCCTAGGCGAGGAATTAGAATTCTGAAACATAATCATCACATCTCCCTCTCTGGCCGCCCCCGTTGAGGAGGTGGTGCGTTTCTACCTTGGACTTCTGCCAGTGGGTGCCAGTCATTCAAAGGTGCCATGCGAACCTCATGAAACTTCCTAAGATGTGGCAAAGCCTGGATGGGAGAGCCCGCTAATGCTTTCTCAAAGAAGGGCAGGAGAACAATTCTGGTTTTCTCTGGTTTTAAGGGCTGCCTCACTCTTAATTATCCAGCTACAAGGGCTTTGCTATTGGAAAAGAACAATAGCTATTACCCATGTTACAGTGTTTACGGTGTTTGCATAGGAAACACTTCTATTTGGGGATGGTGGGTTTCTCTGGAACATTCAAATTGTTGTTCAAATGTTGCCTCTCAGGTGGCCATGCCTCCCTAGACTAGTAACTTATGCTCTCTCCTAAGTCTTGTATTACTCCCTTGCCAGATTTCACTTTCTCTCTATCCCTTGACACTTACTAAATTCATATTATTCATTTATTAGATTGTTCATTCTCTCCTTTATTTTTCAAATCTATTTTTATTGATTTCAGAGAGGAAAGGAGAAGGAGAGGGACATAGAAACATCAATGATGAGAGAGATCATTGATTGGCTGCCTCCTGCATGCCTCCTACTTGGGATTAAGCCTGTAACCTGAGCATGTCCCCTTGACGGGAATCGAACTGTGACCTCCTGGTTCATAGGTAGATACTCAACCACTGAGCCATGCAAGCTGATCTGTTTTCTCCTTTATTAGAGTAGAAGGCCAATGAGTGTAAGGTCTGGTCTGTATTTCTCATGACTAAATACCTTACTTAACAAAGGGTAATGCCTGGCACATAGCCAGTCTTCAGTAAATATTAACCCATTGAATCTCATTAGTAGGGGAGGTTATATAATAATCTCATTGACAACAATGAGGCATTTCTTTGGACTGAATTCTTGTGTTCCCTCAAAATTTATGTTTCAACTTGACCCCCTAGGGATTTCAGGCCAAAGAGCCATAGAAGTGCATGCTCACTAGGAACTTCACCCTTCAGAATCAGCTGACCTTTGTACAGATTAGACTACCACCATCAGCTTTCAATGCCATGCATTTTCTGGATCTGGCCTCACCCAAGAATGTGTGAAGAAACAGACTCCTGTACTGTCCCAATCTTAAGTATATATTATTTTTATTGGGCTGCTGCCCAGAGCTAAAAGTTTTACAGATCTGATTGTTTATATCACATGACCAGAGTCAGCATAGCTGTGGGAAAAGATCCCAAGAGGTCATCTAGAAAGGCATGTTATATAGTAAAGTAAGGAAAAGATAAAGGTCAAAAATTAAGAATTTGAGTATTATTAAGGTCCTCAGAAATCATAATAAAGAAAAGGCAGATTAATGGCAGACAGTGCGAATATGAAATCAGTACTGTAATGTTAAAATTAAGATAAGGGAAAGTTGGTTTTGTTTCATTCGTTCACTAGGATAAGAATATGATACAAAGGCTGGTACATTCTGGGCATCAATTAATGGGAGTTTCCAGAAATTGGAGCACATTTGGGTATCTGAAATGAATGAGGACCAGATACATCAAAAGTCTTACTGCAAGGAAAAGAAATCAAATCAGGTTATCTTAAGCAAAAACAGAATTTAGAGAAAGACTATTGGGAGCTCACAGGACTGATGGAAGCTAGAACATAAGACTTGGAAATTGTGGACAATGATCAGAGGATCTCCACAGTGGATCAGAAACCACAGCCAAAGCCATAGCATCGGTACAGTTGGGGCCATACCAACATGGTTAGCGGCAGTGCAATGAGTCTTGCCTTCTGAAACTAATCCCTGTGCTCATAAAACTTTATCCAAGATGTAAAGTCCAAAAACTTAGCTGTGCTTATGGTTGGGTAGGAAAAACCTTGCTCTTGAGCTTCGATAATGAGAGGCATTAATGGAGAGATGGTATCAGTAATTATTTCCCACCAAATTGACATAGAGAGACTTTTCCCAAAGGGCTGGGGAATTTCAAGGACCCACCAGCCAGTCAAACAAAAGATTATGCCCATTGACAACAATGAGTCATGGCTTTGGACTGCAAGTCTTACAGATACTTTTGTCCTCTCAATATTCATGTTTCCATTTGATCCCCCAGTGTGATGGTATTTGGAGGTGGGGCCTTTGGGACATAATAAGATTTAGATGAGGTCATGAGGTGGGATCCCCATGATGGGGTTACTGTCCTTTAAGAAGAAAATGTAGGAGGTAAGTCCCTATGGAAAATCTATATTCTCTTTGCCCAGAGAGGATTTTATTTATAACAGATCACAATCTCATAAGCTCTGTTTCCTGTATCCAACCAGTTACCAAGTCTTATCAGTTTTGCTTCTGTTCCCTCCCTTTTCCATCTTCACTGCTATCCCTTTGCTTAGATGTGTATCTCCTGAAAAAAAAATGTAATCTCCAACAGTACCTTTTTTCTTACTTCTTATGCTTCTACCATCAACGATTTACAACTTATAAAATCAAAATAAACTTATCCTTTGTACTCACAGTAGTATGCCCTTCTAGTAGGCAAGCATAATTCTTTTCACTTAAAGAAACCTTTGAAGTATTGCTCAAGCTGGTTTGGCTCAGTGGACAGAGGGTCAGCCTGTGGACTAAAGAGTCCCAGGTTCAATATCGGTCAATGGGAACATTTCCAGGTTGTGGGCTTGATCCCTAGTGGAAGTGTGCAAGAGGCAACAAATCAATGATTCTCTCCATCATTGATGTTTCTGTCTCTCTCTCTCCCTCTCCCTTCTCTGAAAACAACAAAAATATATTGGGGGAAAAATAATCCAATCATTGTTGATTTATACTTGGAACTCCTTTCTGTACTTCTTAAAAAATAAAAAAGGTAAAAGCTTTGTAGTACTGACGAGATGTCACTCACCTAACACATTCTCACTTCCTGTTTACGCTCCATTTAACTTGGCCTATGTATAGTTCCTCACAGAAGCCATGATTTCACTCATTTGTAATTTTTTCAGATATTGTTTATTCTGGTGGGAATATCCAACCCAATTTGAACTCCTAGAAATTTCATGCTCATTCTTTAATCTTAACTTAAGTATCTGAGTAAAGTTTTCCCCAGTGTCCTTTTAGGCAGACTAGAACACATTTTTTGTGTGTCTCTATTCCTATAATATCATTCATGTAATTGTTCATGTCTGTCATTGCATTTCTTTGCCACTACTTTAAGCTTTGGGGCTTTTTATTTTTGCAGCTAACGTGCACAGCTTAGAAACAGAAGAACTTTCAGAGTAACCAGTACCTGTTGAATTTATGAATGGAATACATGAATAAATACTAAACTGGACTATGTCTTTCCTCACTATATGTATCACTGTCCTCCTGTCTGTTTAAATGGACTCCTTATCTCGAAAGTAAAACTATGTATTATTTACTTTTTGCCATGTAAATACATATATTTTTTTAATAAGACTCTCTTTCTAACAGCAATAAATATAATTATTACCGTACCATGTCTGAGAGACTGTTAAAGAGAAAAAATATCTTATTGGTCTACACAATTCCAAACACTAAGAAAGCAGTCTCATAAATGATAATAAATGTCTAATCCCTATGTCTTATACCTGAGACTAATGTAATATCGTATGTCATCTGTAATTGACCAATAATTTAAAAATAGGGCTTTATTAAAGTATTTTATAACCATTATCAAAGTTCATCTTCTCACTACCTTTTACTAATTCATCAGTAAACATCTATTAAATGCCTCCTCTGTGCTAGAAATTGCACATGGAAATGGGAGATAAAATAACACAGGTGGAGAGAGATCTTCCTGCTTACATAAAAACCTTGATTCAGTTTTAAAACCAACACTAAAATATCCATGCAAAAATGGCAATCTTAGATGAAAGGCACAGAATGTTGCAGGGAGCCTCCTATCTGCAGAAACTGTGTTTCTCAAAAACATAATTGCTGATAAACAGACTTACTAATAAAATGAAGAACTGTGATTTCCAAAGTGCCTATATCACTATTGTCAAGAGATAATGCAGGTTGTCCAAAGTTCCCAACAGGTACCGACTCATTTCGTCCTCATAACAACCCTTTGAGTTACACGTGATTAGTACACATGTCACACAGGGGGAAATGGAGCATGAGGAAGCAAAGGTTAAGTAAGTGTCTGATGACCCGCAGAGCCCAGCGGAGAGCACCAGACATAGAATGTGAGCTGGACCCAGAACTCTTCTTGATGAATGAGAAGTCTGGGGCTGAGAGAAATGAGCTAATGGGTTCATGATCTTCCACCTACTGAACAAAGGAGGCGAGAAGCCAGCTCATCTCATTTCCTCTCCTGAGCTTGCCCTATGACCCCACACTTTACTGGGTATCTCCTGATGTGACACTCAACATATTCCCGCCTAATTAATGAGTCAATTCTTTAAGCACCTAATTATTGAGTAGCTTCTACATTCCAGCCATTGGTCTAGTCATTAGGGATAATGCAGTGAGCAAAACAGACAAAACCTTCTGCCCTCATAGAGTTTACCTCTATCAGGATAAAGAAACTGCTGTCACTAGTAAGAACATTCAACGGGCCTGGCTGGTGTTGCTCAGTGGTTGAGTATCAATCTATGAACCAGGAGGCTATGGTTCCATTCCCAATTAGGGTCAGGGCATGTGCCAGGATTACAAGTTTGATTCACAGTGAAGGGTGTGCAGGAGGCAACCAATCAATGGTTTTCCCTCATTATTGATGTTTCCATCTCTCTTTCCCTCCCCTCTCCTCTCAGAAATCAATAAAAATATCCTCTCTAATAAAAGAGTAATATGCAAATTGACTGTACCTCTGTTACACTCACAAGCCACACCCACCGCCACACCCACCAGCCAATCAGAGTGAGTAAACAAATTAACCCACCCGAGATGGCTACAGTCACAGAGAGAACAGGAGAAAGGCTTGGGTTGCCCTTGGTGATGGAGGAAACCAAGCTTTCCGCACACCCTGGTGGGCCCAGACCTCCACTTAAGGCAACAAAGTTTCAATGGCTGTATGAGCAGAAGGCTTGGCTCCGCTCCAGGCTATGAAGTTTCAATTGTAGAAGATAAATAAATCCCAGATACCAGAGCCTCTGCTTGGGTCACTTGGGGGCATGAACAGCCTGCAAACCACCACAGGCCCCTCGCCCAGGCCACCCCATGCCCCAAGGGAACACCCACCCTGATCCATGACACCCTTCAGGACAAATCTGCTGGCCCCCATCCGTGCACCAGGCTTCTATCCTATCTAATAAAAGAGTAATATGTAGATTGATGATCACTCTAACATACAAGATGACTGTCCCCATGTGGTCAAAAGATCCTGCCCCCATGTGGACACAAGATGGCCACCATAAGATAGCCAGCAGGGGAGGGAAGTTGGTTGAGACCAGGCCTTCAAGAGAGGGCAGTTTGGGGCAATCAAGCCTGCAGGGGCATGCAGGCCAGCAGAGGAGGGAAGTTGGGGGTGACCGGGCCTGCAGGAAAGGGTAGTTGAAGGGACCCAGGCCTGCAGGAGAGGGCAATTAGGGGTGACCAGGCCCACAAGGTAGGGTATTTAGGGGCAAAGAGGCTGGCAGGGGAGTAATTAGGCATCAATCAATCTGGCAGAAGTGGTTAGGGGCCCTCAGAAAGGCAGTTGGGAGCCAGCAGTCCTAGATTGTGAGTGGGATGTCCGACTTCCCGGTTAGGCCTGATCCTACATGGACAGCCTTTAAGGGGTCCAAGATTGGAGAGGGAGCAGGCTAGTATGAAGGATACCGCCCCCCACCCCCCATGCACGAATTTTGTGCACTGGGCTTCTAGAGTTATTAAAAAAAAAAAGAATATGCAGTGAGTCAGCTCAGATCTGCCTAGGCCAATCCTCTGAATGCATGTAGTACATTAGTCACAGAATACCCAACACTGCTCGTCCTGAAGCCAAGGTTCTGTCATACTTACCTGTCCCTTGTAGGCTGTTCAGCACAGCAGTTAGCTGTGTCCTTGGTCTCCCGCTTTAAACTCTGGTTTCCCTGTTGACCAAGATAACTAGACTGGCAGGCTTGGTCGCTTCTGTAAGGACGTGGACATGTCTCTTACATAGTGATCTCTCTCTGAAGAGTCCTACGTCCCTCCACCTCTGTCCGTTGTAAGTATGGAGGGGTCCTCGGTTTCAGAATGCTCTTTCCTGAGTGCTCTTGCATGGTTTGTCTAGCCCACCCTCAGACGTAGCAGCAAAGCCTTAGCCTTTACCCCTCCCTGTGGTGTCTCCCAGCATTTTTCGTCTCAGTCTCTACCACAGTGTTTTCACAAAGGTCATGAGCAATCAAGAAGCAGTTCAAGGTCCTAAATACCTTCCTCAAATAGATTTCATCTTTGTGTGATACATTATTATTGACCTCTGCTTTTATTTCAGTGCTTCTGAATTATTAACAATGAATATGTCATCTCATGATAAGAAAGCATAATGATATTGGCATGTTGGGTCATAATGATATTGGCCTGTTGGAATTGTGGATGATTTATTTTTAGTTACCTTTGATTCTTTTTTAATACAATGGTACCTCGAGATACGAGTTTAATTCATTCCGTAACCTTGAGGCGTGGGAAACTATGAGACGCTCGAGTCAAGGTAAACTGGGGGGTCGTGGGCAGCCGGCCGATCCGCGCGATGACTCCTATCTCAAATGTTGCTCGTATTTCAAAGCAAAAATCGCTCGCTCGACGGCTCGTATCTCAAAAATCTCGTATGTTAGGGCACTCGTATCTCGAGGTACCACTGTATGTAAAAAAAAATAGAAATGGATACACAAGAAAAAGGGAAGCACACGTATAAAAAGCACCCCACCATTCCTTTGCTGTGTATGTCAGAATTATTTCCATTTCTCTTAGCTAATTAGACCTGGCTTTTTGAAAGACAAAAGGAAGATGTATTATTTATGGGACACTGACCCTCTGCTTCCTGCTTCCAATGGCCATTCTCTCCATTTGCCTTCTCTCTGCTTCTGCCCCCAATTCTGCTCCTCTCCTGACATCTAGGCACCCAGGACTAATCGCCACTCTCAGTCCTCGGCAGCTCTTCCTGTAAGGCCTATAAATACAGCCCAAAGTGCTTTACCGACAGGCAAGGCCCCGCAATTCTAGCGCATCATTCAGTGGGAAGTGGCAATTAGACATTTTTAACAAGTTCTTCCAATACAAAATGGAGTAATTAAAACTTGCACATTGGACGGGAAAACACTTTTGAGATTAAGCTCATTTTATTAAGCTATTTCCAATAGTGAAGTTTATTGCAACGCATTCTTCTTTCTTTCACTTCTTTAATTGAATTGCTGGCACCAACAACTCCATGAAATAAATGTCTGACCCACTGAGGAGCAGATTAAATTATGTAGGGTGTTTATTTTTAATTGGTATTGATCAAAAAACGCCATACATTTCTCCCAAAATTGGATGAAATTGGAAGATTTCACTCTTTGATCTAAATATCATGATTCAGGCACTCAATTATTCCAGCTATGACTTAACCTATGGCAGCTGCGCTTTTTGGCTAATATCTCATTTTTGTTTGAGAGGTCAGCAGTTTCATGCCTGGAGAGCTAATGCAATAACCAGACATTTGGTTAATTGCAGGACTATTCACGCTAACACATTAGTATGAGCTCTAAATTTTACTAAATGCGAATCCAGAAGAAGGTATGCTGCATTTGATCCAGTGAGGATGTGTTTATAAAGTTACAACAGTACGACAGCAGGGAGTTCTAGGTTTTGTGGGGGCCAGATATTGTGCCATATGCTATTAAGAGTCGTAGCCGCTTTGAATTAAAATATATGTATGTGTGTGTGTGTGTCTATATATACATTTTATATAGTAAATACCTAACATGCAAATTGACCAAACAGCAGAATGACTGGTGGAACGACCGGTTGCTATGACACACACTGACCACCAGGGGGAACACTCAATGCAGGAGCTGCCCCCAACCCAAGGCCCCAGGGCAGCCAAGGCAGGTGCCAGCAGGGGCCCCCTGATCACTCTGTTGGTCACCCCACAGAACGGCCCAAATTGATGGCCAGGCCTAGAGACCCTACCGGTGCACAAATTTTGTGCACTGGGCCTCTAGTACAGTCATCAAGGACAGCTATGTTAATTACCTTTTCACCAAAGGATTTCATTCTTGGTCTCAGCCCAGAGACCACGGGTCCTTAATCTTTTGCCCTGTGCATTTTTTCTTTCTGGGCTATGATCACATTCCTGAGAACGCCCCCTCCCTTCATTGATTTCCTTGAAACTTCAACTCATTTCTGCCATCCTACCTCCTGTTATTGAATTGGCCTTAGAGTGAATAACTGACTCTTGAACCATTGGGCCATACTTACATCTACTGGCAAGAGTCAGCGCAATGGTTCTGAGTGTCTGTCTCAATTCCTTATGACATTCCTTCTGGAACAATCTATTTTAGAAAAAAGGACCTCTGTGCCACAGCCCACTGCCAGCTCCTCATCTCTTAGACTGCAACAAGCTATACCAGGAAAAAGAAGATATGTTATTAAAATGTTAAAGTTGACAATAGAGAATAATAAAATGAATACAAAATAAAAGTGGTGTGATACCACTGTCCTGTAAGATCAGCTGTCAAAACATGTGGACAGAATGGAATAATAGGCTGAACAGGAGAGAAACGACACTGAATTCACTTCCTATTGCCACTGCAGAAAATTTTATCAAGTTTGATGTTTAAACAATGTTTCATGGGTCAGAAAATCAAAATCAGTCTTATTGGGCTAGAGTTAAAGTGTCATCTAGGCTGGCTCCTTTAAAGATTCCTGTGGATGCCGAAACCGGTTTTGCTCAGTGGATAGAGCATTGGCCTGTGGACTGAAGGGTCCCAGGTTTGATTCTGGTCAAGGGCATGTATCCTGGTTATGGGCACATCCCCAGTAAGGGGTATGCAGGAGGCTGCTGATTTATGTCTCTCTCTCATTGATGTTTCTAGCTCTCTATCCCTCTCCCTTCCTCTCTGTGAAAAATCAATAAAATATATTAAAAAAGAAAAAAAAAAGATTCCTGTGGATAACCCAGTCCTTTGCTTTTCCCATCTCCTCCAGGCCACCTTCATGCCTTGGCCTGCAGCCCCTTCCTCCATCTTCAAAGCCATGAGCATAATATCTTCAAATCCTTCTCTCACTCACTGACCCCTAGTTCCATTGTCACATGTCCTTATCTGTGACTCTCTGTCTCCTTAACCTTGTGACTACATTAACCCATGTGGGTAATCTCTCCATCTCAAGGTCTTTAATTTAATCATATCAGCCCAGTCACATGTTCTAGCAATTAAACTGTGGATCTCTTTGGGGTTCAGCTTGCCAAAAACAGGAGCTTGTGTGCTATACATCTCACTTGGCTGTGAGGCCCAGTGGTTGAACAACAACCCATGCACCAAGAGGTCACCAGTTACGATTCCTGTTAAAGGTACATGCTAATTTAAGCTTTCAATTTCTGGGCTCATGTCATTCAAGTTCTTTGAGTCTTTCTTTGACCACAATTGATCATTTTTTCCTCTTCACCCGACACTCTTCATCCTTGGTGAGTCTCTAGCTTATTATCCTTTTAGTTTTATTTTCTTTGAGAGGAGGGAAATTCCATTTTAATGAAATTCCGGAGACCTAAGAAAGGCTTGGAAGATGACCACCATCTCCCTTGAATGTGAGACCTATAACCTAAGAGCCATTATCAAAAGAAACATCCTGATGGGGATCTAGGTACAAACATGGGTGCCTCGTCTAAAAAATGTAGTTTCAAATTCAAATTGGGTTGAATGTTGAAAAAAAGGTAATACCGAAGAAAAATGGAGACCAGGAGAAAATATTAAAAGAGGTGGTTAAAAATAGGCAGTAGGGAAGTGTGGGAGTATTTCCTAAGCTAAATTGCAGAAGATCTAAATCTTTTTTTGTTTTTTGTTTTTCATTAAACCCATTTGTCAAGATGGTTGTTTGGTTATATACTCAGACTATTTTTACAACTTAAAACAGACTGAACATGATGAGTCAGGCACTATCCGAGTTATTTAGGGTGTAAATATTTATGAAACAGTGGCTTTCCATATTAGACTTGTCTGTTGGCATTCCTGGTTAATCTCAGAAAATCTCGGAAGGAAGCATATGTGCAAGAAGGACATAGACAGGGCCATCTTTTTAAATCAGTTATTGGTAATCAAATAAAAATAGGCTTTAACATTTCTGCCAGGTTTAAAACAGTAATTTGAATAAATGATTCCAGCAGAGGAATGAACTTAGTAAAAGATGACAAAGTGGGGGTGTACTGATTACTTTAGAATCTCCACTGAATGGATCATTAGACACATGACCACAAAGATACTCAGCAAGTATCCAATTCACACTCCTCAATTAGCAGATGGGAAAAACAAACAAACCAAAAAACCACGGATACATGGAGTAACTATCTCAAGGTCCCAGGAGTAGCTCATGGCAGTTCCAGGATGACGAGCAAATCCCAGCGCCTTTTTCATGTAACCACATTGCCTAATTTGCCAGAACAACTATTTGAAGATTTACCCTATCATAGTCCAGATGTTTAATACATACAAATGTGATCCCAAGACTACGCTGTCACCTCAACATCCAGCATGATTACTCTCTCTTAACCATGCAGATCTGCTAAGTATGGAGCATATGGGGAACCTTTCCCACAGGCAATCCCTTTTCGTTCGTGAAGCCAGCTTTCAATGTGCTTTTCAAGGTGCCCCTGCTCTAGGGGAATCTGTTAGCATTAAGGTAAATAAGATTATTGCTACCTAATGAACTGGGACTAAAGCCTGCTAGGTCACAGTCACATGAAAATATTTCCATTTGTAGTTTAAGTAAGAGGTATCTGCTTACCTAATCAGTTTTAAGAAATATGGCTGCCTTATTTTGTTTTCCAAGCTTCATTTTGTTTTTCAAGACTTGCCCAGCGACCTCAGAAGCAACCTCGTCTTCAATTAAATGGCAGACCAAAGATGTCAGGACTAAGATGGTTGGTTGCTTTACCATAGGTGAGAATATTTCTTCATACTTGAAATGAGGGTAATTGTTTCACAGGGCTGGTGATCAAATTAAGTAATACAAAGTACATAAACCACCCTGTGGCTTTGCAACTTTCAAAAAATTGTTAGTACGTCCAATCCTTATACTTTTTTTTATTCATCTGTACAACAAACGTTATGGAGCTCCTACTATGGTCAAACTTTCAGTTCTTATCAACTTTAAGAAACAATCAAATCTAACATCCTAAAAAATGCTTCCAATTACTTTTGGTTTTAAGGGTAACTTTTTAGGGAGATATATATGGTTCTTTAGCACCCAATCATTTAGATTCCTAAAGTTGTTCTTACCAGACAAATTCACAAGATACCGATTAGTACCAATTGTCATTTATTTTTCCTACTGGCAAATCAATCTAATTGGGAGCTACAGGCAATTTCAGATATAGTCTACACTTCGGGAGGAAGATAAATAAAAGATACCCAATGTCTAATAGAAAATTTTTGGATTGCACAAAGGAAATTCCCTTAGTTTTCAAAAATAGGAAATAAATAGATTCTTTTAAATAATAAGTCACACCATAGTAAAGTGCTCTTCATAAATAGACCTCAGTGTGTAAATAATCACAAAAAACTTGTTCAAGGATGAGTCTTTCCAAACCTCAGTTTTCTTACCTGGTAATTATGGAACAAATAATACATTCATAAGGTTGCTGATAATTTTTTGTTGCTGATCCTCACCCAAGGATATTTTTCCCATTGAAGTTTACAGAGAATGGAAGAGGGGTAAGAAGGGAAAGAGAGAAAAATATATCAGTGTGAGAGAGGATACACTGATTGGTTGCCTCCAGCAATGAACTGGAGCCAAAGGTTGAACCTTCAACCCAGGTACATGCCCTTGACTGGGAATCAAACTGAAACCCTTCAGTTCACAGGAAGACACTCTAACCAGTGAGCAATACTGGCCAGGGCAAGGCTTCTCATAATTTAACATAACATAGGCATTTAATAGAGTATCTGATATACATAAATATTAGCTGTAAATCACATTATATTTTACATCAATTATAGAGTAATATACTGAGGGCTTCTCCCATTAAATTCATTTGCTAACTTCGGTCTCTGGTTTGGCTACCAAGAACCCAAAGATAAAGTCGAATTTTTACAACATTTTTGGTTTGGGGGAAAAAGAATGGAGTGAGCAATTAGTAAAGATGACAAGGAAATGCACAAGGATAAATAATATTTGGCTCATTCTCTGGAGAAGTTTTCCCATTCAATACAAGTATATGTTCCAGACACTCGGTGGATGTGATTGTATATGACAATGAGGCAGATATCTGGGCCACCTTTGTAGGTCTGGAAAAGCAGACATGCAAGGAGTTCACGCTGCTTCTCCAGGAACAAACAGCTGGCGTGGGATAGAGCCAAGTCATTGAAGCAAGTCCACGCTACCTTTAACACCACCACGCTTCTCTTCAGGCAGGGGAAAGTAACAAGAGATTTTTAGGGGAAAAAAATGTGTATAAAAGCCTAACGGAGGAAGCAATTATGTCCAGATGGAGCAGTTAATGGTAGCTTCATTAAAGCCCCAGAATTTCACTGAGGCTTTAAATTAAGGGCAGACTGTGGGCATTTGACATGTGGGACAACATTTTAATCAGAGAAACATAATGAGGAAATCGTCGAAGACTCTAAACATTGGGTCTATCTAGTATCGTTTTATTCCATCTGGCTTCATGGGTTGACATAATTGGAAAAGTAACAGGCACTGAATGTATTGATAGGTTGTACAGCGAGGTAAGAATTTCAGATAATTATGTATCGTCATTTGTATCTGTATATTTGCAGCAGAAATTTTGTGAAGGCGATTAAGAAATGATTATCTCAATTCCACAGAGGTATGCCTTGAAGATCTGTTTAAGAAGTCTTTTTCTTAAGGTCTTATGGATTCTGTATCTGCTCTTGTATGGCCTAGAGTTAATTCTGTCTAACATACCAGGCAGGTGAGCTAAAGTGAGGCCATTTCTTCTATATGCCCATGAAAATGGAGCCCCATTCTCAGTCTAACCGCATTTTATCCTCAATAATAACATGAGTCTATGCCAAATAAGTTACAATTCAGTCCATTAAAGGCATAATACTTTCTTTTCACTGTTAACGTCAAGTTGGACTTTTCTGGGGTTATGTTTGCCTGCTTAGGGTGAAAATAGCCTCCTTATTTTGATTTATTCAACCCTTTCATTCAAATTGGTCTATATTTTGTTGATACTTATAGTTACTTCTTTTGAGTAGTCATATATATATATATATATATATATATATATATATATATATAGTTGATTTTGATTTCTTGTGTTAACTTTTTTTTCTGTGACCTAATGTCTATTTCTGAGAGAAGCTAACCTACTGTCTAAATCTTAACAATAGACTGTATCATTTTTACAGAAGAGTTCTATAGAAAGTTGAACCTGTAATTTGTGTCATGCCTGTAAAATAGTTTAACTCTTCATCTATGTTAGAGTTTTATAAATCTGAAAAATAGATACTTAAACTAATGTTAATAATGCCTTACATCATCTAGTGCTTTCTCATTTCTAGAGAGCTTTCACATACATTGTCACCTTAACCTTGGAGCTTCTCTGCAGTAGGTAGCAGAGAGATTGTTATTGGCTATATGGTACATGGGTAAACTGAGAAAGAAAATAATATGGTTGTTGAATATATGCCATACACAATTTTGATTTGGAGCTATTTACACATTTTAATAGGTGTATGGACAGAAATAATGACTCCTGATCTGACTCTTTCGTTAGCCATTACTTTGATTTTCTAAAGACCTTATTTTTTTTTCATAATTTCCTAAAGCACAGCTGTCTTATGTCACTCACTCCAATTCCTTATTGCCTAAGGAATTCGCCCTTGATATATTTATTAATAGCATATAAACTCCCTCCAGGATAGGATTCCACCAAGAACATATCTATTCAATATGGATGTAGCTTATTCACACTAGCATTGATTAGTAAGCAAGTATTGTTTGGACATCTATAGGATGTGTTATTTTTGTGTGTTTTGCATTATAAAATATAAAAATATAATATAAAATATAAAATGTAATATAAAAGTTAAAATATAAAAGATAATCACACACAAATCATCCCTTCTTTCCTGGAAAAGAGAGACTTGATTATAGATATCTATAACATAGGATAGAAAGAAACGGGATGACATCATGTGATAAATCCACTGGAGTTAGAAAAAACTAAACCCAACCACGAGTAGCTCACATAAGTAGATTATTTATACTGTGCTCTGTGCAGTCCCAAATTTCCAGGAGGTGTCTCAGGGGGCATCTGGAGGATGAAGAGGGGGAAGGGAGACATTGGAGGAACAAGAGTCTGATCCTGTATCCTCTGCCACAAGGCCAATTCCTACACTTGTTTCAGCTTACACCTATGTTTTAGTACTGTCTCACCTGAAGAATAAACACGAATGTTTACACAGGGGAAAGAAAAAAAAAGGATTAAAAACTTAACATAACATCACTAGGTGACCAGGAACATTTTCAGGAGGAGATATCACAGGAAGGGACCTTGGTGTAGAGTTGGGAACTGGGGAACTAGAAGATAGGAAGCATTAATATTTCCATGTGATTATTTAAATCTATTTACCACATAATCTACCTTATGTATGAAAGTGCTTTTGTTATCATTATTGTTGGTTTTAACTACTCATTTTATTCACTTTGCATACCCATGATAAATGAAATAATTTTAAGAGTGTCGATATAGGAAAATACAGTCTTTGACAATGTAATAATTTTTTAAATACTTATTTTAGTTATTTAGTTTTGTGCTTATGAAGGTAGAGGAACATGGGAAGGTATCACTAGACCCCACAATTATTTTGAAAGCAGAGTGAGTTGACAATTTTCATTTTATTTGGCTATTTTAAAAGTATCTTCTAAATTTACTTAAATCACAATTTTTGCTACACCAGTTACTCACTGAAATATGAGGGGCAGCAACATGTTTATTACAAGTCTGCATATGTCTTACAATATTTGGCACCAGTTTATAGTCAAGTCTATGCACTAGTCCATGTGTGTATGCATGTTGACATATGTGCATGCAGTGTATATATTCACTTTAATATCAATAGGTGCATTTGCCAAATTTATGAGAGGTTATGTGTTAAGTCTGATAAAGAATATAGCATATTATATCCTACCTAATAAAAGAGCAAGATGCAAGTTGACCAGACCTCTGCTACACCCACAAACCAAGCCCACCAGTCATTTCCACCAGCCAATCAGAATGAGTATGCAAATTAACCTGACCAAGATGGCTACAGTCACAGAGAGAGCAGAAGGGAGGCTTGGGTTGCCCCTGGTGATGGAGGAAGCCAAGCTTTCCGCACACCCTGGCTTGTACTTAAGGTAACAAAGTTTCATTGGCTGCCACCACAGAGTGAGCAGAAGGCTTGGCTCTGCTCCATGCTACAAAGTTTCAATTGTAGAACATAAAATAAATCCCAGATACCGGGGCCTTTCTTGGGTTGCCGGTGATGTGGCTGGCCTGCAAACCACCACAGATCCGTAGCCCAGGCCACCTCACGCCCCAAGGGAACCCCCACCCTGATCTGGGACACTTTTCAGGGCAAACCAGCTGGCCCCCACATGTGCACCAGGCCTCTATCCTATATAATAAAAGAGTAATATGCAGATTGACTGTCACTCCAACACACAAGATGACTGTCCCCATGTGGTCAAAAGATCCTGCCCCACGTGGACACAAGATGGCCACCACCAGATGGCCAGCAGAGGAGGGCAGTTGGCAGGGACCAGGCCGGCAGAGGAGGGAAGTTGGGGATAACCAGGCCTGCAGGGAAGGGCAGTTGGGGGGGACCAGGGCTGCAGGGGAGGGCAGTTAGGCATGACCAGGCTGGCAAGGTAGCAGTTAGGCATCAATCAAGCTGGCAGGAGAATTATTAGGGGGTGATCAGGCTGGCAGGCAGAAGTGGTTAAGGGCAATCAGGAAGGCAGGCAGGTGAGCAGTTGGGAGCCAGGAGTCCTGGATTGTAAGAAGGATGTCCAATTGCCCGTTTAGGCCCGACCCTACCTGGATCAGGCCTAAACAAGCAGTCAGACATCCCTCAAAGGGTTCCAGATTGGAGAGGGAGCAGGCTGGGCTGAAGGACCCTCTTCTCCCCCTGTGCTCAAATTTCATGCACTGGCCCTCTAGTTTGAAAATAAAAGCAGATAACAAAGAGGATAGACATGCATGCCTTAGATCTTCGAGGAGCTAAGGACTGAGTAACACAAAAAGTATCTACTATTTTCCAGGCTGGAATTTACCCAACAAAGCTTATTTTTTCCCATTAAGGGATGTATTTGAAAAAAAATAAATAGACCCACTTCACTCCTTGGCTAGGAAATTGACCCTGTCTTCAGTAAAATTTTGTCCAAGGCTTTCTCAAGCTTCATTGGTAATCCAAACCAGCTGTCAAATATTTATCCTAGAAAAGACATCATTTTCCCTTTATGAGAAGGTCAGATAGTACATGTTTCTAGAAATATTAATATCTTTCAAGAATCTAGTGTGTTCTCTTCACAGAGGGTGGCAGTAAAGGGGAAGATGTAAGCTGCATGACAGTAGCTGCCTAGGGCAAGCTGCTTTAGGCTAATTTCACGGAGTGCCATCTTCAATAGATTTCCCATGATGCTGGGAGAAACAGCATGCAAGATAATCACTGTTTACATGATACCATTCTCTGTACCTGTAAAGGCATAACCATATGGCTATGTCATTCCCTAAACTAGGAGATGATAAAGGAGAATAAGACTTTCACCTCCGGCCATTTCCTGGCTTATGTTCCTCTCCCCATAAGTTGTGAACTTCATGCCAGACTTCTGCGTTTCATGGAACAGGTGTAATAGAATCCATTCAAGATTCATGTCTCTCCAAAATATCAAGGCTCAGGTGTTTGTATGAAGTAGCGGGATGAATTGGAGTTGTCATTAGTGCACACATTACTGTCTACAGGAAGTACACCACGAATAAGATTCCATTCATGTTTATGGCCAGCCAAGTACTTGAGGCATTTTCAGTAATGTCCTCTCTTTGAGTTGTCAGAACAACCTCTGATTTAGACATCATTATTCTTATTGCAGCAGATGGGTAAACAGAAGCTCAAATGTTACACACTAAACTATCAACCAGTGGGCATACTTAGCATCGAGCCAGAAGACAGGCTCAGGTATTTTGACTTCAAATCCTATGCTTGTTTAAAGAACAATAACAACATCCCATAAAGAAAAACAATAAAAAGCACAATATTTATTATACGAGGCTAGAATTCTGTTTGTATCGAAGGCCAAACTATACTCTCTTGAGAATCCTTCAGTGGGTGGAAGAGGAGAGAGGAGCGTGTCACTCTGGTGAGAGTCAGTAGGGTGGGAGAGTTGGGATGAAAAATCATCATGGGCAAAGTTGGAGGATTTTGCAGAGAACTTTGAAATCTTTCCAAAAAAAAAAAAGAGTATGCATTGGTTTATTAGCAGGTCTCCATATTCATGGCCAAATATTTAATTCTGGCTCTGAAAAAAACATATAAAATAGATCAGAAGCAGTGAAGAGACTGGTGATTTCAGGGGAAAGAGCACACAAGTAGGAAAGACAAAAAATAAAAATAAAAATAAATCCTTCTTTACCACTGCCAAAAAGGAGAAAGTCGGCAAACACAAAGATCTTGGTCACCTGCTGTTTTTTGTGCACTGAGCCAAGAAATTTAGTTTGAATTTTCCCTTTGTCGTCACAGGAATGCTCTGAGGGAGAAATCATGAGGGTTTCAGATGAAGAAACCAAGGTGTAAATTAATTTTATTGCCTCGCAAATGCTACAATAATTAGTGAGTGATGGAGCAAACTGCTGTCACTTTAATTCTAAAACCCAGATTCCTTCGGCATCCCCCTTGACTTCACGTATAACAGACACAGTGTGTGTCATTCGGGTCTAATAATAAATGCAGCCTGGCATTTGTATAACATAATACGATGTTTTAAAATTTTGTGTGTCTTGCAGTTTTGCCCTTAAGTCTAGTATGGTTGAGTGCTAGAAACCAAACATTGTCTCACTAATAGAAAGATGTGACAGGAGACCAGAAGGCTGGTCAACCTTAATGGCTCTGAAAGGTCAAAGTTAATCACTCACTGTTTAGTTGAAACATTGTTAGCTGAAGCAGCCTCTACCTGTTTGTTTCACGTAAATTTCTGTTCTTGGAATTTCCTGCCTAAAGATCATGGGTGTGTCCCAAAGCCTTAATAAAAGGGACAGAAAGGCCAGAGCAGGGGGTAATCTTTCCACCAGAGCAGTGGCTCTCAACCTTTCTAATGCCTCGACCCTTTAATACAGTTCCTCATGTTGTGGTGACCCCCAACCATACTTCATAACTGTAATTTTGCTATTGTTATGAAATATAATGTAAATACCTGTGTTTTCCGATGGTCTTAGGCGACCCCTGTGAAAGTGTCGTTCGACCCCCAAAGGGGTTGCGACCCACAGATTGAGAACCACTGCACTAGAGGAAGATTCCCGCCTGGCCCCCTAATGTTGCCAAATTAATACTTTTCTAGTCTCTCTTTTTATTTGCGTGTGGCCTTCTCAAGAACCCGAACCCTGAACAGGAACCCTGAACCACACGGGACGTGAAAGAGGTTCCCACAGTTGAGACAACTGCATTGTAGAAGGAATAATAAACTCAAGATTTCACTTAGAAGATTTTAGTCCCAGTTCTAACACGTACATGGTAGTTCATTTAGTCAAAAACTAACTTATTATATACTTGATATAGTCTAGAAGTTCTTCTGGAATAGGAATCATGACCATCACAATTCTTCTCTTCAAGGAATTAATGAGATTCTGAGAGAGGTAAGTAATATATATATATATATATATATATATATATATATATATTGTGATGCAGAAAATGAGTCTCTAAAGGAGTGACTCAGTGGTGCTATGGGAGCAAAAAGAGGGGAGGCTGCATGTCCAAGGTGGGTGGTAGGCCACAGCTTTCCAAAGATATGTGGATTCAAAGTGTGGACACGGAGGAAATCAGAATTGCGACCATGGAGGCCAGAAGCCAGTGTCTATCACTGACTCCAGCAACATGAAAATCTGCTCCACTGGCTTATTTCTTCTTGATTTTTAAACTGAAATGTATTTTACATATAACATTGTTTAAATGTGAGGTGTTAGAACATGTTGATTGATATATTTGTATATTGTAATATTATTGCTATTGTAGCAATAGCAGCTATATCATGTCACATAATTAGCACTTTTTGGTGGTTGGAATAATTATGATCTAGTCTCCAGCAAGTGCGATGACTGTAACAGAGTTCTATTGGTATAGTCACCAAAGGGTGTGACTTTTTTACTATTAGTTGCAGGTCTGTACCCTTAAACACCTTTCCTATTCCCCATCACTCTAGGCCCAGGTAAGTACGGTTTTATTCTATTTTTACCATTTTGGATTTTTAGAATCCACATATAAATGGCATCATACAGGATATGTTTTAATACTTTCACCATCTTCTCAGGCTCCTAAACACATAGCAGATTTTCATTAAATGTTAGTTATTTATTAGATGTACATGACAAGTGTATATATATATAATTTTTTTTTCTAAAAGCAGAGCAAAGAACTCTTGGGTGTGAGCTTCTTGAGTTAAAATTCCACTTGAATGTTTTCACTTTAAAATGGTTTCTACAGTCATCAAGAATGCATTCTCTTTGACACGGTTTTGGTTTGTTTTGCAGAAAATCAGCTCATTGAACTCAAGGCTCTCTCTCTGTCTCCTTACTTAGAGCATGTTGCCTAACTAATTTAAAATTTACAGGTTTCTTTAATGGTTCACAAACAAACATTTTTTTTAAATACCCTTTCGGTAGGTTTTGAGAAAAATGAAAGATAAAAATCTTAGGCATGTACCCGAGCTCTTTGCTGATGTGTTTGTAGATTGTTTTGTTTCAAGGTCAGAGATTTGGGAGTGACGGATTACTCCCCATGAGGCAATTGTTCTGTGGGATGCACAAACAGGCTTTTTTTTTTTTATCTAGGACAAGTAGATCCCTTGCATATGTAAATTTTCTAAATCTTACAAAAATATTAAAGATAATCAAGTTTCACCTGAAGATGTAATAAAAAATAGGTAATAACATTTATTATATGGCAGGTGCTTATATGTTTTGAGTACATTGTATCTTTTCCAAGTGCCTATGATTTAGAAATGACTATAGGTGGATTGTGTCATGTGGTCAAGATTGCATAGACGTTACCTGATCAAATCTAGATTTCAACTTGATTTTGACTCTCAACTGCATATTCTTTTCTTTTCTTTTTTAATTAATCCTCATCTGAAGGCATTTTTCCATTGATATTTAGAGAGATGGAAAGAGAAACATCCATGTGAAAGGAATACATTGATTGGTTGTCTCCTGTAGGAGTTCTGACCAGAGCCTGGGCCAGGGAGGAGCCTGCAACCAAAGTACATGCTCTTGACTGGAATTGAACTTGGGACCTTTCGGTCTGCAGGCTGGCTCTATCCACTGTGTCAAATGAGCTAGGGCTCAACTGCTTATTTTTAATCACTCTGCTACAGGACATCCATCATTATGACAGCATGTTCCAGTTTTAATGCGATACTATTTACTTCAACAAAAAGTAACAAAGCCACAGTTTCTTGAACATCTTCTTGGTCTTGTATACACTTCTCTAATTCTCCTTAGAGATTTCCATTAACATTGTCTGCCTTCCCAAGATCTCATAATCAGCTGATGGTAGTCTTTGCTGAAATGCAGTTCTCCCAGGTCATACTTCATGTACTTCCCAACTCTTCCTGTTAATCATGGTTCTTTCTTCTTGGTTTCAAAGAGCCAGGGCATTGAAAGGGTTAGGACCCATTTCTGACTCTCGGTTATGCTCTCAGGGACTAAGGGGAAATTTCTACTCTAGTAACAACACTGTTCTTCTTCTCTGCCCAGCCCCTTCCGGACTGGTACTGTATTTTCCAGCATATAAGACGACTGGGCATATAAGATGACCCCTAACTTTTCCAGTTAAAATATAGAGTTTGGGATATACTCACCCTATAATACGACATCCGGCATATAAGACCACCCCCAACTTTTGAGAAGAATTTTCCTGGGTTAAAAAGTCATCTTATACTCCAGAAAATACGGTAATAATTATTTTTTTCATGGTAGCCCACCTTTCATCATCTCAGTGACATCGATGGTTCACAATATCCCAGACTGCTTAGTGGCCACACGACACTGGGAAAGACACTAACTCTCTTCAAACATATTTCTTCATTTTTAACAATAAAATCTACCTCACAGCATTTGAGGCAAAAATGAGATGAACTTGGGGGTTAATTAAGCTCCCATGAAGACATAGTGACCCAAGTGCCTATCCACAAGATTCTTATTTCTTGAAAGGAAGTTTTAAAGCATAACTTTTCAGCAGGGAAGCTAAGCGGAGACCACGTTCATCTAACGATCAAAGTTCACATCACCAGTAATGGGTCAAATCAAAATTGTATGCCACAGAATAGATTGGGAGGAGGACACAGCACAATCTCTAGGGTATTCCTGTTAAAGGTACAGAGACGGAATCTAATTCTGATGGAGTTAGACAAACCCTAAGGATGGGATCCTTAAAAAGGAACAGCTCCACACAAAGCTGACCTGTCCTCTTTAGAAGGGGAGGGAAAGGTCATGAGCATCAAGGAAAGCTGAGAAATAGCTTCATACCTAATGAGACTGAAGAGAAACAGCTAAATTCAGTGGGTGAAGCTGGGTAGACTCGTTTTGCTATGCAGGATATTACTGGGTTTATTGGCAAAACTTGAACAGGGCCTGAAGATTAGATGGCAGTAATATCAATGTTAATTTCCTGAGGTTTATGGTCCTATCAGATTACTTAAGAGAATCCCTTGTACTGCAAGAAATACACAATAAAGTGAGGGTGATGGGGCATATCAGCAACATGTTCCCCAATAGTTGGGATAATAAAAGTCCTTTCTCTGTTTTTTTCAAACTCTGTAGAATGACGAGTTTGATTCAAAAAAAGAGGGAAGAAAAAAGGCATAGTAGGTATTTACTAAGTGCCTTGCTTCTTCAAATTATACATGTTGCTGAAACTGGTTTGTCTCAGTGGATGGAGCGTTGGCCTGTGGACTGAAGGGTCCCAAGTTCGATTCCAGTCAAGGGCATGTACCTTGGTTGTGGGCACATCCCCAGTAGGAGGTGTGCAAGAGGCAGCTGATCAATGTTTCTCTCTCATCGATGTTTCTAACTCTCCATCCCTCTCGCTTCCTCTCTGTCTAAGAACAATAAAAATATATTTTTAAAAAGTTATACATGTTAAATAATTTAATGTAGTTCTTTGGGTCTATGTGTCTACAAAGAGGAATTATTGGGAAATGGAGACAGGCAGGACACAGGAACCAGCATCATCAGGGACATCATGAAAATCTGTCTCAGGAGACAGGATTGGATCCAGACAAACTTGGACCTAACCCCTGCCCTATAAGTCTATAGTCTGGTGCCAATCACTTACTAACCCTGCACTATTTACATGTCTGTGCAATGAGAATATTCGATAAGAGAAATAGATCAGCTAAAAATATGAAATGATGAGCGTAGCGACCTGGCACGGGATATGCACTTGCTTTATAGCAGCAATTACCATGAACGCTGCAAGTGTCTCCCCATCACTACAATATGAAACTAGGCCACTCTGAGGAGTAACTTGATGTTTTCACAAAGAGAATTTCTATCAAAACCTTTCTCCTACACTCTTCAGAAACAGACGCTCCCAACCAGCACATGGGATTTTCCAGTGAGCTTTAACTCTGTGAAAACACTATTGGACCGATTTCACACGGCTCAAATGTGGAGATTTAAGGAGGAGATACTGGTCTTTCATAAAATGAAAATGAACATATTTAATAGAGGAGAGAGAAGAGTAGTGCTTGATTCCACTCCCTGCTTTTCCCATTGAACAGCGCAGAATAGGTTTAGCTGAACAATATGTGCTTGTGTGCCAGGAAATTATAATTCCCTGAGTCTGAAAGCTTTCTTATTCATCACATCATGTGATTTTTTTCTGAACTCTCCTTCAAGCTGGACAGAGCAAGCATTGCCATTCCTAAGAAATGTATGCTTAGAGCATCTAAAGCAAATACTATAGTTAACATATGTTGACTGTTTATTGCATAATAAGCACTATTTAAAACGTTGAACAACTCAGTTAGGTAGTTACTATCATTCCTAATTTCTAGATGAAAATCTATAGAACGTGTGAAGCCCAGGTATGAACATTGGTGTTTTGCTTTCCAAGGACATCTCTCTGCCAACACTGCTAACTTCTATCACTTTCTGGCAGAAGTTGCCTGGTTTCCCAAAGTTTCATAGCCTGTACGGAGCAGAACTGATATTCTGGTTGTTTCTGTTTGTTAGTTCCATAGGTCATATTGTGCCTTCTCAGTAGCTAAGCCATATTAAATGCACTTCTGTGTCCTTGTTCCAGTCACATTTTAACCTAGTCTTTATAACTTTACAGTAGTACCTCGAGATACGAGTTTAATTAGTTCCGTAACCTTGAGGTGTGGGAAACTATGAGACGCTCGAGTCTTGGTAAACTGGTGGGTTGTGTGCAGCTGGACGATCCACGCAATTACTCCTATCTCAACTGTTGCTCATATTTCAAAGCAAAAATCGCTCGCTCCATGGCTCATATGTTAAAAATCTCGTATGTTAGGGCACTCGTATCTCGAGGTACCACTGTATATTTATTTCAGTCTCTCTCTCCTCCCTCTTGCCTCCATTCTAACCTTCTCTCTTAAATCTCTCTTCCCAAACGTCTCCAGCTGGAGGAACCATCACTCAACCTTACTAGTCTCATTAGTACAGGGTGAGGCAAAAGTAAGTTTGCAGTTGAGTATGCAAAAACACACTTGTATTGTTATATATTTATCATTGTGTTCTTTTCCATACAAACAGCTGTAAGCCTACTTTCCCCTAATATTGTGTATCACTGGGCTCACTGAACCTATTTTCCTCTCATTCACCTATTTCAGTAGCTTTTTAATAGATTTCCAGTGGGTAGCCTGATTAGGGGGATTCTGCAGGAAATAAATTGTAGAATAGAATATTCCTAGAAATGTAGACAGGAGGAGCTTCTGGGCCTTGCCCTTTTGACCACAATGGCACCATCATAGACATGAAGATGTTGAAAGAAAAATGCTACATAATCTCACTCATTTATGGATAATAAATAACATTATAAACTAATGAACAGAAATAGATATAGAGGCAGAGAAGCATCAAATAGTGAAACTTCAAGGGGAAGGCTGGGGAGGTAAGAGATCAACCGAAGGACTTGTATGCATGCATATAAGCAAAACTAATAGACATAAGACACGGGCGGGGGGTAGTGGAGGGGAGAGAGAGGGCAGGGAGACAGGGGGAGGGCATGTTTGGGGGGGGAAAGAGAGTATTTGTAATACTTTAAACAATAAATTAAAATTTTTAAAAAATAATGCTGATTTTCTTCACAAGAATCTGAGGATAAGTATCTACACCTTGGATAGACATTGCACTGAGAGAAGGGAGAAGGTAGAACCATCATCCACAAATTATGTTTCACCCTGTCTCCCTCAGACCCTGCAATTCCTCATGAAGATAGACTGTTGAAGCATCACTGAAATCTGAGAGTTCTTGAGGGAACATTAGGACTGGTCTATCACTTCCAAGCCCTTCTCTTGATCCAATCCCGCAGGTTGTCATTGTATCGGCATCATTTCTAGCACAGGTCATAGTAAACACATTAGTTAAGTTGTCTCCTTTATTGTCATGATACTTCACAGTAAAAGCTTATCATCCATCAAGAAGAAATTGATCAAGCAGGGAATTTCTCCCAAAGACTCTTAGACTACACTGTCACATGAAAGAAAAGTGATGGATTTCAGTATGCTCTCTGCTAAATGCACACGATTATCTTACCTCGACACGTTCGTTAGTTTCTGTTCACGGGTAAAGACAGAAGTGGTCATACGCAAGAAATTCGAGAAGCCATGAGTTGGAGCGGCCTTCACCAGATCATGGCTCCATACCTCAGCTCCAAACTCTCTCACACCCCAGATGCTTCCCCAGAAGGACGTTTCCAATCTGCTTGAAGCACAGATTCTCAGAGAAGCGTGTCCGTTCTAGTACTAAATTATTGAGGATCTCAGAATGACCTTGTGAGTTGGCAAAGTCTTACTTCCATAGGTTCGTTATTTCTCTCACTAGGTGCCTGAATAATGAGAAACAACCCATTTGATAATTTTTCAATACATTGCAGGGTAGCCTACAGCCCGATTCTGTCTTCCACCAATTTCACCACCCAGCAAGTTACATTATATTGATTGGAAACACACAAACAAAAAAATTCAATGTAGTTAACAGTTATTTCAAAAGATTAAAAATTTTAAAAGGTATGTATTTCCTTAAGTGCTCTATGGGTAGGAAATGCAAATGCTATAGTGTAACACATTCCTTATCTGAAACAAATTTTACTGTCAGATTGGAATTCAGAAAGGTCTGAAGCTAATTCTGTGTACACCAGGGAAAGCTCTGTTCTGCCACCAATTTTTATAATCCCACCATCTTTTAAATGGAGGAGGAGAGGCTGAGTGCTTATCTGTTATTCTTGGAGGCTAGTGTAGATTAAAGGATAAAATAACTATAAAGCATCCAGCCTAGTAAATGCTTAATAAATGGAAACTATTGTATTTTATGGATGATTTGTTCCCAGAAGCAATTCCATATGTCCGTACAAAAACGAGAAACACAAAAGGAAGAAAAAACAACCACAGAGCATAAATGAAATACAAACTAGCCTAAAATATTTCTATTCTTTTATCAGGTGCTATGATTTCTTAATTACTAAATTCTTTTCATAATTGATTTACCTCACCTCATTTTCCCTTTGAAAGTAAGAACAAAAGCCTTAGATTATGATATATTTCCATCCCCCCCCCAAAAAAAAAAGATTAACCTTTTTCTCTTCCAGGGAGACAAATCATGTCTGATTACTCCAGTTCCATTGGAGGCTTTGCAGACTGGAACTTGACAAGTTTACCCTACACCTCCGTGCCCCCATCTACCTCCAATCTAGACGTTTATGCCAAGATCCTCCTAAAAATGTCTGCTGTGATTATTACCAACTTTTCAGCCTTGCACTGTACCACCATATGCAACTCTAGAATTCTCCAGTTTTATTTATGAAAAGTAAGCCATATTTTTTAGGCTTGCTGAATTCCTGTCAAAAACTCTGTGGGTATCTCTGTTCCTGAGCAGTAGACCTTGATGAGTGCCAAATCCAGATTTTCTCTCTATTTTCCCAGTTCAAGAGGTTCTACTCAGAATGCCTGTACCATTCGGACTCATTACTTAAGGCTCCCCCATTCTCTTCCCAGTTCTCATTGTTGCCTATAAACATATACTTTCTCTATTTTTACTATATTTCCAATGATTTTTTTTCTTTAGTTCTAGGCAGGAGTAATCATATCTTGATATCATCTTCATCTCACGTGTGTGTTTTTTAAATCCCTTATAACTAGACTAGAGGCCCGGTGCACAAAATTCGTGCACTCAAGGGGAGGTGTCCCTCAGGTTGGCCTGCGTACTCTCACAGGCCCTCGGCCCTCAGGGGAGGTCTGACTGCCAGCTTAGGCCCACTGCCTAAGCCGTCAGTTGGACATCCTTAGCACTGCCGTGGAGGCAGAGAGGGTCCTGCCTCTACCACGGTGCTCACTAGCCATGAGCCTGGCTTCTGGCTGAGCAGCACTCCCCCGTGGTAGTGCAGTGACCATCAGGGGGCAGCTCCTGTGTTGAGCATCTGCCATCTGGATGTCAGTGCACCTCAGAGCGACAGGTCATTCCACATTCGGCTGTTTGATCGACTTGCATGTTAGCCTTTTATTATATAGGATATTTTATTTCCTTAAGATTTCATTCATGACTGTTTCTCTTTTTATTTTTTTAAATCTTTATTGTTGAGATTATTACAGATGTTCACCCTTTCCCTCTTCCCCCACATTGTCCTCCTCCACTCAGATCCTGTCATGCTCCACGCCTTCATCACACTATTGTCTGTGTCCATGGGCTAGGCATTTTGCATATAAGTTTTTGGTTATTCTCTCCCCACCCCTTCCAACCCCTTTCTTCTGAGAAATGGTTTCCATGCCTCTTCCTGTTTGATCCAGGCCTTAGTTGTTTTGTAGTGCATGGTCCTTCATCATATACGATCATTCCATTATACTGGTTAACAATTTTTGAGGAAAGTAAGGAATTTTTTAAACAAAACACATAAAGCACAAGCAATAGGAATTTTTGATGACTTAAAGCTCATCAAATAAAGAATTGCTGTGTGTGGTATCTTACAGTACTATAAAGAAAATGAAAAGATAAACCACACTCTTAGAGAAAAAAAATGCACCACATAAAACTTTCAGTTGAAAACAACAATTACCAATAATATTGAAATAACAACAAAATTAAAAAGAAAAATGAGCAATGAACTGCACAAGGATAACATGGGAAGGGAAACTAAAAGTTGGAACATTCTTAACTCAGCCTCTACTCAGGAAAATTCAAATTCAAATGCCTCCTAGAGAAAAATATCACTTCCTGAGGTTTCACCAAGAGACTAACTTTTACCAATGGAACATGAGTAGAATGGCCTTGTGTAATTTCCAAGCACAAGCTTGAAGTGCCAGCATGTTGAATTTTATTTATTTATTTTTTTGCTTTGCTATTAGGTTGGCAATATTTTTGCAAGTAGCAGCTACTCCATCAACTTGGGTCCTAGAGTAAAGTAAGTTACAGCAGAGTCACAATATATGGACAAACAAAGAGTACTAAAACTAAAGAAAATCAAAAGACTTTTTGATGGAAGCTGTTGAGATTTTAATGTTATTTATTATTGCAGCATAACCTAATGCTGGTTTAATATTCTAGAGAAACATTTAGACATACATATAATAAGACATGTATTAGGTACTTAGTGAAACATTTATGGATATATCTAGCATATATATATATATGCCTAAGTGTTTGACCATTCAATCATTCAAGCAGTAGCTATGATATGCACTGACCATCAGGGGGCAAATGCTCCAAGTGGTAGGTTACCTTGCTGCTGGGGACTGGATGAGACAGGCCAGATATACCCTGGAGACCTCCTGGGGTCCTTCCCTGGAACCATTCATGCACTGGTGGGATCCCTTGGCCTGGCCTGCACCCTTTTGCAATCCAGGACCCCTTGGGAATGTTGGAGAGCCAAAGACCAGGCCCCATTAGTTCATGAATCTATGCACTGGGCCTCTAGTAGATAATAATGACACAGAATAAATAAATTAATCAATGAAACAGAAACAAACTACATGTTCATCACCAGCAAATGAAGAGCGCATTGTGCTATATTCGTTCAATGTAATTTTCTGTGAAAATAAAAAATAACACACCCAATAACATTGATGAGTGTCAAGAATACAATGTTCAGCAATAAAGTAAGATAGGTTACAAAATGTATGATTCTATTTATATAAAGTTCAAACACATAAAACAATAAATGTATTACTTGATTATGTAAAATTACACAGTAAAATTATAGAGGAAAGCATATATCTAAAAGAAATAATAAGGTTTTATGTATATAACAGATGCTGTTTTGTGGCCTTAAAATCTCCCTGCCTGGAGTGTTGACTATTGATAATAAAGAGCCTAAAAATCCCTGAGATAAAGAATGTAATGCTATTGGTTTAGGTATGAGATGAAGAAAATCCCAGTAAGAAAGAGGGGAAGTAAACTAAAAAGTAAAATAAAATAAATTAATTAAGTGGTCAGTTAGAGCTTCACCAACATTGGGAATCAGCATAGAGCCCACAACTTTGGATTAACTTCTCCTCTCCCTGCTGAGGGGCCAGGGAGCTGGAGGGCTTATGCACCATTACTCTCAGTCATTGTTCAAGGTTGTTTTCTCCAGATGATATCTCTTTAATATTTCTGGCCAGCGAAGTAGGCTGCAGAGGCCAGACACAGCCATTAGCTGGAGAAATGAATACGTAGCATATGGCAGTTGGGCCAGTGTCAGCTACTCTGCTTCTTTGGGGGAAACATACAAACTAGACTAATTAAGATAATAAGCTATGAATATGCAATATCAGGAATGACGATGGAGAAATAAACACAGCTATGGAAGAACCTGTATGACTAGTTTAATCAAATCGATGCAGGTTAAAGAGAACACAGGAGGAAAGAGGTAATTTTCCTGGAAAAAAGTAAATTACAAGATTTATATAAAGGAAAAGAAAAAGTAATTCTATTACCATTGAACAAATTGAAAAATCCTCAAGAAAAGAATAACTCCAAAAATAAAAGACAAAGCTCCAGCTGTATAATAAATTAGTCAATCAAACTTCTGAAGAAATATGGCCAATGTAATTTAAAGTGTAAAAAAAGGTTCAATCAGTCTAGCCCTACCACATAGTGAAATTTCATACAATAAAAATAGCTTGGTACTTGAGTACAAACTGATGAATAACTCAATGTTATATATACAAGGTTGGGCAAAAGTGGGTTTACAGTTGTGAGTCTGTAAAACACAGTTTATTCTTATATTATTATTATTTATTAATTATTATATTATTTTTCATAGGAATAACTGTAATATATATACATATATGTATACATATATAGAGAGATACAGAGAAAGAGAGACAGAGATAGAGAGAATGAGAGAGCAAATATATACTCAAAATCTGTATACTTATTATAAGACAAAAGCAGAATTGGTAAAAATAGTAGGAAACATGTAGGAGGCAGCTGATCTATGATTCTCTCTCATCATTGATGTTTCTATCTCTCTCTTTCCCTCTCCTTTTCCATCTGAAATCAATAAAAATATTTTTTAAAAAAAGAATATGTTTTGATATATTAAACATAAAATTTTAAAATTATTTTTATAGAAAAAAATGAATTACAAAATTACAATTGATTGACAAACAACAATTTGAAATTTTTATTTTATAAGATAGTAATGACTAGATAAATGGGTGGATTTCTGGTTATTTAAAACTTTGTCAGGATACATGTAAATATTTATTGGTCAGTCAATGTCAGCTCCCCACTCTTTTTGTAATTTAAAAAATTTAATGATTGATTTTAGAGAGAGAGAAAAGAAGAAAGAGAAAAAAAGACATCAATTTGTTCTTCCACTTATTTGTGCATTCATTGGGGTTGATTCTTGTATGTACTATGTGTGGGGATCCAACATGCAACCTTGACATATTGGGAGGATGCTCAAACCAACTGAGCTACCCAGCTAGGGTGTCAGTTGTCCACACTTGTGATTCAGTGTCAGGCCAAGCAATGTACAGGATTAGGAAATTCACAATTAGAAGGCATAAAGGAAAAAATCAAAGATAGCAAATAAGCCTTTGATATATAAACAAACAATGGTTGTCCCTAAGGAAACCACTGAGTCAACAATGGCAGAAAACTTTACTCAATTGTGAATACTGACCCTTTCATACAGTATTAATATTATATCCTTGGTGTTTATTTCTATACTAGAAGCTCAGTGCACAAAATTTGTGCATGACAGGGGTCCCCTCAGCCCAGGCTGCACCTTCTTCCTTCTGGGGCATTCCTCTCACAATCCGGGACTTCTGGCTACTAACCTCTCACCTGCCTGCCTGCCTGATCACCCCTAACTGACTCCCTGCCATCCTGATCACCCCTAACCACTTCTGCCTGCCAGCCTTATTGCCCCTATCTGGCCCCCTGCTGACCTGGCCATCCCCAATTGTCCCATCTGCTGGCCTGCGGTCACCCCACTCAGCCTGCTGTTTAGTCATTTGGTTGTCCCTCACTAACTCCCCTGCCAACCTGGTTGAACCATGCAGACTGCTGTTTGACTGTCCATCTGGTTGTTTAGGTCATGACAGCATCTGGCTTTTTATATACAGTGGTACCTCGAGATACGAGTGCCCTAACATATGAGATTTTTTGAGATACGAGCCATCGAGCGAGCGATTTTTGCTTTGAAATACAAGCAACATTTGAGATAGGAGTAATCACACGGATCGGCCGGCTGCACACGACCCACCAGTTTACCCGCGACTGGAGCATCTCAGTTTCCCACGCCTCAAGGTTACGGAACGAATTAAACTCGTATCTCAAGGTACCACTGTATTAGGATCCTTCATGACTCGGGAATAAAAAAAGCAGAAATCAAATCTGCTACTTGAGTACAAATTGATGAACAGGAATTAATTGTCTCGGTGCTGGAAGAACATTCATAGAAGATGACGGGAACAAAACTCAGCTACAGAAAGATAAGATGCAGGAAACCGAACAACTAACTCCCTATCTTTACCTCCAACATTTTAGTCAGAATGACACTTCCACTGTGCACATTTCCGAAACCAAAACTGGACAAGGTCAATAAGCAATCCTTTAACCACCCTCTGTACATCTCTCATCTTTGAACCACAGTCTACAAGTCTGAAGTTCCAGTAGAGACGGGATTCGAATAAAGCTCAGGCACCTGCCCCTGCCTAGCTGCTAAAGGTCTTAGGGAAGAAGGACACCACTCTCTCTGTGTTCAGCCCTGGAGGCCGGGCACTGCACCCTCCTAATCTCACACAGAAGTGGAGATCCCGCTAAAATAAAGTATCAGTCACTACAGTCATTGCTCTCAAGGGAACCATAACACCCCGTTAAAAATAGCTTCTGCAATGAGCGGAGCACCATTCAATTTCCCGTAAAATGGTCTTGCAGGCGAGCTTTGTGGACATCTGTGGTCCTGAGTTATTTCTGCACGGGATCCCATCCTTCTGGCAGCAGGGATCACACTGATGTACTCCGAGAGCACGTGCCTCCCGTTCATCTTACAGGCTCTTCACCATGTTCCTTCCTCTGTCCCACAGAGATAATGTCGGCTGTGATTTTTACTTTTTTTAGTTCCATGCTGTTCTGGTTGTTTAAAAACCCTTCTTTTTTTTTAAGCGGTAGTGGCTGCATTACTCCTTTAATCTTCTTTAGCATCAGATGTGTTCCCTATTATTATAAAGAATGAGTCTCAGCACTCTGTGCGTTTGCTGCGTTTGCATGCGGTGCCTTCATTCGAGAAGCCACGACTCCTCACAGTTTCCCCTGGAGCACGCCTCCTTCTGACTGGTCTCCTCGGGGACCTGGATTTCCAAGCAGAGAAATGTCCCTTTGGCACATCTGACCCTTGCATTTTTCTCATCTGAAGTCCACGTGTTATATCCAGATTCTGCCCATGCCATGTTTCAAGGCAGGACCCTCAAAAGGGAATTTTGTTTGTTTGCTTTATTCTTCATGGCCACAAAGATGTGGAGATCTGCTGAGATGCCCCCGGAGATGCAGGCACCTTCCCACCCTCTTCCCTTCTAGCCTCTTTTTTTTTAAAAAAAAATATATATATTTTTATTGATTTTTTACAGAGAGGAAGGGAGAGGGATAGAGAGCTAGAAACATCGATGAGAGAGAAACATTGATCAGCTGCCTCCTGCACACCCCCACTGGGGATATGCCCTCAACCAAGGTACATGCCCTTGACCGGAATCAAACCCGGGACCCTTCAGTCCGCAGGCTGACGTTCTATCCACAAAGCCCTTCTAGCCTCTTGTTCTAAATTCCCATGTTTTCTAGTTTCAGGGACCTGAAAAAATTTCTCCCTGAGCCTCACATGACTGTTCATGGAGTACATGGTTAGTTCTCACCAGATTTTTGTGAAGAGGGTGTGAGTTGACTACACTAAATAATAATAACAATAATAAATTGACCTGAATATTCAATACCTTTGTTATTATTATTTTAAAATATCACCATTAACACAGGATGTAGGACCAGCTAGGTAGCAGGACATTGGCCTGACACATGGAGAATTTTGCAGAGTGGTGGGAAGTGATGGAGAAGTATAGTCTCACCATCAGACCAGGTAGTAACCCAGATTACTCACTTGATGCAACTTTAGAGGCGACCTCAATTTAGAGATGAAAGTTGGTAGTTATATTTTCCATACCATGGTAGAGGGTGTGATTTCAACAACAGGGAAAGTTAAGAAACTGAAGTTGTGTGCAGAGGCAGCGCAAACATTGTTATGGCAGGATCACTGGGTTGCTTCCCACCATAGCTCACCTCTTCCATCCTTCACTGCCCCCTGGTGGATGCGAAGGGAATTACTTGTGGCATGCTCACTGTTGGGCAGGTACACTGTAGTACTTAGATTCTTTTTTATTTTTTTAGTTGTTCAGCTCATTTTTTTTATTGTGTTACATGTATACATATCTCCCCATTGCCCCCCCTCCCTCCCAGGCATACCCTAAACCCCCAGTGTCTATGTTCATTGGTTATGCTTATATGCATAGATACAAGTCCTTTGATTGGTCTCTTATCTACCCCACCTCTCCTTAATCTTCCTGCTATAATTTCACAGTCTGTTTGATGCTTTACTGTATCTATCCTTTTGTTCATTAGTTTACAATATTCTTTATTATCCACAAATGTACTTAGATTCTAATGATGGCAGAAACCTGTCTGTACCATAGTTTCCTTCGACTGGTTGTTTCTCACACCGTGTGGAAGTCAGAAATACTAAGAGATGGCATCTTTGGCAGCCAAACCCACCATGTCATTGTTCTTTCTCTGAGTTTTGTCTGATTAATTTGTTATTAGAGTTAATTTATATTATTAAAACCTCCATTCATAAACATATTTGTTTTGCCCCTCTAGGATTTGGCTATTTAGCCTCTGGACAAACCTGGCAATTTTATTGAATATTTGATTTCGACAATGGAGATGAAACACTGTTAACACACAGGATGGTGTTGTTAAATCACAAAGGACTCAAACTTTCTCCAGCAGAGACTCCCAGGCAGATAGCTTGGGCCCAATCAAAGACTAAAATGATTTGGAGATGAATTTAGGTGTTGAGGTGACCTGGTCTAGTTTGGGTTCCTTAACTGAAATCCCGGCATGTGTTATAGGGCCCTCCCCAGCACAGTGAGCCTACAGAGATCTCTGATGGGTTTCTAACACTGGCTGTCAGTTACTGCCCATTTGATGTATTCGCCTCTTACACAATGCCATTTAAGAACCAATGCATATTTTAAGGAATAATCAGTGCAGAATGTGGATTTGCCTCTCTACTGTTCAATGGGATCTTAGCTCCTCAAGTCCTGATTGTTTTGAAACCCAAAAGTTCAGACTTTGCTTCTCTAACCCCATGGCTGCCATGATTATAGCTCAGTGCTCAAGGAGGACATTGAGAAGATATGACCTCCAGCTGACCTTATAAAAATGGATATCCATTAGAGCCACCATATGGGAGAAGTACTCATTCAGAAAAATACAATTGACATGGATGAGCAAGAAAAGGCCACCTATCAAAAATATTTTCCATGAGATTGTATTTTTTAAAACAAATATACACTGAGTGGCTAGATTATTATGATCTCTGAACGCATAATAATCTGGCCACTCAGTGTATATCTTATATAATAAAAGGATAATATGCAAATTGTCCTCTGGACCAGGAGTTTGACCAGCAGGCAGGCCAGCCAACCGCCCATGTGCCCTCCCTCTGGGCCAGGCTGGCCGGACCCCACCCATGCAAGAATTCATGCACTGGGCCTCTAATATATATATATAACTATGATGGTCAGTGAAGACATATAGAGAGAGTGGAAGAGAGAGGGAAAAAAATCATAGAGCATTTATTTCCAAATACACACACACACACACACACACACACACACACACACACTGAGTGGCCAGATTATTATGCGTTCAGAGATCACAATAATCTGGCCACTCAGTGTATATGCATAGAAAAAAAACACCAACTTCACAGAAATATAAAATAAGGTTGATAGTGGTTTCTGAATATGAGTTTCCTTTCAGTGTTATTTCTAAGGGACCTCTGTGTTTTCCCAATATTCCTCCATCTAGTCATTTTCTTTTAATTAAAATACACTGCGGGTGATAACAAATATTAGGAAGGATTGAGTTGTAACTGTGGCCATGTTTGGGATAATAAGAGTCATGCCATGGGATGAACAAGAAGGAAGTGTGCTTGTCTGATACTCAGGAAGGAGTGTCTGAAGTTCAGCAACCTTTATCCATTTTTTTTCTGTTGGGCGGGATCTCTCCCCTTTTAAATGTATAGAAAAGAATTCCAGATTGATGTCCAATTAATCAGAAAGAGCCTAATTTGTCTTTTTTCAAATGTATAGATTAGTTTCTTTTTTTACACTGTTCCATGACAATAAAGGTAAGTGTCAAGAAATAAGACTAGCCATTAGTACTTATTGAATGACCTTTGAGTTATTGGATAAATTCTACTATGTTGTAGAAATAGGTTATCTTCTTTAATCATTACCATCTTGCAAGTGGCTTCTCACTATACTTCTCCTGCAAATTGGGACAGACTCAAACAGGTTATGTGGCTTGTTTTAGTTTCTACCAGTAAGGACCAGAATCAGGATTTGAACTACAGTCTGTCTTAACCTAAAGCTCAGTCTGTTCATCCTCTCCTGATGCCTTCTATGTGAAACACTGGGTCCTGAATGCATTCATGCATTTTCAGCCTCATTTAAGGAGAAAAAATATATGTATTTGTGTTTTCTCTGCTGTTCTTAAGTCCCAATGACATGCTACAAATTCCATTTGTTTCCCTCTAGCCCTGTGGTTCTCAACCTTCCTAAGGCCGCGGCCCTTGCATACAGTTCCTCATGTGGTGGTGACCCCCAACCATGAAATTTTGCTATTTTTTAAAAATATATTTCATTGATTTTTCACAGAGAGGATGGGAGAGAGATAGAAAGTCAGAAACATCTATGAGAGAGAGAGACATCGATCAGCCGCCTCCTGCACACCCCACACTGGAGATGTGCCCACAAGCAAGGTACATGCCCTTGACAGGAATCGAACCTGGGACCTTTCAGTGCGCAGGCCAACGCTCCATTCACTGAGCCAAACTGGTCTCGGCCCCTCTAGCTTCTTAAAGAGCCAATTAAAGTGGCCTCACCTCGATGGGACTTTGGTGTTAGCATGTCAGTACAGCCTGCTCATTCGATCTGCAAACTCCATCACTGAAGAGTGAAAGTCATCAAATTTCATCTCTGATAGCATTAGCTTAGAAAGATGTTTTCCCCTCTTACCAGGGAAATTGTCTTTTACTTTGTAAACTGTTTCTATTTTTCAACAATTGCATTACAATGTGTGCAATTTTAACCGCCCTGCTGCTCCATCCTTTATAAACCCAAATAAAGAAATAGTTATATAAGCAAGAAATAGCAAAAAAGGGAATAAAGGTAGATATTGCTTCAGATGACTTTCCCTTTGCTGTGGACAAAAAAAAAGGGGGGGGGAAATTTAACATTTTATTTTTTATAGTCATTAGTGCATTATTCTTTTGTGTACCTGGTAACAAGTGGAAGCCCCATAGCACTTGCCACCCCCCACAATTTAATTCCATATTCTGTATCTTTCCTCTCACTTGGCAGTCTCTTGGGCTGCCTGGATTTACCTTATCCACCACGTCCAAGTCCATACCACATGAGTTTTGTAATTAAGTGAGCGGCATGATAGCTACTTCCATCCCTAAACTGAACACTCCCACTTCAAAGTTTTAAAGTGCCTCTCACACACTTCCCTGAGGCTGAATCCACACCAGAGGCCCATCTCTCCCTGATGGCTCAGTGGCTCAGTGGCTCAATTATCTCCTCGGGGGAGAATCTGTTCATTACCAGGAATTAGCTTTCTGCACAGAGGGGGACTAGACACAGTGATCTGGAAAACCCTCTCTCTCCCACTCTATCTTCAATAAATAATGTGTATTGGTGACTTTGCTTTCTGTCTCTGCTGACTCTTGGTTTTGAAATCATCAAAAGGACATATCCACTCCCTTTCATTTCTCTCCATGCTGAACAAGGAAAGCCCCCTGGGGTCCCCCCCTGCCTTTGGGGTTCACCTCCATTTCACAGTAGGGAAGAAGTGACTAACTTCCACCCTATGGTTTTAATGTTTTTCTTTTCCTATTCAAATCTTTCTGATTCATTAAAATACAATGATATTTTCAAGGAAAATCATAGAGCATTTATTTCCAAAGCATTTATTTTTTCTTAATAGGAGTTGTATAAGGACAATTGAATAAGAATAATAGCAAATGTGTGAGAGAATAAATACCATCAGCCCTGAACTCCACCATTGGCAAATAACTCATGGAATAAGCAACCATGTAATCAGAAGGAAGCCATGCAGATGGTAAGATCAGTGGTTGCCCGAGGTGGGGGTGAGAGATGAATAGGTGGAGCACAGAGGATCAGTGACCCTAAGGTAAAATTTGGACAATATGTGATTATGATGTGTCACTGTAGGTTCATGAACTGTAACAAATGTACCTCTCTGGTGGGGGTGTTTAAAATAGGAGAGTCATGCATTTGTGGGAGTCAATTTTGCTGAAAACTAAAGCTATATTTTAAAAAATAAATGGCCCTACCGGGTTTGGCTCAGTGGATAGAGCATCAGCTTGTGGACTGCAGGGTCCAGGATGGATTCTGATCAAGGGCATGTACCTAGGTTGCAGGCTCCTCCCTGGCTGGGATCGAGGTCAATGCTCATGCAGGAGACAGCCAATTCAAGTGTCCCTCTCAAATTGATGTTTCTCTCTGTCTTTCCCTCTCTCATGCTATCTAAAAATCTATGGAAAAATATCCTCAGGAGAGGATAAAAAAAGAAAGAAATGTCATCTCCTATGAAAGAGATATCTTGAAAATGACTAAAGAAAGTTGTAATTTTTTTATGGTGAAGGGAGTGGCATCTTTGTTAATGAAAACACTTTGGTGGCTGCAGCGGCTGGCAGTGGCAGCAGCAGCTGGGTGATGGGTGGGGGGCACCTTCCCCTGGTCAGCACAGTTGCCTCCCATAGAGGGAGGCCAGACTGCAGTATAGTTCCGCTCCCCACAGAATAGGACATCCTCTGAGGGCTCCTGGATGGTGAGAGGGGGCAGGCTGGGCTGAGGGAACCCCCCTCCCCTGTGAACACATTTTGTGCACTGGGACTCCAGTTCCATCATATATATGTATCACATCCATTTGCTTTCACCCTTCACCTGACCAACCCCAGTGTCCAGTCCTCTCTGTGGGAGAAATCTCAGAGCACTTGAAAGGTGGCCCTGTAGCTTGCACAACAGCTACCTGGGAGCCTGAACCTGACCTCCCATGATCAATGGTGAGATTCTGGAGAAAATACTGAGTTACCGCTGCCTGCCCCTCACTGCCACACTTACAGCTGAGACTCGTGTGTGCTGAATGAGTGAATGGATTAATTTTATCTGTAAAAGCATTTGACCACTGCCCATTGGCTGTGGCTCAGGGGTTGAGCATCCGTTTATGAACCAGGGGGACATGGTTTGATTCCTGGTCAGGGCACACACCCAGGTGGTGGGCTCAATCCTTAGTAGAGGGCGTGCAGGAGGCAGCAAATCAGTGATTCTCATTGATATTTCCTCTCTCTCCATCTCCCTTCCTCTCCGAAATCAATACAAATACATACATACATATATATATATATATATTTTTAAAGCATTTGAATGCTATATTGATTTTGGGGGCTTTCAAATATAAAATCATACGAGCTATGCAAAGCAGACTGAAATATGATTTAAAATTCAGAATGAAAAGAATAAAATGTATAATATAAACCTATAAAAACAAAATGGACCATAACATAATCCTTTGTTTTAAAAAAATTTTAATGAGAGAGCCATACTGGATGAGGAGAAAGATTCAATATTATAACATGTAGGAGAGAGAAAAGAGCTTCTCAATCATGATGTTCATCTTCTCTGCCCAGGAGGATTATCTTTGAGTGGGAAGGCAGAGATAGTACAGTTCAAAGGTGTTAGAGCTGAGGTTTTGAGACAGTTTAATACAGTGAGAAAAGCATTAGCGTTCAATAAAGACACACACATTCCCAACCAGCTCTCTAAGCTTCTGTCTGGAGACCTTGTAAAATTCACCTGACCCGTCCATGTTGATTTCCACTCAGGTAATATAGCAATGGTGTCAAGAATTCATGGAGAGGAACAGATAATATTGGTGCATATCCCCAGTAAGTTATAAAACTTCAAGAGTAATGATTGTTCAAGCAAGAGCTACATTTCAATCATTTATGGTTTGGAAAGTTATGCAAATACACACACACATACACACACACACACACACAAATGGTAAATATGTGAGAAGATGGATATAATACTTAGCTTAGTGATAATAATCATTTTACTGTATATGCATTTCTTTTTTTAAGATATATTTTTATTGATTTCAGAGAGGAAGGGAGAGGGAGAGAGAGAAACATCAATGATGAGAGAGAATCCTTGATTGGCTGCCTCCTGCATCCCCCTACTGAGGCTCGAGTCTGCAGTTCAGGCATGTGCCCTTAACAGGAATCAAATCTGGGGCCCTTCAGTTCACAGGCCGACACTGAGCCAAACTAGATAGGCCTGTGTATGTATTTCAAAATATCACATTGTCTACCTTAAATAGATATAAGATTTATTAAAAAAAAAAAAAGAAAAGAACATGTGACCTATAGTAGCTAGAGCTTGGTATATAGGGAAATAAAAACAACAATAGCTAAAAATTATAATAGTAATAAGCATAGCATCAACACAAATAATAGCTACAGATATAGGCCACTTTCTACACAATAAGCATTTTTCTAAGAGCTTTTTACATATTAACTAATTTTTTTTTCAGATGAGTGTCTCCTTGTATCAATTCTAATTAATTGATGATGTCCTTTAGTTCCGATTAAATTACAACAGCTAGACAAATCCAGGGAACATTCAAGGAGCCAAATATATGGTGATGGAAGAGGATTTGGTTTTGGCTGGTAAACACACATTGCAATGTACAGATCATGTGCCATGAAAATGTATAATTGAAATCTATAAAATCTTATCAAACAATAATCCCGATAAGTTTGATTAATTAAAAATTTTAAAAATATAAAAATATGTTAAAGTTGGATGTGTCTATAATAAAAAGCTAATATGCAAATTGTCCCCGTAACCAGGAGTTTGAGAGAGAGTTCAACCAGGGGGCAGGGCCAGCTGGCTCCTCCCCCGAGACTGCCTGGCACGATTGGCCCCAATTGAGGCAGGCCAGCCGGACCCCACCTGAGCAGGAATTCATATACCAGGCCTTTAGTATGTATGTGTGTGTGTGTGTGTGTGTATGTATATATACATATACATATGTATATATGTGGGCAGTTTTCAGGCTGGCTGCAAACCCCAGTGACCGAGGTTCCCAGCCCCTCCTTTTTTTTCTTTTCAGGCCCTCCTTGAGTGAAGGCCAGGGTGGGCTGGAAGCCTGGGTCACCTCCAGCGACCTAGGCCCCCAGCCACTCCTTCAGCAGTGGCCAGGGCAGGTGGGAAGCTTGACTTCCTCCAAGGGGGGAACTCAAGCCCCCTGCTCACTCTAGCTCCATAGCTCCATGGCTTCCACCACCTTTGTTGGGTTAATTTGCATACTCACTCCTGATTGTCTGATGGGCATAGCAGAGGGATGGCCAATTTGCATGTTTCTCTTTTATTAGTTTCTCTCTCTCTCTCTCTCTCTCTCTCTCTCT
>JAAGEH010000357.1:2629723-2642990 GCA_011751065.1 Lasiurus cinereus
TATATATATATATATATATATATATATATATATATTCTTGTCCTCCCCCAACTGCCCTCCCCTGCTGGCCTTGTATCTCCTAACTTTCCTTCTCTGCTGGCCCAGTCACCCCTAACTGCCCTCCCTGCTTGCCTGATTGCCCATAACTGCCCTCTTCTGCTGGCATGGTCACCCCTAACTGTCTTCCCCTGCAGGCTATCTGTGGCAGACATCTATGTCCACATGGGGGCAGCCATCTTGTGTCTTGGATTGATGGTCAATTTACATATTACTCTTTTATTAGATAAGATACATTGAGTGGCCAGATTATTACGATCTCTGAATGCATACATATACAAGCATATATATATATGTGTGTGTGTGTGTGTGTGTGTGTGTGTGTGTGTGTGTGTGTGTGTATGTGTGTATTAGAGGCCTGGTGCATTAATTCATGCAATGGTGGGCTCTGGCCAGCCTGGCCAGGGTGAGGGGTACATTGGCAGTTGGCCGGCCTGCCTGCTGGTCAAAATCCTGGCTGAGGGGACAATTTGCATATTAGCCTTTTAGTATATAGAATATACAGAGTGGCCAGATTATTATGTGTTCAGAGTTCATAATAATCTGGCCACTCAGTGTATATATTTAAAAATCTTTACACAGGATTTTCTATTTTTTTCATCTAACAGAATTTCTTATTTGCAGAGATTTTTGTAGACCTTTAAGAAATACATTATTAAGAGAAATCAAAGACATGAAACATCTCATAGACATTAACATATTGACTTTATGTTAAATATATACAATTTAATGGAAATTATATGACCGGTAGGTCCATTTAAATAGAGATTTTTTAAAAATATATTTCATTGATTTTTTTACAGAGAGGAAGGGAGAGAGATAGAAAGTCAGAAACATCGATGAGAGAGAGACATCGAACAGCCGCCTCCTGCACGCCCCACAGTGGAGATGTGCCCGCAAGCAAGGTACATGCTCCCAACCAGAATCGAACCTGGGACCTTTCAGTCTGCAAGTCGGCGCTCTATCCACTGAGCCAAACTGGTCTCGGCTAAATAGAGATCTTGACCTAATCATTTTGGGTCAGTGGATAGAGTGTCGGCCTGTGGACTGAAGGGTCCCAGGTTGGAGTATGGTCATGGGTACATGCCGGAGTTGCAGGCTTGAGCCTCAGTGGGGGGCATACAGGAAGTAGCTGATCAGTGATTCTCTCATCATTGATGTTCCTAATTCTCTCTCTCCTTTCTTCTCTGAAATCAGTAGGAATATATAAAATAGAGATTTTATGACCCAAATTGAAAAGTAACATATGTGATGTTGGATTGCACTTTCAAATTTTAAAATAATAATAAAGTTAATGTTGTAGGGAAAAGTTTACATAACCAAACAAACCTAAAGAACTAAAATTATGTATTTCTTTAAAACAAGAAACAAATATCAAAACATTGTGATTCATCCTCAAATTGAACGCTCTCATTCCATCTCGGCCTCTGATTGGTTGGTTGGTAGGCACAGTGCTCTCCTTTTTAACTCCACCAGCATTGTGTTTGTGAATGATGGTTTTGTGTGTTGGTTTTGATTACAGCTATTTCCACTGACCAGCTCTGACATCACAGTGATGGCTTCGCCTCCACCGAAGGTGACAGCTGTCTGTACAAGGATTGTTTGCACTGCATTTTGCTCTCCATCCCTGCAATAACCCTTTTTACCCTGCGTTTCTACCATTCAAACCTTCACAGGAATACCACAGCATTTCACCTATTATAAAAGATAAGAATAACCCTTCCATCATTGAATAATCGGTGAGTAAGTTTTAGCAGAAAGGGCAGAGAATGCAGGGAAATTGCACAGAGCCAAGGCTTTGAAGCAGGAGATACAATATCCGATCTTAGGTCACCTCATTGACCTTGAGAGAGTACACGAATGTTTTTAATTTCAGTTTCTTTATGTAATACGGAAATAGATGAGAGCAATAATGACTTCAACAGGTCAGTGTGAGGACTAAACAAAGTAACAGATGAAAGCTCTTGGTAAACTATAAAATCACATAGAAATATTATTTATTATTAACAAATATTATTTATTACAAAAATGCTTTGTTCTCTCTTGAAATGCGTTAGTGTGGGGGTGAACGTTTTTGAGTCATTTGAAAATAATGAACAGGGATGGAGTCTCCTTCACAGCAACTTGGAACAGCAACTGGGACCATAAGGATATGAGTGAGGATGGATGGCTGCTTGCCTTCCCGGAGGATCTGAGACACTCCAGAGAAACAAGGCCGGTCTCCAGTCCCAACTGCTCACAGATGCATTCTGCTTTCTCTCAGTCCTCGGCTTCTGCATGATCTCCTGACACCTGATTGACAGCAGATCATTGGCACATCTAAAAATAACCCACAAGCCCGCTCAATGGTTGAGTGTTGACCTATGAATGAGGAGGTCATGGTTTGATTCTGAGTGCACATGCCCAGGTTGTGGGCTCAATCCCCTCTAAGGGGCATGCAGGAGGCAACCAATCAAAGATTCTCTCTCGTCATTGATGTTTCTATCTCTCTCTCCCTCTGCCTACCTTTCTCCCTCTGCCTACCTCTATATCCCATAGGATGGACCCCCAGGATGCTGTGCTAGAATGTTCTGTAGGTTTGGGTCCAGAAGTTTCAAGTTTGAACTCTGACTCTGATGCTGGCTAGTCTGTGAATGGCCAAGGGACTCAATCTCCCACTACCTTGTTTTCCTCACTGGCAGAAATAAAACGCTTACCACAAAGAATGGAAATAATGGGTAAGTGTAATAATGCAAGTAAAATTGCAAAGCAATTGCCTGATCATCGCCATCCAAGCAAGAACGAGTCCCTTCAATAATGCTGTCATCTCTCAAAACTCCGTGGAACACCGCATTTGGTATTTTCTTCAAAGCAGTGAAAGAAAAGTGTCTAGTGCTTGGTAGGGCTTTATAGTAGTGGGGTTGGAAACATTTCTAATATCTGAGGCACTAGCTGGTTGGGGAAGCTATCTCTTCTCTAATTAGTCCCGTGGTTGAGACAAAATCTCAGGATGCATGCAGGTGATAAACCCTGACACATGTTCTTTTGAGGTTTAAGGCAGAATAATTGCTACACTTTCAGACATATAATCAAAGCAAAAACGATTTCTTTCTCACTAAAATCAGAGTGAGGGTTAGAGAACACTGGCATTGAAGTCTGCTTAGGGCTAGACATCAAATTGCAAAACTTCTGTTACAAAAATTCTATACAGGGCCCATGAGTCTATAGGGTCAGCAACATTTCTGAATGAGACGGAGGCTGGTTAACCAGGGACCATGAACCCGCAATTGAAGAATAGATATTTCATGGCATTTGTTCATGGCCATTACAGTTGGATCCTCATGACATCAAAGAGGCCAGTAAAGTCTGCTCACATAGCATTAATGTTGACTAGAGAGAGTGGTGGAATCAAAATAGGTGAACATAGTAAAAAAAAATATGAAAATGGTACAAGCTGCTGAGACATCTGGGATTGCTCATTTCAGCATTGTCTGCTGTTTTTTTAGGTATTGAAAGAATAGAAACAACGTTTTATGATGGAACAGCTTTTAACCCTGACATTTTATTCCATCTGGTGAAACAAGGCCGGTAAAACTTGTTAACATTCTTATACACGATCATCATGGCCTCCAAACCATATACCAGCATGAATGTAAAATGGAGTGACAAGCCAAGGCAAATGGCAAAATAAAATTAAAATATAATTTTAAAATTTTAAAATAATCTATACTGTGGAAGAAAATACCCATAGATTTCACCATATTAAATTTTTCCAGTGGGATATACTAATAAAGCAACAAATGAACGAATTAAAATAAAATAAAAATAAAGCTCATAGACACAGATAACAGTCGGGTGTTTACCAGAGCAAATGAAGTGGGGGTAGCAGAGGGTAAAGGGGGTCAAATATTTGATGATGGAACAAGATTTGACTTCGGGTTGAGTCGGGGACACACAGCACAACACACAGATGAGGTATCATAAAACTGTGCACTTGAGACCTATATAATTTGATTAATCAATCTCACCACAATAAATTTATTTTTAAAAATAATACTAACCAGTTAAATTGTGGTATTCCTGGATAAAGAGATGATGAGATGAGGCACAATAAATAAACACTCTCCCACAAAAACTAAATAAAATCAATGCCTAAAAATTTTATAGGTCTGAAATGATAAACTAGAAACTTAAAAAATGTTTGCAATATACTTGAAACATTAGGTGCGAATGTATCTAAGATATGAATAACTCCTATGTGTTCATGGAAATCAGTTCATGGGCATTACAGGTGGATCCTGCAAAAGAAAACAAATGGGGGGAATGCAAGTGTAGACATTTTCAAAGAAACCCGTGTTCATAAGTGTTGATAGTGACACGTGATCTTCTGGAAGGTGCAATAGAATCCACACTGCAGTCTTCCTTTTCGTCCTCTCTGCTACACACAGCACAGTTTGGAAGCTAAAAGGCAAGCAAGCTTTCAGGAGTTGATGTCCCCTGAGGTGAATCCTAAAGGATCAGTAGAAGTCAGTGGGATGAAGACAAACTTTCCCGGAAATAGATGCATGGCAGAATGCAAGTCCCTGAGAGGACACTACAGATGCCTGCAGTTTGGAGTCACAGAAGGGTGACTTGCCAGGAAGACAATGGAACTGAGAGGCCAGCCAGGTCACCCGAGGCCTGAATAGCAAAGGAAGGATTTGGACTTAGCATGTAGGTGGCATGATATTGAAACCAAAACAAAAGAAAAATGAAAAACACAACAGAAAAAAAAAGCAAGGGACTGAAAAGACCAGGCAATTCTATGTATATTTATTTCTTTGCCTCTTTATTCCTGCATCCACTTGTGCCCTAAAACTTCATTAAGCAATGACTATGTGCCTCATAATTTTCATAATCTACGAGTCTAATGGTGCCATTCTTCTGTTCAGTGTCCTTCTATGTCTGTCTGGTTGTTTGTTTTTTTTTACCTCTCTCAGTAAAAGTCGCCATTGTTAAAATAGCTCCCCCAAACCCTACTCAAACTTATATGGAAAGGGAAGCAGATACTATTGAATTTGGGGTTAATGAAAGGTAAGAGGTTGTTGATCTCACCTTTTTTTTTTTTTAGTCTTGGAAGCAAAAATCACCACCAGAAAATGAAAGGAATCTCCCCTTCCACAGAGCCCCCATTGGAACAAACACTCCCTTCCCAATCTCATTCAAACTCCTGGCCTGTGGATATTTATCATCCAGGAAGGATTTCATAATCAACTCATTACTTCTAAGGATAAAGGAAAACTCTCTTATGAAGGATGAGGTCTTGGTATTCTGTAGTGGATAATTCCATTTCCTGGATGAAAAGTGATATTAATATCTCTTGGGTTACCCACATCTTGTAGGAAACTATTTTCATGGGAAGCATCAATTGCTGATCACTAGAAATGTAATTTCTGTCACGGGTAAGGATCATTGTGGGTCAAGCTCAGGGGACAGAGTGTGGAGTCAGTTTCCATGGAGGACCACCCTAGAGAGCTAAGTTGTGAGAATATAGTAGTGAAATCCTGTGACAAGCTGAGGAAACCCATAAAGTGGGAGGTGTGGATTGTTCGACACCATGGGTGTTAACTTCCTAGGACTGCCATAACACATTTCTACGAACTGGGTAGATTAAACAACAGAAGTTTACTCTCTCATAGTTATGGAACCTAGAACTTCAACATCAAGGTATCAGCAGGGCCATGCTCTCTTCTAAGACCCCAAGACTTCAGGTGGTTGCTAGCAGACTTTGAAGTTCCTTGGTTTGTGCACTTATCATTCCAATCTCTGCCCCCACCAACACATCATATGGTATTCTCATGTATGTTCTATCTCTCTATCTCTACATATGGGGACACAAGTCATCTTGAAATAAGAGCTCACCTTACTCCAGCATGACCTCATTGTAACTAGATTATATCTGTAGAGTCCCTTTTTCCAAATAAGGTCTCTTTCATAGGCACCAGGGGTTAATTAAGAGTTAAATATTTGGGGAAAGGAAACAATTCCAGTCACAATATCAGAAATTACTCATTTTCTGTGTGAAAGTCAATATTCTCTTGTTTTCACCTGTGTATAACTTATGGCTTATTGGTAGTTGAATCCCAAATGGACAGAGATGTATAGGCAAACCAATATGGCAGACAGGGGTCTATTCCAGATTAAATGCAGTTGAGAGAAATGAAAGAGATTGCATTGTACCCTGTGTTATAAGGAAGTTATAGTGGTTGAAACAAGAGGAAAAGTGAAGGTGTTACTCTCCACCACACTGACTGACAACCTATGTTCTGTAACAGTGCACTACTGACTCCCTGACTCCTGGAGTGTATGGGGTGGTGTGGATGTCCTATCTTGAGTTGTTTATCAGAACTAGACAAGACCTGGTTCCAGTTTCTCTTCTGGCACTTAGTAGGTGAGTTCTCTCACAGTAACCACTTCATTTTTTCATGTCTAATTTCTTCATCCTATCCTGACTAACCATGGTGTTGTTGTATGGCTCAGTAGAGGCAATCTATGCTAATAGTCAGCATAAAATGTAAAGAAGTTATACACACAAGGTCAATTGTGCATACCTAGACTTATTCCAAAATAAACCTGAGTTTACTAGTACAATAAGGCCTTTTATTTTCACCTAGCAGTGTGACTTGTTTTGAAAAGTTATTGCCATTTCAGCTAAATTATTTTTAAGCCCAAATACAGTCCTTTAGTTCTTGACCAAGGATTATGGTGAGAAAACTTGTGCACAACAACCACAATAATAATTTTGAAAAATCCACATGACACTCAAACCTATTCCTTGAGTTCATCAATATCTATACTAATAAAAGGGTAATAGGCTAATTAGAGCAGACATCTTTCAGATGACCTTCCAGACATCCTTCCGGACAAAGTCGTGGTGGCAGGGCCAAGGCAGAGGCAATTAGAGACGATTAGGCCAGCAGGGGAGAGCAGTTAGGGGTATCAGGCTGGCAGGCAGGTAAGCGGTTAGGAACTAGCAGTCCCAGATTGTGAGAGGGATGTCCGACTGCCAGTTTAGGCCTGATCCTTGTGGATAAACACCAAGGGGTCCTGGATTGGGGAGGGTGCAGGCCAGACTGAGGGATCCCCCCATGCACTGAGCCTCTAATAATACTATATCTTTCAATAAAGCTTATAAAACACAAATTCCTCATTATTTTAACATTGTCACAAATAACAGTGATTCCACATCCTAGTGCCAAAAAAGAGATCAGGCTGTATTTGGTCTTCTGGGGGTCAGTAATAACCTATAGACAGGAATACATCAGTGCCAAAACCAGGATTGGTGCAATATGTCTGTGATTTCAATTGCATACCTTTAACTTCAAAGTTTAAAATCCTGAACTCCTAGTGTTTTCTTTTTGTAACTTCATTGCATGTAGAAATCTTGCTTTGCTCACATTGCTTAGTATTGAACTTTTTAAAATTATGGCTTATTATTATAGATTATTGATTGTATGTGTAATATTATACAAACTTATTTCAGAATATTTATAATTTTTTTTGTAATTTGTTCAAGTGAAATCATGTATTAAGTCAATAAATCTCTAACATTAAACACATCTTTATTCCTAGGATGTCCTACTAAGCTAGAGTTTGGAACTTCATTTTTAAAATGTACTACCAATTGCATTTTGCTAGTTTTTATTTAAAGTTTCTCTACTTAAAGTCATAAGTGAGAATAGAGTGAAGTTTTATCTTTTATGCTGTCTTTTTTTTATTCAGGTACAATAATTTAGCTGGTTTCAAAAATGTATTTGCAAGCTTTACCTTCATTTTGTTATGATTGGGAACAATCTGTGTGGCCCATAAATAATTTGTTGCTTGAATGTTTGAAAGCATTTACCTGTAAAACCTGCCTAAAGCAGACATATTTTTTGGGAGTCTTAAATTGTCTTCTTTTCATTGATCTATTCAATTTTTCACCTTTCTAGGGTCAATTTACATGATTAATATATTGCTGAGAATTATTCATTTTCTCGAGATTAACAAACTTATTAGCATAGATTTGAATACACTTATACTTTAAGCACCTCTGTGTCTATTGTTATCATTTTCTCTCTTCTAATATTTGAGCACTCTTTCATATTCTTGAATAAATTTTTCATAATCTATGATCTGACTCAGATCCATGTTTTTTATTTTTCCTTAATTTTTATTTTTCTCATCCTTTTCTTAGAATTCTGAGAAATTTATTTATTTTCTTTACTAGCTTTGCTGTTCTTAGCTATTCAACCTGCTGTGTCCTGGAGGAATTATAATTTAAAATGGTTTATCCATTATTATTTGACAAAATGGTTTCATTTTCATGCAATATTTACTAATTTCATGCTATGCTTTTTTTTATAACTATTTATTTTAGTTTCACAGATGAACAAAAAACCAAAGATTTTCTCATGTTATAATACAGCTGAGTATAGAAAATGCAGTGTCTTTGTATTCGGCTATAAATCTGAATGTCTTCCTGAGCCTTCAACTGCTAGTAACAGAGACATAAAATCACTGATTTTAGTCCAATCTGTAAATAAAATGTGATTTATAATTACTGGACCTTGAGGTAAAATTACTAATCTTTCCAGTTTCTAACCATTTATCTTCTCTTCCCCAAGAAGGCTTCTGCATTAGGAATGTGTCTAAGTGCTGAAAAGGTTGACCTTTCTGGTTTCCATCAGGCCTTGCAAGTTCCCCCAACCTCTTCATAGAGGAGCTGAGTTGGCTCCTTGATCAGGGGGTCACTGGATACAACCTGTCCTTGCAGACTCGCTCCAGAAGATGGTGACTGGCTTAGTTAAACTCCATTCCCCCCTAACTGCTCTTCCCTGCTGACCTGATCCCCCTAACTGCTCTCCCCTGCTGGCCTAATCATCCCTAACTGCCTCTGCCTTGGCCCTGCCACCATGATTTTGTCCAGAAGGATGTCTGGAAGGTTGTCTGGAAGATGTCTGGTCTAATTAGCATATTACCCTTTTAGTAGTACACAGAAGTAGTGATGTGATTGCAGGCCCATAAGATATAATATAAATTGGCTATCACTTCCAAAAAATAGTATGGTATTTACATGCTGCTGAATTCAAAATTTTCTATGGTATTTTTCTTGCTTATTGTTTTTTCAGAACATCCATTTGGGGGGTTCTTGTGGTCCTTTTACCCGGCCAAAGGGGGAAATCTGTCCGCAGAAAAGACAACTCATGAAGAAGACAAAGATAAAGATGCAAAGAGATGAAAGAAACATAGTGAGTCTCCGTACTGATACCGAATTTTTGGACTGGACCCTGCACTCTTTGACCACCGGAATGGAAGAATGAATCCATGGACAGAAAGTGGTCTAGCAGTGGTGGAGATTTATTGAAGAACAAGTACAGACTCCCACATGGGGAGAGGGAAGAGTCCCACAGAAGGGACTCCCAAGTAGGGAGAGGGAAAAGGTTCCCACAGGGTTCCCTTTCCCTATGGCTTATCTAGGCTGCAGGTCCTGGTGCCTTGATATCCCCTCTGATTGGTCACTATTCCCTTAGACTGGTTACTCTAGTAACTCCTGGGCTCAAAGGTCCAACCTCACCTGGCACAGGTGAGGTTCTCCCCCCTTCTTCCTTATTGTTTCCCTATTCCCTTTGGGCTTTCTTCTCTATATTCTGTAAATATGGCCTTTCTTGGCTGCCTCCAGTTCCTTGTCTTAGGGAAATACACCTGTTGCTGTCTCCTTGTCTTATGGAGATGTCAGGACACCTGGCTCCCGTGTGTTATGGAAATGTACCTCCTCCTTGTGTGCGGTCCCCAGGTTTTCCATGGACCCCAGTTCTAAAACAATCCCTAAGCCTGCCTGTGTTCTCCCAAGATTCCTGCTCCAGTACTATTATTTGAGCTCCCACCATCTCCACCCTACGCTCCCCACAAATCGGTACTAAAACCAATTGGTCTGTGCTTTTTTGAGTTCTGTATCATCTTTATTTTGCCATTAAGATATTGATCGCTGTAGCCCTGGCCAGTGCTGCTCAGTTGGTTGGGCATCATCCTCCCAGGCACTGAAGGGTCGCCAGTTCAATTCTTGGTCAGGGCACATGGCCAGTTTGTGGACCTGATCCCAGGTAGGGGGCATGCAGGAAGCAGCCTATCCATGTTTCACTCTCACAGTGATGTTTCTCTCTCCCCCTCTCTCTTCCACTCTCTCTAAAAAGCCATTCAAAAACCTTTAAGTACAAAGATATTTATCCTTGTGTTTCCAATACTAACAACCAAATGAGTTCTCACAAACCAAGGTCTTATATCTGAATCAAAGAATAATGTAGGAAGAAACATCGTGATAAAATTTAATGCCCTTCTCAAATCTTTCAATCAGCCGATTGTGAAGTCGGGGAATGAAGGTGGATTGAGGAGGCCAGGCAAGTTGGAATACAGAACTTCAACTTTTTGGTCAAGTATTTTTATTTATTTGTTTATTTTTGTCTGTTTGGTGGATCTGCCAGAAATCAGTTTGCCTTTACCATCTGCCTAGTATGACTGGCCTCATCAGCAGCAAGAAAAGAAGATGGTTTGCCTTAAGGCCAGGTCCACGGCAAACTCATTGTCAATCTGACTCCAGCTCTAAGACCTCTTCTCAGAACAGGAAAAGCCATCAGAACCGTCACTCCACCGCTTCCCAGTCCCTCCAGGGTTAATTCCAGGCAGAGCACAGCTATCTGTCCTACACTCCAGTCTTGTTGCCAACCCTGTTCTTATTATAGTTGGTTTTTTTCTGGCAACCCTTTATTTATTCACATTCCCTCTTCATATATTTTTAAAAATCAAAGTTTTAAGGGCATGAAGAGAATGATTTACAGGTGTATAGTACTGATGCAGGTTTCTGGCTATTTTTAGATCCCATTATTCATTTCAATGAGCAACGGAGGAAAAACAAACAAACAAACAAACAAAAAAGACCAAATCAATTGTATTCATTTCTTTGCTTTGCTTGGGAGTCCCCTGGAGCATTTTTAAGAAGAAAGTCTTGGAAAATGTTTACAACTTCTTTCACAATTATTTGTTTATTCAGCTTTTCTACTTGTTTTTTTGGGAGACAATTTGGGAAATATATACAGTACCTTCTGAGCAAAAATGAAACTTTTTCATTGGGATTTTCAACTTTTACAGCACAGAGTTCTACATTGTATTTGACAATGATACTCACTCTCCACACCAGCTGCTCTTCTATCCCCTTTCTTATTTCTTATTTTCTGAAGGTATTTAGTTTCATTTTCTTGGAATCAAGTAGTCAACACTCTATCTTATGCCTAAAAGTTTACTAAAAAACAAAACAAAACAAAAAAAACACAAAAAACCAAACTTGAATTTATTTTTGGTTCATATAGTATCAGTTAAAATTTTTATTTTTTATTTTTATTAACTTTAACTTGTACTTATTTACTTTTAATTTTCAGAGTCATGGTATTTCCGTGTATGTAAAAGATAGGAATAGAAAATGAGTGATTTCAAATTTTTAGCAATGTGAAGGTAGTAAAGAAAAACAATATGATGTAGAACCGCAGGCTGGCACTTAACTTAGATAGAATAGTCTGAATTGTTCAGGCAGAGGGAAAGTCCTGGCCCAAAATCTTGACTGAGGAGGGAAGCTTTGCAATAGAAAATCTCAATTCCCTGTGCCTGGTTAATGAGCAATGCCAGGATTGCATGAGATGCATTAGGAAATATATGCTAATTCACCTGGACCTCAGTTCTCACATGGAACCCTTCAGCTCTCCTCCTCCTCATCCATCATTTGCCAATCCAAAAGTGATGCATCCATCTTATCTGCTGTTTGAAATTTTAACCTTGCTATTGGCTTCTGTAAATGCTTGCTTGCTTAAATAATAAGGAAAATGAGACTATTCTCACTTCAGAGAGGCCATTAAACCTTCTGCAGACGAAGTTATCAGTGCTGGCACCAGGCCAGGCTTTTGGTTGAGGTCTCAAGGCCTCAACACATAGGGGCCCTTTAAGAATTTGCAAAGGGGCAGGAAACATCCCATATTTGGGAGACAAAGAAGGTAAAAACATATAAATAGGAAAAATTTCTGCATGTTGAGGCTCAGAATTTAAGAAACATTTTCCTCTGGACCCGCATGTAATAAATGTAACTCCAAACTTTCTGAGCATTGTTTGATTATTCCGGTTCTCTGTAACAAAAGGACCTCATCACCTCTTATTCCTAGAGAAACATTGTCCCAGGTAGATCCCGGGAAAAGATCTGGGGTTCTAAGGCATCCCTTGAGATAACCCCTAACCGTGCAGGTGAGGCACTTTCAAGTCATTGCTAGTGAAGAGACTGCTCTTAAGCAAGCAGGACCAGAGTGGCCGGTTTAGGACCAACAATGACCAGAGGCTTTAATTTCAAGTTTAAGCTACGCAAATTAATTCAATTAACTGCCAGAGGAATTACACCACATGAAACATAGGCAGTGGCAAAATCACACAGCTTTTTATTACTCACACAAATTCCTGAGCGGCTGCCGGTACTAGCTTTGTTGGGGATCCCCATGGTGGTGTCCTCTGTGGTCCAGTGGCTGGGCTGGGCTGGTCCTGGGGCGGGAGGCCTTGTCCCAAGAGCTTGGTCACATCTCAATCGGGGATTACTGGCTGTTCTTCTGTCTTCTGGCAGCAAGAGGAGTGTGGAGCGGTGTCATTTGTCAGATCAACTAAGGGACGGGCCTTTGTAATGTGTCCACAAGACGAGCATCGCTGTCTGGCCGGGGTCTATATTTAAGGCTTGTTTGTATCTGCAGCAGCCCAGGTGACAATCAGTGATTTAATCAATGCACATATGTTCATCTCAAACCCAGTGAGGGGGCTAGGGAGAGTCCATTACTCAGGCAAGTGTTTATCTTGACACAAATCACTCTGCCTTAGTTCAAGTCCTTATCTCTGGGGTACACATGCTTCGGGGCAGTGAGGAATGTATCTTTAATATCAGGCTTTAAGTTTCAAATTAATTTAAATATTTTAAAATCTTCTTTATATATATGTGTGTGTGTGTGTGTATCTATCTATCTGTATCTATATCTATCTATCTATCTATATATCTATATCTATCTATATATATGTGTGTGTGTATTATCTATCTACATCTATATCTATATCTATATCTATATCTATATCTATATCTATATCTATCTATCTATCTATATCTATATCTATATCTATATCTATATCTATATCTATATCT
>JAAGEH010000357.1:2643000-2712362 GCA_011751065.1 Lasiurus cinereus
TATATCTATATCTATATCTATATCTATATCTATATCTATATCTATATGTGTGTGTGTGTGTGTGTGTGTGTGTGTGTGTGTGTGTGTAGACATTTTAAAACATTTCTATATTTTACTATGACACATAGAGATTCTGGACGGGACTCTTCTCAACACCCAGCTAGCACAATTGTGAAACCAGTGTGGAGGAGTGACATTCGGGCGTTCATGTTTTAGAATAACCTTGCTGGTGCCATGCTGAAGATAGCTGCAGGGGGGTGAGGAGGAGGCAGAGGGACCCATTGGAGAACTCCTGTAACCACCCAGGCATGAGCACAGGGGGGGAGGCTTGGCGGTGGGAAGAAGTGGTCAGACTCTGAAGGTGCTTTGAAAGTACAGAATAAAGGAATTTCTGATGTATTGGATGTGTCATGTAAGTGCAAAAGATGAATTACCAATGACTCCAAGTTGTTGGCTACAGCAAAAAATGAAAGAAAAAGAAAGGTTCCAGTTTCCATAGTTAAAATGGGAAAGACTGAGGGGGAACAGGGGTAGGGGAGACTTGAAGCATCAAACTGTGGGCTTATTAGGTGTGAGGTGTCCACCAGACACCCAGTAGGAGAGAGTAACTCACTGTCCGTGGAAGAAAGACTGGAGTGTAGACATGCATTTGACATCTGTGGCATATCCCCGTATTTAAAGCTATACAGATTCCAACCTTGCCATGTTTCCTTCCAATGTGTTTTTCATATTAAACTCCGTGTACGTTCTTGTATATTTACAAACCAGTGGCTGTATCCATCTGCCACACCAAGATCTTCAACACCTTCTTCTGGGTCTAGAACCAAGTCTAAGCTTCCTTAGGGTCTTGGCCAACTGCTCCCATTATAAAACTGAGCTGGGCTAGAAGGAATCAAGGGGGGACAAGAGGGGACATATGTAATGCTTTCAACAATAAAGATTAAACAATAAAAATAAATAAAACCTCAACCTCAGATACTCCAGGTCATGGTCACTTGTAATGGTCCTTGCTCTTTCTCCTCTCTGGGTATATGAATGATTTCCACCTCTGCCTATCATGCTCTTCTTTTCAGCCAAGCCACACCTGTCTTCCATTTGTCTGCTCACTCTGTGTTTCTCTCAGGGCTCAGCTTCCAGTGCTCCCTCCCCTGGCTCTGAATCACCCATGTCTCTGCTCCTTCCTCATGCTCCTCATCATTGCCCTTGCCACACATATTGATTAACCAAATTTTCAGGTTAAAATTACTTCAGCCGAAACTGGTTTGGCTCAGTGGATAGAGCATTGGCCTGTGGACTGAAAGGTCCCAGGTTTGATTCCGGTCAAGGGCATGTACCTTGGTTGTGGGCACTTCCCCAGTGTGGGGCATGCAGGAGGCAGCTGATTGGTATTTCTCTCTCATCGATGTTTCTAACTCTCTCTCACTCTCCCTTATTCTCTGTAAAAAATCAATAAAATATATTTTAAAAAATGACTCCAACCAAAGAGTGCAGAAGTCATGTAAGAGTACAAGATAGTTGCAGTGATGGGATAAAAAAAAATCTTACAGAAACAGAGAAAACTATTTCCCAGCTGAACATTTAAGTTAAAATTAAAACCTTAAAATCCCACCAGCAAATCCCCTTAGAAAGTCATTTTTAGAAATTAATTACATCTTAATTCAATAGATATTTAAGTACATGTAAGTTCTTACAGCAATTTATCTTTTAAAATGGCAGAAGCAATTATTTTAAACTGGCAGAAAATGATAAGTCACACGAGGCTGTTTTGTTAAAGAATTGTGGAAGATAGTATTGTGTGAAGGATAGTGTTGTGTTAGGGATGCAGAAAATGATACAAATATATGTTTATTTAACAGATGATGTTTCCAACACTCAAAACCGTGTGTTCTGCCAGAAACATTAAGAGCTCATTTACACACTCTCTCTCTCTCTCTCTCTTTCTCTCTCTCTCTCTCTCTCTCTCTCTCTCTCTCTCTCTCTCTCTCTCACACACACACACACACACACACACACACACACACACACACACATACACCTCTTTACTTTGACATCTCACAAACACAGAGCGCCAGACTAGTGCCATATCTGAGTCCCCATAAATCTGGTTCCTGCTGTTTCTTCCATCCGGGTGACTCCCTAAGACCCCACCCTCACCCAACTTGTAAGCTCCTCTAAGTTTTTTCCAGTGTCTTTCCCCTAAAACTGGCCTGTCTTGCCTTATGCTTTGGAACTTGCCTAAAATCTCTCAAAGAAGCAGCATTTGGCCCCTGCATATGCTCTACCACTTGCTAAGTGGCCTCAGGCTCACCCTGGTTTACAGCTTGGACTCTCCTGGGCACCTCCAAGCCCCACACAAATAACAGCCAGTGAGGTAGCTGTATAGATTGTGCAGAATGGCCCCAGGCAGGGCAGAAGCAATGGCTGATATTATACTTCCTGGGAAGCCCCGGACCAATGCACAACATTAGGCCATGATATATTACATCCCTACCACCTCTGAGAACGGCACACTTAAGAGGTGGACAAAGCCCCACTATTACAGAAAACTGGAATAATCAAACCATGCTCAGAGAGTTTGGAGTTACATTTATTACACGCGGTCCAGAGGAAAATGTTTCTCAAATTCTGGGCCCCAACATGCAGACATTTTCCCTATTTATATGTTTTTACCTTCTTTGTCTCCCAAATATGAGATGTTTCCCACCCCTTTGCAAGTTCTTAAAGAGCCCCTATATGCTGAGGCCTTGAGACCTCAGCCAAAGGCCTGGCCTGTTGCCACACTGATAATTTTGTCCAGGGAAGGTTTAATGGCCTCTCTGAAGTGAGAATAGTCTCATTTTCCTTATTATTTAAGCAAGCAAACATTTACAGAAGCCAATAGCAAGGTTAACATTTCCAACAGTAGTTTTTCTATAAGATGGAGGCTTCACCACTAAAGCTAGTCCTACTCCATAGGATCAGCTCCTGCACAGCAGTTCCTCCATTTTAGTCATGGCTGTTTCTCACAGTTGATTGGCTTGGGGATCTGTTCCTCCCAGTGATCCCAATAGTAATCGAAGTTCAACTCCGATAGGACAATGCACACAGCCCACACAGGGTCACACCTGCAGAACCCCGCTCGGGTGACTGGGAGGCTATATCACTGGGTTCTGCAGGACACCTAAGGACACTCTACCAAATCCAGGAAACAGCAGCTATACGGAACACTGTATCAAGGTCTTTTGGTGGTAAGGTTTCTTGTCTTAAATCTTTGGTCATTTTCTTTTATCACTGGATTGTGATGGTGAGACATGTCCAGGAGAGCGGCCCAAGTTGACTTGATTTCAATATTATTTAGAAATTCTAAGCAAATGTATTTTAAGAAATGCATACTTGATATTAAATTACCAAAAAGATAGTCCACCCAGGGCCTCACTACTAATAGAGTGCAAATAAAAAAACAATAAAAGTTGAAACCCACTTTGAACTAAAAGGCAATGCACTTTCACAGCCTGGGAGTAATATTGTTTTAACAGTGTTTTCCTGTGAGCTCAGTGGGCCAAGAAAGACATGGTTTCCCAGTTTTAATATTATAAGAAGAGTCTTGCCTTCAACACCACTGTAGGATTCTTCAGATGTCAGGTTAAGCAAGTCTTCTGTTCTTCAAGAAGAGCTGGAGTATTCTTCACAGTCACTTCTTGGGCCGTCTACAGCCCGCCGATAGCTCTAGGCTTCATTTAATCTTCAACTTCATGAGCATTGACTCAACGCACCTTCTCACCCATACTCAAATGTGACATTTCTTCTCTTCGTCTGGAAAATAATAGCATCCTCTCCCCAATTTCCTTTAAAAAAAATAATATGATTTAATTTTAAAATTCTAATGACTTATTAGTACCTAATGAATAATAATAGTTTATATATTTTAATTAGGCTTGACAATATCTAAACCAATATTTTAAGATGACCATATAGTTTACCATGAAAAAACTATTGAAATTCTATATTAGAGAATACTTTTATCATATTCCATTCCATGTTTCTGTCCTTAATACTAAAAAATAAAAATAAATGATAGTTTCTTGTATTTTCTTAGAAGAAAATTAAAGGCAGGGTAGAAGTTACCCTGGATGCCCAAAATGAATGATTCTGTTTGTTCTGCCCACACCACACCCAATTTACCTTAGATCAAGGGCATTGGAGCATTGATTAGGAAAGATATGGTAGAGACAGCATCAAGTTACAAACTAAATAAACCTTGATTCATTAGTTTCTCATTTGACCTTCTTTATACACATACACACACACACAAATGGTAGCTATGTGAGTTAATGCACTAATTAGCTTGATTGTGGAAATCATTACACAAATATTCCTATATCAAAATACAAGATTGTATACCTTAAATATACACATATTTTTCTTTGCAAACTATACCTCAAAAAGTATTAACAAATAAAAATTTTAAAAAATTGAACATAAATAAAATTCAATCTGGGTTGATAATTAGAAAAAAGTGGATTCAGAAATCACTGTGGCATATCCTTACCCTCCCAAGTAGTATGTGTTCTAGAGATCTCTATTTCACTGCTCTGCTAATGAAGCATCCATCTTATATAAAAACTGCTGTTTGAAATTTTAACACTGCTATTTGGCTCCTATAAATGTTTGCTTGCTTAAGTAATAAGGAAAATGAGACTACTCTCACTCTAGAGAAGCTATTAAATCTTCCCTGGACAAAATTATTAGTGTGGCACCAGGCCAGGCCTTTGGTTGAGGTCTCAAAGCCCCAGCACATAGGGGCCCTTTAAGAACTTGCAAAGGGATGGGAAACATCCCATATCTGGGAGACAAAGAAGGTAAAAACATATAAATAGGAAAAATTTCTGGATGTTGGGGCCCAGAATTTGAGAAACATTTTCCTCTGGACCCACGCGTAATAAATGTAACTCCAAACTCTCCGAGCATTGTTTGATTATTCTGGTTCTCTGTAACACTAATATCAGTCAACAGTTCATTTACTCATTCAATAAGCATTCATTGAGTGCCTCCTATGTTGCAGGCTCTAGGGAGTAGAGACACCTGGAGATACGGTCTGACATTTCCTGGTGGAACTTACATTTTCATGGGGCTGGCAAGAGAATGTATATTAATGATGGCCAACAGCTAAGCTAGGGCATGGGGACAAGGAAGAACACCTGCTAATGGGCATGAGGTTTCTTTTTTTGGGTAACAGAAATGATTTGATATTAGAGAGGTGATGGCTGTACATCTTTGTGATTAAAGGTCACTGCTTGGGATGCTTTTCAAAGGGCAACAATGATGGTACCTGAATTATATCTCAAAATAATTTCTCAAAGGAATTAGGATTTTTTTTGAGAAAAAAAAAAAAGTTTCCCTCATTCCCTCAGCTCTGCTGAAGTTTCAGCTTGGCCCGTTACTAGCTGGGTGATCTCAGGGAAAGCATTGAAACCTCTTTACCTCATAGACTTGTGATAAAACCAAAGGGATGTGTGTTTGCTCCCTATCAGAGTATCTGGCACACAGATGAATATTTTCATGCCCTGCCTTTACCTGGCTGAGTTCATCTCAATACATCCAAATCCATGATTATAACCAAATAAAACTTCCTCATTCTTCCCGAAGGCACCTTGAGGTTAACTCACAGAGGGAAGCCAGTGGAAAGGAAGGGTTTTGGCTTCCCCAGACAGAGTGTGGGGACAGTTCATTATCAAAGCTGCCAGGACCGAGGAGAGGATCCTATCACTTTCGCCTTGGAAATGCTGCCAGAGGGAAGGTGGAACACTGAAGTGAGTCTGTGCTTTAATCTAACAAATGATTTCCATCAGATTAAATTTCCAGCTCCCAAATTTAGAACAAAAAACAGCTTGCTATTTCTCTGAGTGGGCCTTAAATCAGGGTGAGTGAAATAAAATTTGCTCCACGTCCTTGCCAGCATTCTAGTAGGTGTGAAATAGTATCTTATTTGGGTTTCAATTTGCATTCTGCAGTTGACTAATTTTGTTGAGCTCATTTTTATGTGCTTATTGGGCATTTCTACGTTCTTTTTGGGGAAGTGAATTTTGAAGATGTTTGACCATTTTTATCATTGTGTTGTTTTTTTTTTTAATTTATATCATTTCTTATATGATCCAGAGGAAGTCTTTTGAAAGAAATATACTGTTAATATCTATTCTAATCTGTGGTTTTTCTTTCTTTTCTGCTCTCCCATATTTGATTTTTTGGTGTTTTTTTTAGTTGTGGTAAAATACAATAACAAAATTTACCAACTTTGCCATTTTTTTGTGTACAGTTCAATATTGTTAGGTCTGTTCCCATTGTGTATAATCAATATCCAGAATCTTTTAACCTGACAAATCTGTGTATAGGCATTAAACCAATGCTTATCTCCTATTCCTCCTTGCCCCTGGCCACTACCATGCTATAGTTTGTATGAATTTGATTAATTCAGATAGCTCATATAAAATGAATCACACAGTATTTGTTTTATTGTGACTGGCTTATTTCACTTAGCATAAAATCCTCATGTTTCATCTTTGTTGTAATACACATCCCTAATTTCCTTCTCTTTTCAGGCTGAATAATATTTGATTTTATATGTACCCAGATTTCTCATATATCCATTGCCTCCATACATGCACAAACTCCCCCATTATCTCTCTGGAGTGGTACATTTGTTTCCACTAATGTCCATGGTCCAGATGAACACTGTCCCAGCACCATAGGAATCCCTTGTGTTGCTTTGATGGGGAAAATAAGACATTTTTTTTTGGGGGGGGGGGCTCGCAATCTGAATCTGTGCAGTAACCTGATGCACATTCTCAATAGCCTATAATTAAGTCACTACCCCTTTCTCCACAATCTGGTCTTGCAAGACTGGTTTACCTAAACACTCCCATTTGACAGAGGCCGTAAGTCATGATCAATACACAGTCCCCAGAGTGGATTATTGGCACTGGGGCCAGGCCAGGCCTTTAGGCGGGGTCTCACGGCCCCTATCCCAACACATGGGACTTTTGCAAAACCCATGAAAGGTCCAGAAGTCCCATCCATATTTGGGGGACAAAGAAACCAAAGGATATAAAGGGAGAGCTTCCTCCATATTGGTTTGCTCAGGATTGGGAGAGAAACAGTCTCCCCTGAGTCACTGTACTAGCACATGTGAAACATCTGAAAATAAATGGGTTTTTCCTGTATCTCCAAGTACTCCTGTGTATTTTTTGGTCACCTGGTAAATTCTTTAACAGTTTGCCGAAACCGGTTTGGCTCAGTGGGTAGAGTGTCGACCTGCAGACTGAAAGGTCTCAGGCTTGATTTTGGTCAAGGGCATGTACATTGGTTGCGGGCACACCCCCAGTAAGGGACATGCAGGAGGTGGCTGATCAATGTCTCTCTCTCTCATCGATGTTTCTAACTTTTTCTCCCTCTCCCTTCCTCTCTGTGAAAAATCAATAAAATATATTTTTTTAAAAATTCTGTAACAGCTTATTTTTTCTTACACTCACCCTCTTCTCACCCAACCCTGCACCCAGGCAACCCCTAACATCTCTCCCTTTCCTGAAGACACCAAAGCTATGGTAGAAATCAATAGCCCATCCCTTTTTCTTGATACCATGTCCCATTTTTCTTCTTCCTCGTATATCTACTACTTTTTATTGTATACTGGATATTGTGAGAATACACTTCCCAGATTATGAATTCTGTTATCATGCTTTGAAGTGTTCAGATGTTACAGAAATCAGTAAAATTACAAGCTGATCAAGGTGAACTCGTGGAAGGTTGCCTTTATGTTTTGTTAAGGCAAGCCAGTGGCAAGCCCGAGGTGTTTCCCAGGCTCTTAGGAGGGACTTAAATTTCAGACTGTCACCACTTTAGCAGGCAATACCTGAGCCTCCTCCTCAGGTTTCTCTGGCTCTCAGCTGTCCTTTGCCACCGAATCTCCCCACACTCAGCCAAGGTCTCAGGAGCCTTGCTCATATCAAATGTTGGAATTTCCCTAAGGTGGCTCTTTTCTTTCTGGAGTGGGCTCCCACCCCAATTTTCACTCTGTGCCCTCTTACCTCCTTCCTGGACCACAGCACCCTATACCTGTGCTTGCTTTCTGGTCACCCTTCACCAGGGCAGCGAGGAAGTGCCTTTGGAGCAAAACTGTATGAACCTGGATGTCAATGAGTGGGTTTCGCTTCTTTCCATAATTGACTCTCTTCCTGTCTCTGTTTACCTTTATGCACTCCCTGTTGCTTTAAAATAGGTTTTAAATTGTTTCCTTAGAATTCAGAATTGATGTGTGGTGGGTAATTTATTTTGATAAAATCTACTCTGCCATTATGAGAATTGAAATCCTGTTTTAAATTATACAAGCCATGTATTTTGTCATTGAAAGTTTAGAAACTATTCAAAGTAAGGACAATTTTACTCTAATTCTGCCTCTGGAATATAGACAGATATCTCTTATCTAATAAAAGAGTAATATGCAAATTGACTGTCACTCCAACACACAAGATGGCTGCCCCCAAGTGAACACAAGATGGCTGCTATAAGATGGCCAGCAGGACGGGCAGTTAGGGGTGACCAGGCCTGCAGGGGAAGGCAGCTAGGGCAATCAAGCGGTCAGAGGAGTGGTTAGGGGGTAATCAGGCTGGCAGGCAAAAGCTGTTAGGGGCAATCAGGAAGGCAAGCAGGCAAGCAGTTGGGAACCAGCAGTCCCGGATTGTCAGAGGGATGTCGACTGCCCATTGAGGCCCAATCCTACTTAGATCGGGCCTAAATGGGCAGCCAGACATCTCCTTGAGGAGTCCCAGATTGGAGAGGGTGCAGGCTGGGCTGAGGAACATCCCCTCCCTCCGTGCATACACAAATATATATACACCAGGCCTCTAGTGTATATGTGTGCGTGTGTGTGTGTGTGTGTGTGTGTGTGTGTTTGTGTATATATATGTATATATATATATACACATACATATACATATATACATATACATATATATATATTAGTGCTGAATATACCATATTATATATGTACTGAAAAGACTTCAGAGATTTTCTAATCTGTGTCTATAATTCTTTAGAAGATTGGATAGAGAACAGAGTCAAGAAAATATAGACCAACTTGTCAAAGATCATGTAGAAAGTGGAAGATCAGACACTAAAGTACAAAGTTTCTATCAATTCATTGCGCTCCTCTACAGCTTGTTAGCGGTCTTACCTCTTATGCTACACAAATGAGACATTTTATACCATCTCATAGGAGCCTATGCATTCAGTTTTGCTCAATCTCATATCATGTCCTTATGGTTAGGAGGATGGGGCAGTGGGTCGTGCATCATTGCATCATCAAAAGGTCATGGGTTCAGTTCCTGGTCCAGACATATAACCAGGTTGTATATGTCTGATCAAGGTGCATGTAGGAGACAACTAATAGATGTTTCTTTCTCACATCAATGTTTCTCTCTCCTTCTGCTTTCTCTAAAATCAATGAAAACATATTTGAAAAAGAATTATACACTTGAAATTTATATAATTTTATCAGCTGATGTCACTGTAATAAAATTTAATTTAAAAAAAGTAATTCTCTGTGTTCAATCTCCTCTGCTTGAAACTAGAACAGATTTTGTTTTCCTAACTGGGAAATTGGTTAGAGTGTGGAGATTCCCTTTTGTGTAACTGCCTGCCAGGTGGGATGTTTAATATCCAGATAGCCAGGAAATACACTAGGTGGGAAATATAGGGCAGGTCTTGAAAGTGAAGCAGTCTCTTCCCTGAATAAGAATGGCTTTTCCATTTCAGCTGCCAATCGGTTGAATATTTATTCCATCTTTCCCAGCAAATATTGTTAAAAGCACTGAACTATGGCAGGAGAAGAGGGCTTTTAAAATTGATGATGAGATCTTCGAATTTTAGGAAGGTTGGGAAGTCATTTAGAAGCTTCTTCAGAATCATTCATCTATTCCTTTAAAATATTGATCAGTCTAGACTTTCCTTTGACAACTGAAGTTCTGTTTCCACAGAGGCACAATTTTCTGTGCAGTTGCATTAATAATCCACAAATTCCCTCTTCCAGAGCCCAAACAATCCTCATTCCTCCCTCCTGCATTCTCTCCCTCCCACCTTTCTTACATCCATAATCAACTTAGTATCTGATGCCAGAAGCTGATCATTGTTTTAATAATAGAGAGCTGGTCAACCTTAATTGCTCTAAAACAGCGGTTCTCAACCTGTGGGTCCCGACCCCTTTGAGGGTCGAATGACCCTTTCACAGGGGTCGCCTAAGACTATTGGAAAACACCTATTTCCCATGGTCTTAGGAACCAACAGACCACTCCTCGGTGTAGCAAAGTGTAGCCATGTCGTTTACTGTTGTCATATGAAGACTGTTACCCATGCTACACCACGATTCAAGACAAAATTTTATTTATTTGTAATTAGAAATAAATATTTCACAATATATAATTACATATTGTTTTTGTGATTAATCACTATGCTTTAATTATGTTCCATTTGTAACAACGAAAATACATCCTGCCTATCAGATATTTACATTACAGTTCACAACAGTAGCAAAATTACAGTGATGAAGTAGCAACGGAAATAATTTTATGGTTGGGGGTCACCACCACATGAGGAGCTGTCTTAAAGGGTCGCGGCCTTAGGAAGGTTGAGAACCACTGTTCTAAAGGGTTAGAGCTAATTACTAGATAGTGGTAGTGGAAGCAGCCTCCCACCTGTTTGTCCTAAATTCACTGGTTGGCTGTTATTGGAGTTTCCTGCCTAAGGGCTATGGGTGTATTCTATAATTTTAATCTGAATAAAAGGGATGGTAAAGCCAGAGCCAGTAGTATTCCTCGCACTAGAGTTGGACTACTGCCTGGCCCCTATGTCCCAAATTAATTCTTTTCTAAGTCTTTTTTTTTCATTTGCATGCAGCCTTCTCCAGAACTAGAACCCTGAACCAGGAGAGACGTGAAAGAGGTTCCCACACCTACTAAATAGCTCACCTGCTAAGGTGTCAGTTATGAGAAAAATTGTTAACATAAAAACATTCAAACCAATGAAGAATTTTGTGAGTTTATTTGAGCCAAACTGCCCACAATTGCCGGGAAGCAGAAGCTCATGGTATTGGGATAATGCCCCTGAGAATAGCAACTTTTCTCCTTGTTTCACACATTACAGTCAAAGGAGGAGTCTTCAGTGGGTGACGAAAAATCCATTTGGTGATAGACGAGGAAGGCGGGAGAAAGAGTACAATGATAGACACCTACTCCTTTTACTTAGGTGGGTGCAGGATAGATAACAGTCAACAATTAACAAGGTAACAACAACAGCGAAAGGAATTTGTGGGAGCTGTCCTGGGCACCCCAGTACATTTGATTGTGCCTTGAGGGGTCCAGAAAAAGGGAGTTATAAGTTACCTTGACATTCATAGGTATGTTATCTTAGATGCAAAAAGACAATAGGCTCCTGAAGCTAAAGATTGACCTTTGCCAGGGAAGATACTGGCCTAAGACATGACCTAGGTACCTAACTGCTTTTAGTTGAAGTTTTAATTTCAGACCATCCTTTGTGGTTACTTTAGGTCTCTGATTTTGTAAGACTTCCAAGCAGGCTTTCCCTAAACTGGCCAGGTTTGTATGTGGCCCCTTTTTGTCTATAGCGTAAAGTAGACACAAGGAAAAATGTTATAAAATTCCGATCTTAGGTCTGTCACAACCAGAGGCTCGACCAACCTGCAGTCAGCACCGACTACTGCAGCTGCAGGCACAGTGACCCAGCACTGACTGCCGAGGGAGCTGTGAATCAGGCCCCGAGAGAGGCCTGAAGAGGGAGCAGGGTCTTATCTGTAGCCTGCGTGGCAGCTGTTGATCAGCACTTGCTTTCTCTCCAGCCCTGACGTGCCTCCATTTCTCTCCAGGCCTCCACCAGGGCTGCTGATCAGCCCCACCTTTCTGATCAGGCCATGTTGACAGGCCCAGAGATACTGACTGGCATAGAAACCAACCAATCAGAACCAAATCTGAGTGAAGTGCGAGGAGCCAATAGTTACCTAAGAGGTGGAGCTTTTGACTCCGACTGTCATAGAAACCAACCAATCAGTACCAAATGGGCTAGCAGGGGAGGCCAGTTGGGGGCAAGATCAGGCCATCAAGGAAGGGCAGTTAGAGGTGATCAGGCAGGCAGATGCAGTCAGGGGCAATCAGTCAAGATAAGAGAGGGCCATTGGGGGTGAAATCAAGCTGGCAGGATAGGGCAGTTGGGGGTGAGATCAGGCTGGCAGGGGAGGGCAGTTAGGGGCATTCAGGTAGACAGGCAGAGAGGTTAGGGGCAATTAGGAAGGCAGGCAGAGGCAGTTAGGGGCAATCAGGCAGGCAGGCAGGTGAGGGGTTAGGAGCCAGCAGTCCCAGATTACGAAAGGATATCTGACTGCCGGTGTGGAATGGTACCTAAACCAAGGGGTCCCCAATTGGAGAGGGTGCAGGCTGGGCTGAGGGAACCCCCCCCCCTGTTCCGTGCATGAATTTTTTGCAACAGGCCAGAAGTAAATAAATAAGTAAATAAATAAGACAGAGCTAGAAACTCACCAGCTTTTTCTACTGTAGTTCTCACAAAAGCCATGCTTTGCTATTGTTGGCACTTTGCCTATATTCTTCTTAATTTCCACAGTTGTAAAAGTTGGCTAGTATTTTTCTATTTTATGGATAGAAAACCAAGGGCCCAGGGGATTGGTTTGCCCACGATTAAGTGGAAATGAATGGCAGAGCCCGAGCGCCATCTTAGGCTGCCTTTTCTACAGGGAACTGTGTGGGCAGCAGAAATGGATTCGGAGGAGAGGGAAGATGCTAGGTAGGTCTTGCTTATTACCAGGTGGGAAGAAAGGAAAGAGCTTTCTAGACAAAAGGAACGGCTTCAGCACAAAGATGGTTAAAAATAGAAGAATGCACGTGGGTTAAAAGAATTAGGAAAAATCATGCAGCTGACAAACAAATGCATTCTCACTAACAGGTAATGTGTAGTGAAGTGGGGTTATGGGTGCTTCATTGAGCTGATGATTTAATGTGCCATAGGATGTGGGAGTAAACTGTTGTCATAAAGAGACAAATGCCTTCAGCGTGTTTAGAGTTCCCAGTCAGTGTGTTGTGCTCAGAGCACTCCAGGAAAGCAGGGGGAGCCTTTGGACTTTCTGGAACATCTCAGGAACTCTCCACTAAAAGCATCTTGTCTACTAGAGCCCAGAGCAAAATTGAAAGAAGGCAATTAATTTGCTGGGAGCCTTATTGCTATTTAGAGGCGGCTTAATGCAGAACATCAAAGCCGATCTTTGAACAAAGTGCTCTCTCATTGTGTTTATCTGTGGCTCCACAGTGAACAGTCCCCCCGCCCCCTTCACAATTACAATAGGCGGTCACGTGGCCCCAGGGAATACCTGGAAGCATCTCTTTATAAAGCCATATCCCATAATCCACATGCCAGGCTACAGTGACTGCAATGTACCGGGTGTGTCGCTTTAAGACTAAAGCCTAGTGAACTAAAGATGGCAAAATAACATTTAAAAACAGGAGTGCCTGTGAATGAGACCAGAATGAGATATGGTATTTGAAAAAAAAAAAAGAAAAGAAAAGAAAAGGAGGAGGCTGGGGTGGGGTTAGTGCGGGGGGGGGGGGGGGATCACTCCTGTGTAGAAATTTGGTGTGAAACCCTAGAATGCAGAGTGAAACACCATCTCCTGGCCCCCTCGGCCTGCACCATTCTCTGTAAAGAGCCAGATGTTACCAACCTAGACTTTGTGAGCCGGGTGGTCTTTGTGACAACTGCCGACCCTCCATAGATGATGCTTAAATGGGTGTGGCTATGTTCGAAAGTTTCAATAAAACTTTATTGACAAATCAGGCCCTGCCCTGGGCTATCTATTTCGAAGCACCTCTGACTCATGCTTCCCATCCAAAGTAGGGTGGTGGGGTTTCCAACCGGCCCCTGCTAAATAGCATGCCTTCAGCCATCCCCTCTCTTAGGTGGTGCCCTCCCACCCTGGTTCCAGGTTCTGCCTCTTGAGACAGATTGGCTGGTGGGAGTTCAGCACAGGTATCATTAGCACAGCCTTATTGATTATCTGTGTCTGGGGCCATCCCCTCCGAAACTGACCAGCTCTGACACATACAGAGGAGCCCAGGCTGGGTCATCAATAAAGAAACAATGTGGCCAGAGAGGCTCAGCTGAAGCCCCATCAAAGGCAGACCAAGTGATGAGGCCATCTTAGTCCCTGGAGCTAAGTCCGGTTGAGGCCAGAAAGGACCAGTAGAATGACTGCCCCTTTGAGATCAGCCAACCCACAGAACTGAGAGAAAGAAACAATTCACTTGTAGAGTGGTTGCTATGTAGTAACAGACTACTGACAAAATCCCTGTCCAGTTATGATCCTGATGCTTCATTATATTCTTGAAATTAGGTATGTCGCAGGAGAATTAAAATCCATAGATAGGGATTTAGATTTGAAACTGAGCATCATGAAGGTTGGACCCAGAGTGAGGCTGAAACTTCTCTCACTTTCAGCTCTTTTAGTGGATTAATATTATTTAACGTATTTATATGACGTTTTGATTTTTTAAACATATTTTTTGTTGATTTTAGAGAAAGAAGGAGGGGGAGAATGACAGATAGAAGAACAGAAATATGGATGAGAGAGAAACATGGATCAGCTGCCTCCTGCATGCCCCCTACTGGAGGTGGAACCCAAGACCCAGGCATGTGTCCAGACCAGGAATCAAACTGGTGACTTCCTGATTCATTTTAATTTTTTTAATTTTAACTTTGTTCTCAATGAGTTCACATGTGAGATCCTCAACACATTTTCTCTAGGGCTGTTGAAAACTTGTTGTTGGTAGATTTTAAAAGAAATTAACCTTGTTATGGATTAAATTCTGTCCCCTCAAAATGCCTATGTTGAAGCCCTAACCCCCACTGTAATAGTGTTTGGAGGTGAGACCCTTGGGGAGTAATTAGGTTGTGATAAGAGCATGAGGGTGGGGTCCTTATGATGAGATCTGGGCTTTTATAAGAAGAGACACACAATTCTCTCTCTCTTCCTCCCCAAGTGCCTGTGTCCAGAAAGGCCATGTGAGGATATAGTAAAAAGGCAGCCTTGCCCTAACCCGTTTGGCTCAGTGGATAGAGCGTCGGCCTGCGGACTGAGGGGTCCCAGGTTCGATTCCAGTCAAGGGCATGTACCTTGGTTGGGGGCACATCCCCAGTAGGGGGCGTGCAGGAGGCAGCTGATCGATGTTGCTCTCTCATCGATGTTTCTAACTCTCTATCCCTCTCCCTTCCTCTCTGTAAAAATCAATAAAATATATATTTAAAAAAAAGGCAGCCTTTCAGTGTACGGATAATGTGTTGTGGAATTGTGTACCTAAACCCTGTATAATTTTGTTAACCAGTGTTACCCCAATAAGTTAAATTTAAAAGAGAAAAAAGAAAAACTGAAGTTGGCCTTCTATAAGCCAGGAGGAAGGCTCTCACCAGGATCTGAATTGGCTGGCACCTTCATCTTGAACTTTCTAACCTTGACAACGGCAATGAATAAATTTATATTGTTTCTTCCCCAGTTGTTTTGTTATGGTATCCTGAGCTGATTAACAGAATGATCTATGTGGTAAGTCCTTTCTTCCATTTGACATTTATTTTTGATGTATGTTTTTGGATATGTAGAATATTTCATATTTTTATGTAATCAGAACTACTTTCATACATTTGGCCCTTATGGTCAGAGAGGTCTTTCCCATCAATATTTTTAATTTTAATTTAATTTTATTTTTTAAAATATATTTTATTGATTTTTTACAGAGAGGAAGGAAGAGGGATAGAGAGAAACATCGATGAGAGAGAGACATCTATCAGTTGCCTGTTGCATGTCCCCTACTGGGGATGTGCCCTTGACCAGAATCAAACCTGGGACCTTTCAGTCAGAAGATTGGTGCCCTATCCACTGAGCCAAACCGGTTTCAGCCCATCAACATTTTTAATACTTATCCCACTTTTCTCTTAACTCCTTTGATGTTTAATCCTTTAATTTTTAACTATTCCATTTATCTGGGTATTTTTTTCATGCAAGGAATACAGAAAGAATAAGACATACTGGAATCCTGATGTTTAATTAGTTTCTACCTGTTTATTTATTTTAAAACCCGCTCCACCCCAAAAAGCAGCTCCTTGTTTCCACATTATTCATTTTTATCTCCGTGTCTCCTACTTATTTAGAGATGCTTTAGAAATTGAAATTCTGTCTCTAAGCCTGCAACATAAAATTATTCTTACTTCAGGATTTTTATCGCACATTTTGACAATTAATAGGCTTATCTTCTCTCACAACTTTTCCTCTACCAAACTCTAAAATGTTAATGTCATATATATATATATATATATATATATATGTATATATATATATATATATGCATAATTTTTACCCTATAGAAACTATAGGATTTGTTAAAAAAAGAGACAACAGGCCCCAAATGGAGTTATTTCTGCTAAGCCCACGTCAGCAAACTGAGCCTTTAGAGCTAACCTGATTGCGTTTGCAGCCTCTCCCAGGAATGCACTCTTCACTGATTATTCTGGAATCTCCTGGTCCGCACTAGTAAGGCATCCACCTTTCATCCCCTAAGGAAGGTGCCCTTGCCCAAGACAACCTGCTCTTCCCTGTCACTCCCTCTTTCTGCTCATAAAAGCCTCCTTTTTGTAGAGCTCCTCCAAGTTCTTCTCCATTTTCTAGGCGGGATGCCTCACTCATAAATCATCGAATGAAGCCAATTTGCTCTTTAAATGTGCTCAATTGAATTTTGTTTTTTAATAAATCACATCACCTAGTTTCAAGAAAGAAATATAATTATTATTATTATTTTTTTTACCAGATCAAATTGTTTGTTGATCAGTTTAGAAAGAAATATCAAGTTAACAATTCTGATACTTCCCATGCAATGACAAATTATGTACTTCCATCCATTCATGTCCCTTATTCTGTTCCTCAAAGAAATTCCTAAATTTCATGTATGTGTTTTCTGAACCCCTGACATTTCAGAGGTATTTAACTGTTTGTTCCTCCTGCTGGTGCTTGAAATGTGATCTTTTTATTCTATTTTCTAACTGGTTATGGATTCTACAAAGGGACACCATTAAATTAATGCATGCGTTACTTATCGTCCATTTTACTCCATATACATATTAATATTTACCCTGTTTCAAAATGTGATTTAAAAATAATGAAAAGGTAATGTTCCTATTTCCTCTCAACATAGTAATCTTTCTGATTTAGTGGTGAGCACACTTGCTCTCTGGAACTCAATGGCTCATGCTCAGATTCCTGGTTTTCCAACTGGAGTTTCTTCACCTCATTATGGTTCAGATTCTTTATTGGTAAAAGAGAGTAAGACAGTACCTGCCTGATAGGGTACTGTCTTACTCCCTTTTACCAATAAAGAAACTGAAGCAGGTACTGTTAAATGAATTATGCATCCAATATATTGAGACAAATGTGTCACACATAATAAGCACTCAATAGGTGTTAATTCTCTGTTGCTACAGGGTACTATTGCCATAAATATTACAGCGATAACAAAGCATGCTCAGGCCTGTGTTGAAAGACCGTCTCGATGATATATGATATGATATAAGCGCTTTGCAAATGTATACAATTATTAGAATGCAAGAGAATTGTGAACAGCCAGGTCAGAAACACATGCATTCCTTCATTCAAGCAGCATTTACCCTGTGCTTGTAGAAGTGGAGAAGGTCTAGAACACAGATTCAGGTTTTAACTCATCTGTTAACAGAGTGCTTTGGATTTCTTTGTATATATGCACCCCCCTGTTCATAGCAGCTTTATTTACACTATCCAAAATACAGAAGCAACCTAAGCAACAGACAAATGTATAAAAAGATATGATATATATATACACAGTGGAATATGACTCAGCCATAAAGAAGAAAAAAAAATCTTACCATTTGTGTCAACATGGGTAAACCTAGAGGATATTACTGTAAGTGAAATAAGTATGACAGAAAAATGCAAATAACATATCCTTTTATTTATATGTAGAATCTAAAGAACAAAATGAACTAAATAGAAACAGATTCATAGGTACAGAGAACAAACTGATGTTTGCCAGAAGGAAGGGAGTTGAGGGACTGGGTGAAAAAGGTGAAGAGATTAAGAAGTTCAAGTTGGTCATCACAAAAGACTCACAGGGATATAAAGGATAGCATAGGAAATACAGTCATAATCCTCTATAATAAAAGGCTAATATGCAAATTGACCAAACATTAAAATGACCAGTCACTATGACACTCACTGACCCCCAGGGGGCAGACACTCAACACAAGAGCTGCCCCATAGTGGTCAGCACACTCCCACAGGGAGAGCACTGCTCAGCTAGAAGCCCTGAGCCAGGCTCATGGCTGGTAAGCTCAGCAGTCTCCATGGCAACACTAAGGATATCCAACTCTGGCAGTGGGGCATCCCCCGAAGGCTCCCAGACTATGAGAAGGCATAGGCTGGGCTGAGGGAATCCCTGAGTTCATGAATTTTGTACACCGGGCCTCTATTATTATAATAACTATGTATAGTGCCAGGTGGGTATTAAACTTATCAAGGGATCGCTTCTTAAACTATATAATGTATAACCACTATGTATACACGTGGAACTAATCTACACTAATAAAAGAGAAAGATGCAAATTGACTGCACCTCTGCCACACCCACCAGCCAATCAGGAGTAGGTATGCAAATTAACCTAACAAAATGGTGGGTTACTTTGCATATGCACGCATAGAACAAAGACTGCAGGCTCACCCAAGTGAAGACTGAAGACTGAAGGCAGAAGGCTTGGCCTCACTGTAGCCTGAGACCAGGGTGCCAGAGGAAAACCGGTGCTGGCAACCAGGGTTAAGGAAGGTCTATTGCATGAATCTTCATGCAACGGGCCTCTAGTATAAAATAATACTGAATGTCAACTGTAATTGAAAAAAAAATGTTTTTCACTGCAGTGAAGGTCTCACAAGGGTTAAGTTCAGATGAGAGACTCAGATGGATGATTGGGAATTCTTCCTCTAGATAGTGCCAGGGAAACATATGGATGATGTTTCTCTTTGTGGATCCACCATTTGGCCCCTTCCGCAACCTGGCTGTGTGCACAGAGCGGGAAAGACACATGCACTATTAATAATAACTAAAAGGGGCTTTACACTAGCATATCCCAGATTCTCTGCTCACCATTTTATACTCACCGAGTTATCTACATTATACAAAACGTTGTAAGCACGCGATACTATAATCTTTACTTTGCAGATAAGCAAACTCTATCAGAGGCTTAAATAAATTACTCAGGCTTATTCACTGTAGGGCAGGGACCAGGATTCCAGCGCTCTGAATTCAGATTCTGTTCTCAGAAACCCTTCTCTAGACTATAGCAGGTGTGTGTGTGTGTGTGTGTGTGTGTGCCTTTTCTGCTTCTATTTCCCAAGCAACTTCTCCTTTTCCCTTTAGGAAGTTAATACCCATGCAGTCTATTATGAGTACATGTATTTTGGCCTTAGGAATAATCCAGCATGGATCATTGATATGTTAATATCAACTGCAATCAGGCAACTTTTTCCAGGAGAAAAGGGAAGAGAAGGTAAGGGAATGGAAGGGAAAGGAAGGGAAGGGAAGAGAAGGTGACCAGCAGTTAACATGAAGCATAGTAATCCCCACTTTGGAAAACTGCTGTTTGAAACTGCTATTTGAACTACTCTGTTATTCTTAGACAGTCTCTTATTCTGTAGGTCAACTTTTGTTTTTAGATAGTCTCTTATTTTGAAAAATAATTGTTTTAGTTTGAATAATAGAAAATATAAACTTAATTGTCTGACCTTAAAAGCTAGCCATCTAACATAAGGGACTGATACACTGATACTGATGCCAGGTGTCTATACAGATATGTACCCAAGGTTACAGGTGTCTGTATAGATATGATATGTACTCAAGGTTACAAGTTGTCTGTATAGGTATGACAGGTGTTTTCCGGATATGATATATACTCATGGTTACAAGCTGTCTACAAAAATAACTTCCACAAAGAACTAAAAGGATAGAAAAAGGAAATACTCTTCCCTATGTTTGTTAGAATTAGACAAAGGTAATTTGCTCTCTACCTGTGCACAATAAAGATGACTCCTAACTAATTGGCTCATTAAGGTGTCTTTTCTAACTCACTGCTTTTGATACAACAAATGAGTCTACAGCATCCATCTCATCCCTTTTAAAAATAAGTTATTCAAGTTTGTCTTATCATTGCAAATAAAGAAACTGAGACACAGCTAATGTCCCTTGTTCAATGTCATGAAGCTTTCGACTCTGGTGACCATGACTTAGATGTAAAGTTACTGGGACTTAGTTTTCTATGAAATATTACAAGTGGTAGTTTCTGTTAAAGAAATTACAAGCATTAATATGAGTTGGAAAAAGTGTATTCAAGACTAAATTTCTCCCAATTGCTCCTATAATCTGAAAGAAAGCACAAAGCATTCAGAACACCTACGAGTGATATAGTACATGGGAATTTTAATAGAAAATTAAAATTCAACACATTAGACTTGCAATTATTGATGAAATTCCTCCTTATCAGTATTATCCAATTAAATTGTGTTAATAATCAAGGATAGGGTGCCCTACAATAATAAAAGTAATAGTATGTACGATGGCTGGCTTTATGTCATCACTATTGTTAGAGCTTTATATTCATTAAATTATAAAATATTTCCAATGCCTTTATGAAGTAGACATTATTATTATTCTTCCTCATCTATACTAATAAAAAGGTAATATACACATTGGTCATAATGCCCTCACAGTAACAACCGAACAGACCCCCTACTGCATGGGGTGACCAGGCCAGCAAAGAGGGGCAGTAAGAGCAACCAGGCTAGCAGGGGGATCAGTTGGCGGTGACCAGGCTAGCAGAGAGGGACATTTGGGGGCAACAAGGCCAGCAGGGGGCACTAAGGGGTGACCAGGTCAGCTGGGGGAGGGAAGTTAGGGGTGATCAGGCCAGCAGGCAGGTGAGCAGTTAGGAGCCAGTGGTCCTGGATTGTGAGAGGTATATCCAACTCGTGGTGCTGGCCTGATCCCTGGGATCCCCCAAGGGGTCCCAGATTGGAGAGGGTGCAGGCTGGGCTGAGAGGATCCCTTCTCCCCCTGTGCACAAATTTTGTACACCACGCCTCTAGATCACAGATAAAGAAACTAAAACACAGAGTTTAAGTAACCGGGCCAAGGTCATGAACCTTGTAAGCTAGGATCTGAGCTCAGTCTGGTTGCAGAGCCTACTACTACACCTTATGCTTTCTTTCTTAAAGTCACTCAGTCCCAGATTTTGCTGCATAATCCTGATGACCTTACTCCTACATCTTGGCCCTTTCTTTCACTGGAAAATGAGGGATTTGTCAAGTAGTTCAAGCATTGGACAACTCTGCTAATTATGCTAAACTCTTTCATCCACTGGATGCTGCATTCAGGTGGGTTCTTTGGATTCACATGCATTTCTGGGAGCAGATAAGAGTGGAGATGGATGTATATGCGAACTTTGGTGAATCATATCTTCCCTGACTTTCAGCAGCTCTGAGAGTCTAAAATCTTACCTCTTACTTCCTCATCACATTAACACCACTACCATCTGCTCAAATTCTACTTCCCTTGAACTGTGTTGGGCCTGGGTATGCCCCCGGAGAGAAAGACAACATCAGATAAAAGACAAACAACTCTGAGTGACAAGAATAACCCATAGATGAAGCTTCTTCCTCACAATACATGTTTAATTCAATATCCATTATCTTGTAAAGATATTAGCTACATCCATATAATGCTTTTAATTCCACCCTCATTATTCTTGTGGATTGAGATCAACTCCTACTATGTAAATGACTTACCTCTGAGAATGTACAATGTTTCATTTCTTTTTGGGGTAAAGAAGGATAGTCCCTCTCCCCTCCTACCCACCCCCACACACACAAAAAAAAGTTGCCCAGATGCAGCGTTTCCTGTGAATCTATCTATTTAATAAGACAGGGTAAGAAACACATAAAGAAAAATATGTACAGATACAGTGAACAAACATCTTCTAAGTCAAATTTAGCTGGTATAAAACAGCTCAGCAATTGGTTTTTCAAAGAGCTTTTCACTGTGCATACTTTCAAGCCATCACCTCTGCCTAGCACAGAAAATTCCTGAGGAAAACGTAAAGAAAAAAAAGAACCTTTTGCTAATGCAACTTATGTTTTCAGCCTGAACACATGTTATTTTAAAATTCTTCATTCCGACAGATTTTTATTTTTCAAAAGGCAACCAAAAGTGGCAAGGGAGATAATAAATGAATTTCCCTCCCTCCAACTCTCTTTTCCTGGCCTTTATCAAAGTCCATTTTCTTCTCCTTTGGGGAAGAAAAAGTAATTCAGATCATCGGCTGCAACCAAGAGAAATGTCTGAAGAAAGAATAAATAAAAGATCCTTTCATCCAGCCACAAAACAATAATTAATTGCACTATTAAGTAACCTATATAAACCTGGGAAAAATCTTCTTGAGAAATATTCTCAAAGGATTTATTTTAATCAAAGCACGTGTGATTCAATGAAAGAAGAAAGGAGGATATGGAGGGAGGGGCTTCCTGAGAAGGCCCAGGGCGCCTTCCCTAAGGGGCTTGAAGGGAAATGTGTTTCCAGGATAGATTCTGTTGTATGGCATTTCCAGTTCATCAGGTCATGTGAATACCTTTGAATAAACATCAAAATGAAGTTCCCTTGGCCTGGGCTGGTTTGGCTCAGTGGATAGAGCATTGGCCTCTAGACAGAAGGGTTCCAGGTTCAAGTTTAGCCAAAGGAATATACCTCGGTTGCAGGCTCAATTCCTGGCCCCATTCAGGTTGCATGCAGAATTTGACCAGTCTATGTGTGTTTTTCACATCAACATTTCTCTCTCTCTCTCCCCCGCTCCCTTCTATTCTCTAAAAATCAATAGAAAAATATCCTTGGGTGAGAATTAAAAAAAAAAATCAAGTTAGCTTGGAATGATGATTTAGTTTCTTATTTTTGTTTGCCAAAAAGATTTGTTTTGGAGTGAATACCAGGAAAACTTCTGAAGGGAATGTATATTTTAGAAGGTGGGAAACCATTGCTTATTTATCACAGTGCCTATTATTAGGTGAATAATTCTGTTTTTTCCACCCAAGATTTGGACCATTTGACCACAAGAAGATGTCTTGGATTGGGTTGGTTCTCAGATATATTCCAAATATTTAAACAGGAACTGGCACTAAAGAGGAGACTGAATAGCTGCTATTAAAGTTGATGATCTGATCTTTCATTCTGAATGATTCTTTTAGGAATAGCTTGAACAGACATTCAAGAAATAGAGAGGAAAGTTAGAGGAACACAGTAGAGATAAAACCAAGATAAGCCTACAGAGCTGGTTGAGGGCACAGACAGTGTGGATGTAAAGGGACAGAAAGAATGGTTACCTGACTTTCTTACCCAGCCTCCCCCACAAAAAAGAAAAGAAAAGGAATGTTTACTTTTTCACTGTCCATTCAAACCATACTTATTGTCTTATTTTGTATCACCCCTAAACCAGACTCTGAAATAAAAATTCGAGGGCACACAGTTGATTTGGAGGGTAAAGAAAACACCAGTAAGGGGTTAGAGGTGGGAAACAGAGAAGGAAAGATGGTCACTGCATTGTCAACTTGGAACCACAGTGAATACCCAGAGCTCACAGCCACTGGGAAATAAAAATCATTTTCAAGACTATTAAAGCCCAAAGTTGAACATTTAATTGCCGTCCATCTTAAGAATAATGTTTACCCACTTTTTCAATATCAGCTTTCAGAGGTTCTTTAATGAAATCAAATAGTAGTTATTGATAGCTCAGCATAGTGATGCTCTAAATTTTAATATAAATCCATGATCCATATGAAATTTCTATTAATGCATTAGTATCTAAAGATTAAATCCCCTTGTAAGTTAGTATCTTAAAGCCCAAACATTTCCAAATATTTTTCATTAAAGCCCCAACTTAAATGTCTTTGTCTTTTCTGCTAAAGGTTCAAAGCCGTCTCCTATTTGATTTCTTGTTTTGCTTAGAGTCAGCGGGAGGGTGGAGCTCCTGAAGGTTGAGCGGCTGCTTCCTGGAATGGCGGCAGTTCCCTCACACTAAAATAATTTTTCATTCAATGCCAAGTCGTACTTTTAAAGTCAAGTGAGGTTATAACACATGCAAAACGATTACTATACCGAAGCCTTGATAACAAAACTTAAAAATAAGGTAATCTCCAGACATAAGAGCAAAGTTGTATTTCCAGGACCCAGTATTTGGTATTAATACATACCCTGCCAAGGAATTAGTTGTACTTGGGAAAAGGAGAGTAGAAAATATTTTTCCCTTTTTTACCTTTGCCAAGATGTTGGGAAATCTATGCCAGGTTTCTAAAATTTATAAACTACAACCCTCGCCGATTTGGCTCAGTGAATAGAGCCTCAGCTGTGGACCCAAAGGTCCCAGGTTCAATTCTGGTCAAGGGCACGTACCTTGGTTGTAGGTTCCCCTTGGTCGAAGTTTCCCTGGCTTTGGTTGGAGTGCATGCAGGAGGCGTGTGTCTCTCTCGCATCGATGTTTCTCTCTGTCTCTCCCTCTCCTTTCCACTCTCCCTAAAAAAATCAATGGAAAAAAATATTCTCTGGTGAAGATTACCAAAAAATAATAATAATAAATAAGTAAAATTTATAAACTACAGTTTTTAATTCAGTCTCTAGAAAAATCCCAACAGGAGGTTGTTTGGACAGAATGCATTTACCATATATATCTAAGGTGAGGGAGCGACCTAAGCATATGGTTTCTCTTAGAGCAGGTTTGGAGAAAATCTTTTCCATAAGACCACCATCTGTTTTTATAAATAAAGTTTTATTAGAACAGTCATGTCTACTCATTCATGGTTGTCTCTGCTTCAAAAATAGAGAGGTAAGTACCACAGAGAGAGACCTTATGTTGTGTGAAGACTGAAATATTGACCATCTGGCCCTTCACAGAAAAGGCATGCTGTCTCAGTAGCATTGAAAACCTTATGGCTAAATTTTTTAAAAATTGCAACGGAGAGCCCAGGTCACTGGTCAGAAGCCCAGATCAGATGTTTTCATCTATTTAAAACATGTCAGTTTCCATTTCCTCCCATGACTTATATATATTTTTAAATCGTATTTCTTTCTTGTGCATCAACTCTGGCTATTGGCACATTTACCATGTTACTGAGTAATCTTAACCCATGGGGCATCCATCAAAAGACTGACGGGGAAGAGGATGGGCCAATGGAATACACCCCTCACAAATGGATTTCAGCTCAAGAAGCTTGTTCGGCAGATTTCTGTGCTGAACTTGCTATCGTGTTTCTGAATCATGGATCTTGAGGAGCCTAGAAAAGAATACATTTTCCCAGGGTTCATCAAGACACTGCGTGTTTTCTGGTTTGGGATGTTCTAGAACTCAAGTAGCGTTTCTTCCTCCTCCATTTTTACTTCTCTCTCTTTCAGTGGTTGCTTCTCTCTTTTGGGATCTCCTTTTGCTGTTCTCTCAGAGGGCTCCATCAAGTCTCTGAACTATTTCATAGAGCTGGGTCAGCATACTTTGTGAGAGCTGGGTAGGAGATGAAGAAAAACCTGGTTTGATTCCTGCTTGGTTTTCAAGTGGTTTCATCTGCCTAATCGTTTACCTTATTTGAAAAATGGGGTGACTGTACCTTTCTTTATGGCAATGACCATAGATAAAATATGCGTTAAATATTTAGCATTATTCTTGGTGCAGGGTGAGAATTTTCCAAATGGCCACTGTTGTTGTAGAGTGCTGGGACATTTACTTCCTGAAATGCAAAGCCAGAGAGGATGCATGGTTAGCAGGAGAAGTCATTTATTCAACTAAAATTTTAAGATAATATAAACAAGCTTGACAAACATACACTTTTGGCCATGTTGGAGTCACTGGTCCTGGACTGACCCTTCCTTCCCTAAGTAACTAGAAAACTAGACAGATGTGTGAGACTATTGTTTTTTTGTTTTGTTTTTTTGTTTTATTAGAAACTAGACAGATGTGTGAGACTATTGTTTTTTTGTTTTGTTTTTTTTGTTTTATTTATTTTTTTAAACCATGGGCACAGGCAGTGCTGGATTGTTAGCACAAAGAAAAAAGCTGCACATAAGATGAACTGCCCAGCATTTCTGCCTAGGGGCACTTTCAAGAATGTGGTTTAGGGAACAACAATCCCCGTTAGTAGAAAGATGAAAAACAGAAGTTCCAGGAATCTGAAGTAATTGGAATTTGTGGGTAGAGTACTTGTAAAAGAGAGAGCTATGTATGCACACATGCGCCCGCGAACACACACACACACACACACACACACACACACACGAACACACAACTTCTGAAAATCTGCACAAAGGTCCTGCAAATTATTCTGTTGAACAACAACCTGTGCTTGTATAGAATGTAATTTGAAAATGCCAGGGAGAGAACTATGAGCTGAAGAATTCCCAGAGACTGCCAAGGATGGGAAAATATTAGTGTTTCTGAGCGGACAAGTCTCACTGAACACCTGAGGCGTTCCGTGGAGCTTTAAGAAGGTTCAGACTTCGGAAGTGGAAATAAACACGGACAGAGTAAAGGCTACTTGGAGCTGTCACAACAAAGCTTAAAAGCAAGGCCGCAAAGATTAAGCCACATCACTATAACATAAGTGCTTACTAAAACAAAGGTCAGCAGGTTAATTGAAGAGAAGTTATTTCCTGATATTCAAAAATGCATCATCCATAATGCTGCACGTCTAATCAGAAATTATTGCATGCAAATAAGCATGAAAATTGGACCTATAATGAGTCAGTAAAAGCAGACTCACAGGTGATAAACATGATGGAAATAGTGGGCAAGAACTTCAAGGTGGGCATTATAAATATGCTATGCATATGAATTAAAACATGCACATACTGAGAAAGGACATGGACGATACAAAAATGAATCAGATGGAAATTATAAGGACACAACTGCAAAAGTTAGAATAAAAAACAGTATTGAATGAGCCCAAATACAGCTTAGGGGGGAAGGGCACATTGATGACCTTGAAGGCACTTCAAGAACAACTTTCAAAAACTAGAGGAGAGAAATAAATGATGCACAATGAACACAGACTCAATGACATGTAGAATGACATTAAGAATTCTATCAGAGGAGGGGAGAGACACATATTTGAAAAAATCTGTTTTTTAATTGAATGGAAGTTATAAAACACAGATTTAATAAGCTGATTCGAGCATGAAATGAACCCCAAGTATGATAAAGACAGTGAGGCACACACTAGTACATTGTACTGAAAATGCTGAATAACAGTGATAAAAAAATAATCTTAAGAACAATCAGAGAGAAAAGGCATAATACCTTAAAGCAGCGGTTCTCAACCGTGGGTTGAGTCCTCTTTGGGGGTCCAACAACACTTTCACAAGGGTCGCCTAAGACCATTGGAAAACACAGATAAGATTCATAACAGTTGCAAAATTACAGTTATGAAGTAGCAACAAAAGTAATTTTATGGTTGAGGGTCACCACAACATGAGGAACTGTATTAAAGGGTCGCCGCATTAGAAAGGTTGAGAACCACTGCATTAAAGGAAACGAAGGTAAGAATGACCTTCTATAATAGTTAATTTGTTGTGGCAACTGAAGGGTGTTTGAGGATATTAACGTTTAAAATTGGTGATCCTGACTTAACCAATTTATAAGGTGAAAGGGCCGCATCCCACCAGCTGACGGCCCCAATAGAACAAGACTGACCCCCTGAGCAAGGGACAATCTTCAGCAGTGGCCTTCAGCCTTCACACGCATCATTAGCTTTCTGTATCTCAAGCCCACCAACCTACCTGGCAGATTTGGAATGGCCAGTCTCTATGAGTCAATTCCTTATGATAAACCTTTTTCTCTATATATACACATCCTATTGTGTCTGTTTCTCTAAATAATATTGACTAATCCACTTTTGTAAACAACAAAAACTAGAAGATAATAGAACAACATATTTAATAGTATTGAATAGGCTGAGTAAACGTATCTACTGGAATACTAATTCTACCGAAAATATCAAACAAAAATGAAAATAAACAAAGTCCTTTTCCTAATTTAATCTTTTTATATTTTTCAATTACAGTTTATATGCAATATTATTTGTATTGGTATCAGATATGCAGCAGAGTGGATTAAATTACTTTTATGCCAAAAATAATCTGCTGAAATCTATCACTAGCAGACCTGCACTCCACAAAGACTTAAAGGAAGCCATTCAGAAGAGGGGAAATAGCATCCATTTACCCAAAGAAATGCAGAGCACCAGGCATCATAAATATTTGGGCAAATCTATCTTCTCTTTAAAAGATTTTGTTAGAATGTAACTGATTATTTAAAAAGAAATGATAGTCATGCATCGTGGAGTCTAGAACATATACAGACGTTAACATATAGGACAATTGGATCAGTTAGCCACTTAGAAACTGTAAGTTCCCAAACCCCCTTTCCTTGTATGTTCTACAACATTAGAGCTGAACTCTGTAAGTATCTGTACTCTACCAGATGGTCTGATGTTAGTGCTGATGAGTCATAATTGCTGGAGGGATGTTGGATCCCATTATGCTTGTCTAGCGCGGCTCCTGCAGGGTGTGCCGTTCTGTTTACCAGGGGCCAGGGACAGCTTGGCCACGGCAAGTTTCACCCCACTGCACGCACACATCATCCTCACAGCCCCCTGGGTAGCCCCTGAGATTGTTTCTTGATCTCAATAAAATAGGAAAAACTCTAGGTCTGGTTGCCAAAACCTGCCTCGATTTTTCTAGCAGAAAGTCACAGCATCTGACCCAGTGAGACATAAGTCAGATTAGACCCCAACAAAATCATGTGAATGATGGACAGGGCAAGTGCCATTTAGAAAATCCTGCATCCTTGCCATAAGTAAACAACTTAAATAATACGGGAAACCTTCCTCAAAGCATCTGGGGCATTTGTAACACTCACCCTCTATTACTGATGGAATGTCAACTGGTGTAACTACTTTGGAAAATATACAAATGCCATGTTATATTGTACATTACCCAAGAGGAAAGAAAACATATGCCCATGCTAAGACATGTACTCGAATGCTCATTGCCCCTTTTTTCAAATTCGCTGAAAACTAGAGACTGATCCAAATGTTCTTTAACGGTTTAAAATGGAGTGGATGGGGAAAAATAAAAAGTGACTGACACCTTCAGAAACAGAATTTTCAGGACTGCCTGCTGAGAGAAAGAAAGAAACCAGACGCCGAAGAATGCGTTTCATGTCATTCCATTTACCTTAAATTCTAGAGCAGGTAACGATAATCTCTAGTGACACCAATGGCTCTATAGTTGCTGTGGGGAGAGGATGGACTGTAAATTGGCAACAGGAAACTGGGCAGGGGGGGGCAGTGTGTTAAATCTGGTTGCTGAGATAGTTTCATGGGTGTGTGTATTTGGATACACTCATGGACCTATATATTTATAACAAGTATCTTGTTTTGAAGCCATATTCCTCTTAGTTGACTGGGAAATCCTATCTAATAAAAGAGTAGTATGCAAATTGACCATCACTCCAAAATATAAGATGGCCGCCTCCATGTAGTCAAAGATGGTCGCCCCCATGTGGATACAAGATGGCTGCCACAAGATGATCAGCAAGGGAGGGCAGTTGTGGGTGATCAGGCATGTAAGGGAGTGCAGTTGGGGAGGACCTGGCCAGCAGGGGAGGGCAGTTAGAGGCAACCAGGTTGGAAAGGAAGGGAAGTTGGGGGCAATCAGGCTGTCAGGGGAGGGCAGTAGGGGGCAATCAGGCTGGCAAGGGAGAGAAGTTAAGTATGACTGGGCCAGCAGGGGATGGCAGTTGGGGGGCAGGCAGGCCAGCAGGGGAGGGCAGTTACAGACAATCAGGATGGCAAGGGTAGTTAGGTGTCAATTAGGCTGGCAGGGGAGTGGTTATGGGTGATCAGGCTGGCAAGCAGAAATGGTTAGGGGCAATCGGGTAGGCAGGCAGGTGAGCTTTTGGGAGCCAGCAGTCTTGGATTGTGAGAGGGATGTCCAATTGTCCACTTAGGCCCAATGCCAAAACAAAATCTCACATAATGGGGATTTAAACAACAGAAATTTACTTTCTCAGAGTAATAGTTCTCAAGGTCAAAGAGTCACAGCTTTAGTTGATTTTGAGGACTCTCCCCCGGCTGCTCTTTCATTCCTATTTCCTTCTGACAACTTTGTATTCTTAGAGACAACTCAGTCTGTTTTCTCTGAGCTCATGAGGTTAATCAACTCAAATGATGGCTGGCAAAACCTCACAGATTCTCAGCATATTTACACAGCAGATGAGAAATTTGTATTCTTGAATGCATTAAATCAAGCCAAAGGTCTGAAATGAAAAGCACTGGGATTTCTCCTCAGGGATGGAGTTTATTTTTTTCTTTCCATAAAACAGATTGATACAAACCTCTCTTAGGTTTAATGACTAAACCAGGCATACTGAAGATCTCACCACCTATTTGGATTTGAACCCCACTCCCAACCCAAGGGGGGTAAAATTATAAATGACTAATAAAGTTTGTTGAGTATGACTTTTCAAGAGCCACCCTTTTTTGACTTTGAGCAACATGGCACCGACTTCCATATATTTATTATCCGAGTAATATTACCTGATTTAATTGGAACAAGTTGCAAAAGCAAAAGTGGTTCTTCCTTCAAAAAGTTTATAGTCTCAGGAGGACAAAGACAAACCATCCTTATTTTCAGAACATAAATAAAACATAGAAGGTTATTGTGTGAATAAGTAGCAACATGAGTACTAGAGAACAAAATCCACGGTGTTTAGGAAAACAGAGGTATATTCACTAATTCAGTGATGTTTTATTTGTTTTTAGTGTTTGGTAAATATGAAAAAACATCTTTTATGAACATTCCTAGTCAGGTTTTCATGTGAACATAATTTTTATTTAATTTAGATTTTACCTGAGAGTGGGATTGCTGGGTTGCTTGTGAAGTGTATGTTTAACTTTAGGAGAAACTGTTACATTAAATCTCAAAGCCACTGTCCCATTTTACATCTATATCAGCTATGTGTGAGAATTCTAATGGATCTGCAATCTTGTCACCATTTAGTATTGTCAGGTTTTTATTTGTTTCATTTCGTTATCTCATTTTGGCTTTAATTTTTGTTTCCCTGATGACTAATTAGGTTGAACGTATTTTCGTGTACTAGTATATATTTGCCTTTCTTATGCTTTCTTTAGTGAAGTATCTGCTCACATCATTTACTAATTTTTTATTGGGTTGTTTGTTTTCTTATTACTGAAATTTGCACTCTGAATTGTTGATATTCTCTTCCTCTATTTCTATACTAATAATAGAGGAATATGCAAATTGTCTGGGATGCCATCACACAATGACTGAACAGCAGGCTGTGTGGGGTGATCAGGCCAGCAAAGGGAGTATAGTTGGGGGAAACCAGGCTGGCAGGGGTGTGGGCGGTTATATGTGATAAGGTGATCAGGCCAGCAGGCAGAGGTGGTTAGGAGTGATCAGGCTGGCAAGGGAGTAGGGGAAGCAGTTAGGGGCAATCAGACAGGCAGGTGGAGGCTGTTAGGGGCGATCAGGCAGGCAGGCAGGTGAGCAGTTAGGAGCCAGCAGTCCCAGATTGTGAGAGGGATGTCTGACTGCAGCTTTAGGCCCAATCCTTTAGGCCCAAGCTGCAGTGAGACATCCTTCTCACAATCTGGGACTGCAGGCTCCTAAACTAGCAGTCGGACATCCACCGAGGGTTCTGGATTGGAGAGGGTGCAGGTTGAGCTGGGGGGACCCTGCCATTCCATGCATGAATTTCATGCACCTGGACTCTAGTATTTCAAGATAGAAAAGTAGAGCAAATCTCCTTTAATCTGATCTCTTCCAATTGGAAATATTTCCATGATGTCTTAAAATGGGGCTGGGACTATGAACAGTGAACAATCCCCAATGTCCACCTTTCCTTAGAGAGAGCACACATTATTTTAGGTGTACACATGATAATCCACCAAAAAATATCCAGAACTTTCTTTCATTGTTTCCATCAGCTATGTGGGTCTGTAACTGAATTCTGGCCAACTGGATGTACGTAGATGTGGTGAATGCACCTTTGGAAATGTATCTTTAAAGAGATAGGGCTTGTTCTCTGTCCTTTTCACCTTCATGTTGGCTGAAATGTAGTCTCAAAGGGTGGGGATGTGCATCCATTTCTAACCCTGAAGCTACCTTAAAATGACAGCACCTGATGGGGTAACCATTTTCCAGGAAGAATAGAGCCACCAAACTTGGTTTGGGTACCTACCTTTAGACTATAATGTGAGAAACACAGTTGCTTGCTTAAACTAGCGTAGTTTTACTTTTCTGTCCTTTGGAGCTGAGCTTAATTCCAACTGATGAAAGTCCTTGGAACAGGAAGATGTCACATCACAAGGAAATTCTGGATTCCCTCAAAGATACATAAAACATGACAGAACAGAAAGAATGACAGAACAGAAAGATGAAGAAGAAGACATATTCTAAAGGAAATTATTAATCAAACACGGAGATTTTTTGAGGCTGTCTATATTAGAGGAGAGAAGGTCATGGGTTTGCTCTGAACACACAGGATAAGGAATTAGTAGAAGTGGAATGCAGAGAAGTAAAGGTATAGGATACAACAGTTTTTAGTATTTGTTTGTTTGTTTGTTTTTGAACATATTATTGATGTCTCCTTTTTCTTCCATGGAGCTCTCCCCAGATAGTTTCATCCCTATCCCTGCAGGTTAGGCCAAGGGACCCCACCAGTGCACAAATCTGTTGATAGGTAGTTTGCCTCTGATATACATAAAATATATCTTATATACATATCTGTATTTTAGTTTAAATATATATTCTCTCTATATATGTATATGTGTGTGTACATATACATAAGGATAGATAGATTCACCTCACTTATGAAACTGTAAGTAGTTCAAGGTAGAACCATATTATTGCTTCTAAACATTTATCCTTTTGATCTTGTGCAAATTAAGTGAATCTACTTTTCTCTTATCCAGATCTTTAAATCAGTTGAACAAAAGTATAATAAAATTAGCATGCAATGCCAAGGGGAACAGTGTACACATTAAATTAGAATTCTCACCATGCTAGAAATAAGTAATATTTCTTTATTCCCGTTGGACATTTCCAAAAGAGCATTTGTTTCTATGCTAAGTGCAATCAGAGTTTTTATTGGCAATCATAGTCCCAGTGAAGTTGTTTGCAGTATCATTTTGGTGTGGCCCACCATGTGTATTAAGTAGAAGGCAGAGAAATCACGAAAGCCCTGTGAATGAACAAGGTAGCTTAAGGGTAGAGAGCTACAGGCAGGATGAGAGGATGACCACAAGAATAACTGAAAATTACAGAAAAGTTCATGGGTGATTTGCCTCTGAAATTTGTGTCATGGTTCAAAGTGACTAGATTAAGTAATTCACATGCACAGTCATTTCATCCTTCCTACTCATACATGTGGCAGGAAGTAAATATGCTGGGAAATATCACTGAATTGTGGGTTGTTGGTTCATTTGGAAAAGACTTGGTCCTTGGAAGTAGGAAGATCACTCTTTGAGCTCTATGAGGATAGCTCATAATAAAGGCTACAGTTTTCACTTTATTTCAATGAGTCCAGGAAGCATGTTTGTCCCCGTGGGGGGAAAGCCTTGTGCCAAAATGAGGTTGCTGAGAAACCAGTGCTTCTGAAATGAATGACCTTGTCTTTCAATTTCACCATGGTATCTCCGATTGTCCTTATTCAGATTTTCTTCTCCAGGCTAGACACCTACATTTCCTCCACTTATCCGTGTGTATGTGTGTGTGTTTTCTTCAAATCCTTAATATCTGGTCATTTCTTGATGTCGCTTCTCTTTCAGGGGGAACTAATAACATGTATTTATGGGCACACATTACAGAAAATGACTTCCGGAGAGGGTAAGCAGCTTTCTCAAGGTCACACAGCTGGTTGGCAGCACCGCTCTCTATGTCACCACCGCCTGCCATCCAAAAGGGAACACTCATCTCTGGTCACGGTCTGGTGACACAGTCTGAGGACAGAGCAGGACTTGCATTTGTATCATCTGAGCTCCCCATCTGGCACTAAGAAAAATTGCAGGTTCTGTCAGTGATTTCTGAGAAAGCATAGGTCACAGAAGAGGTCTGAGAGCAGACAATTTTCAATAGGAAAGTATAAATTCATGCTCATGATATGATGCATTACTCCACATAATTGCATGATCTCTAAGATTCCCGGTCTCTGGTGTACACACACTTTCTCTCGGTCATCCAATCAGGCACCAATCTAGGTGCTGCTAGAAGGGTTTTGCAGATGTAATTAAGTTCCCAAATCAGTTGACCTTAAGATATAAAGTGTATTCTTCCTGGGCCCAATCTAATCAGATAAACCCTTCAATGGGACTGGAATCCTTCCGGACAAAGATATTTGAAAGGTGACAAGGGTCTTGGGAGTATTCTTCATGGCTGGCTTTGAAAACGAATGGAATCAGGTGGTAAGAAATGGTCAGAGACCTGTACGAGCTGATGGGTGACCCCCATCCAGGAGCTAGCAAGAAGACTTGGAATTGGATTTTGCCCTGGCCAGTGGTAGAACATTGGGCACCCCAAAGGGCTGCAGGTTCAATCTCCAGCCCCGCTTGGGGCACATGAAGGAGGCAACCAATTGATGTGTCTCTCATATTGATGTTTCTCTCTCTCCTTCTAAATATCTCCCTCCTTTCCTTCTTTATTGCCTTAAAATCCATGAAACAAATATCTGTGGGTGAGGATTAACAACAAAATACAGAAATTGATTTTCTTTTTAACCACTGATGCTCATGGAATCAGATTTTCCCCCAGAGACTCTGGATAAGAACTGAGCCTAGCTAACACCTTGAGTGTGAGACAGTTAGCAGAGAACCTAGCTGAGACTTCCCTGGATGTTTGGCTTACAGAGCTGGGAGATGATAACTGGTGTTGTAAGCTGCTAAGTTTGTGATAACTTGTCATAATAGAAAATGAATATATTCCCATGTTCCCTGACAGAGCATCACATCCTCTTTGGGACAGCAAAACATGTCACTTGATGCTCTTGAGGTAGTTTGCCTGTATCCTGCTTATCGTCACTCAATCTCAAGGGCTCTTGCTCATACAACATGCACAATAGCATAATTTTAAAGAGCCAGTATCTAGCATCCAACACTTTGAGTTTAAATCCTGGGCCTCCCATCATCTATCTGGGGGACCTCGGATTAATGATTTACTTTCTCTGACCTTTAGTCAGCTGATTCATGTGGTGGATAAAACAGCAGGACTCATACCCAAAATATTGTTTTCATTATGTAGATACAGTGTTTAGCATGTGCCATTGCATATTGAGGAACTTTATGAAGCCTGATATAAATAGAAATTACAAATATAAATTAATGCACAATTCAACAGAGTCCAAATTTCGAATCATCAAACCTTTAATTAACACTTGCTTTCTGTGAGGCAGTCGGAATAAAAATGATGGGAAGGGAAAATGTCACAACCTTTACTTTAAAAGCTTTTCCAAAGAAGTGGGAAAAAATGACACACGAGCAAAGATATCATTAATGTGTTTTAATGTGGCCAGTAAAATAGGAACTGGGGGACAGAGTAGCACTAAGGAGGGTCAATGAACTCTCAGCTTGTGGAGGGGGGGTGGGATGAAGGGGAAAGAATCTCAGAGGTATTGACTTTTGAAATGAGAATGTGAGGAACAAATAGAAGTTTATCAAATAATCAAAGAAAAGCATTCCAAACAGTAAGTAGATTCCACAATTTCTCTGAGGTAAATATTACAAAAGATGTTAGGGATCACACAGATACTAGTGGAGAAGAAAAGTTTAGGTTGAACTCACAAGGTATTTTATTGAATCACATTTAAGAACATCTGAGAAAGCACCTGCCTTTAGGGACCATGGAATACAGAGATGCATGTAATGTCAGAGATTCTATCTTTATCTATCTATCTATCTATCTATCTATCTATCTATCTATCTATCTATCATCTAGCTATCATCTCCCTTCTCTCTCTCTCTCTCTCTCTCTCTCTCTCTCTCTCCCTCCCTCCCTCCCTCTCTGTATTTCTTCACTATTAGACTTTGTTCTCAAGCAAACAGAATCACTTCATGTGAAAAACACAAGGATGGGCAAAAGTAGATTTACAGTTGTTCATATGGAAAATTATAAATAATACAGTACTACAAAAATAAACTCTCTGTTTTGCATACTCATAACTGTATGGTTTTGTGTTCTAAGCCTGAATTTGAATGGCTGCCAAGCTAAAAGAATAAGATTCGATGTTTCACAAAAACTATGCCCTGGTTTTCGAGATGACTGGCCCTCAGGCGCCCCCCTTGAACCAAGCTGGGTGGCCAACTTAGGCCACATTCTTATCTTGGGGGTAGGACAGGGAGAATACCGAGTTGAATAGTCTCCCAGAAAGCGCAGTAGGTGGTGGTTTATTTTCTTCAAAAAGTCATAGAAGGTTTTCACCAGAAGGGTGGGGAATGAAATGAACGAGGGCCTGGACAATACAAGTAAAACTATTGTTAACAGTGGGGTATTATAACACACCCCACCATTCTTTTGAATTTTTTCCTGTAAATGCTGACTCTGACTAATATGTAGCATATAGATAAGCAGCATGTTTTTGTAAGGATCCTGGGAACTTACTTGAGAGGATATAGAGTCTGACCTTTAGTCATCGCAGTGCCAGATTTGCTGACCTTCAACCATAGAATCAGAATGATGAAGAACGGGGATAATGAAGACTAGGATGATGCACACCAGACCTTTACTTCATCATTTTCTCTCTTTTTGTAATGTTTTTAAAATTGATTGTAGAGAGAGAGGAAGGAAGATGGATAGAGATACAGAAACATCAATAAGAAACACTTATTGGCCACCTCCTGCATGCTCCCAGCTGGGGTTCGAATTCACCACCTGTGCATGTGCCCTGACAGGGAACTGAACTGGTGATCTCTTGGTTCATAGGTTGGTGCTCAACCCCTAAGCCAGGTCAGCCAGGCACTTCTCCATTTTGGAAATCTTTATTGTAATGGACTGTGTTGGCCTGCACGTAGAGAACTTTACCACTGCCCGCCCCCTTGAGGTCTTTGTTCTGCTTTGCCTCTTCTTCCTTATATACCTCTGCCTGCATTGACATGTTGAGATGGGCTTTGGGACAACAGTTGCCCATCTCCCTAAGTGACCAGCACTTGAATAAACCACTTTCCTTTTTCACCAGTACCTCCTAATGTACTTCTAGTTACATTATAAGAGATTTGGTATCATTGGAGCATAAAAAGAAATGGATCAACTTTGGATGCATCTTTTGCATCATGCTAAGGAGTTTCAAATTTACCCTGCAGGTAACAAGGAATCTATAAAGGACTTCACTCAGTGCAAAGAATGAATGAATTTGTGCTCTGAGACTATCACATTGATGTGATGGTAGGGGCCATGAACACAGACTTCAGGTTTTCTAGAAGCCACAGGATACTGGTGATTACCTCTCAGTACACTTGGATATGGCAGCATCCAGCAATGGAATTGCTTACTCCTCCTGGCCTTTCCACTTAACATTTATAATTTTCAAATGTAAGATTGCCAGGAGCTACATTTTCTAACACCCAGGTCTCCATAAAATAGCATTCTCAAGTAGCAGGTCAAAATGGCTTTTATGATTCAGCATAATTGCTTGCTTAAGTGCTTGTATATTATATTATCTTGCTTTTATAAGTCCAATGCTGCTGCCCATTCTTCCTTTTTTTTTCAATTCCCTTTTTTATAAATGTTGCTACTTTCAATAGCTCAGGATTTTCTTATATGCAAGGCAGCCTCAAGACTGTCATTATTTTAGTGTTTTGATTTCAATGTTTCTGCATAATTTTATACCTCTGGAAACAAATCATTGAGGGGGAAAAATGTTTCATGAGTTAAAACCCTATAATTATTGTTTGTTAGTACAGTCAGTCACCAATTTATTCATCACGTGCCCACTATGCACAAGGAGTTGAAAAAAAAATAGCAGAGATAGAAAACAACAACAATAACAACAAACACCACAAAAAACATGTTTCCTAAGAGCAAATTCTTCAAATATTTTTTTCTGTTTATTATACTCTTTACTACTAAGTTTGCAAATGACACGCTAATAGTGCTACTTACTGACTTATAGAACTTAGACAATGTCTATGAACATAGTTCTGTATATGGCTCTGCTTTTTTATTTGTTTGCTTGTTTTTGAGTATGTTTTTATTAATTTCAGAGAAGAAGGGAAAGAAATAGAAAAATCAATGAATAGAGAGAATTATTGATCAGCTGCCTCCTACACATCCCCTACTGAGATCAAACCTACAGCCCAGGCATTTGCCCTTGACCAGAATCCAATCTGGGCCCCTTCAGTCCACAGGCCAATGCTCTATCCACTGAGCCAAACCAGCTAGGACTTGGTCAATAGCTCTGAGTTAGCCTTCCAAAAGTTGTAGATAATCTCTTTGTCTCGACCCTCTTCCAAAGATCTGAGTCAATTAAGTTGTCCAAAGCCTGGACGTCCATGTGACATGCCTAGCCAAGAATCTTCGGCCCACAGCAGCTGCTTGAGAGGTAATATTTAGGCCTGAATCTGTGAGAGCAAACATATTTTATTTCAGAAACTTCCTTTTAAGAAACCAGAAATCATTTTAGAGTTCCTCTTTAAGCCATTTACCCTTTTGAAATAAAAATACAGCAAGAAAATATCTAAAAATGCCCAACAAAAAGCCATTCAACTATTGGTTTCCAAACTACACCTTATTTCTGTTTCCAAAGCAGAATCATCTTGACCCAACAACTAACTGTCCAATGAAGTCATTTCAGCCCTTGCCAGTAACTCTCATCAGTAAAGAACACAAATAATATATTACTGGGGATGAGTGTTTATCCCCATCACAAACAGAATTCAAAAAAGCAACATTTGAATTTCCAAACAGGAAAAACAAAATAATAACTTGAATTTCTTAAAAAAAAAAAAAAAGATCATGTCCCCATTTTCTGTGAATATAGAGCAAAAATGATAAGGTGTTCCCTGTGAACTCTGAGGGAGAAAGGAATAAATATTTAGTTATGCAAATTTAAGCCAGTCAGAGAAAGTTAAGTATCACATGCTCTCACTCATATATATGGAATTTCATGAACAAAATAAACTGATGAACAAAACAGATCCGGAGAAATAGAAGCATGGAACAGACTGATGAATTTCAGAGGGAAGGCAGAAGTGGAGGGATAGTGGGAGAGATTAACCAGGGAACTTATATACATACTAGAGGCCCGTTGCATGAAGATTTGTGCAATAGGCCTTCATTCCCTGGGCTGCTGGCACTGTTTTTCCTCTGGCACCCAGGACCCAGTCCTTCACTCTGGCTGCTGCCTTCAGTCTGCCCTTCGACCAGAGATTTCAGTCTTCACTCCAGCTGGAGCATCATTCCTGTAGCTCACTCCACCCCTCTACCCTCTCCATCACAGCAGGCTGCTTTGCACCTGCATGCATGCTGTCCAGAGGCCCAGAGCGTCTGGAGGTGTGGACACTGCCATCTTTGTCAGGTTAATTTGCATACTCACTCCTGATTGGTGGGTGGGCATGGCAAAGTGACGGTTCATTTGCATGTTTCTCTTTTATTAGTGTAGAAATGCATAGCCCAGGGACACAGACAATAGTGTGCTGTAGGTTTGGGAGGGGCAAGGTTGGGGTGGAAGGGGTCAATGGATAAAAGAGGGAGACATCTGCAATACTCTCAACAATAAAGATAAATGTAAAAAACTGATTATACAATAAAATATAATATACAAAATCTACTCTAAGGAAACTTTTTTCCATAACAAGGCAAACATTGTAGGTTTTTAAAAAGCTCATTGCTCAAACTAGTTGCTTGTAGCATTGAAGCAACTTTCAGATTTTCACTCAAAATGGTTTACCGAGTTTTCTTACAACCTTTCATAGATGGGTTTCTCCAGGAAGCTGACTCAGAGATGGGCGTTTAAATTCAGGAGGGTTATTGGAAATCACCTGTGGAAGAAAAATAAAAGAAGAATCACACAGAGGATTTAAGCTGTGATGCAGTTTCAGTGGAAGACTCAGCCAGCTCTGCAAGTTGGACAACACTTGATAGCTAGTCAGTGTGGGTGTAGGAGGGCCAGGCCTTATACTCCTGTTTTGAAGAAACACTGAAAGCTGAAAACCTCAGAGAGGGTGTGAACTTGCTCAAGCAGCTCTCTTCAGATGAGACAGTGCCCACGAAGGGCTGGCAGCTTAGGGTTGCCTGCTGAAAAGTCCCCCCAGTGGCTGGGTGTGAAGTTATTTCTAAATGAGAATCTTGATACTCTATTAGAGTCCACCCCCTTATCCAAGAGGAATGCATCCCAAGACCCCTGTGAATGCCTGAAACCACAGATAGTACCAAACTTCATATATACTATGCTTTTCCTATACATACTTATTGATGATAAGCTTTAATTTATAAATTAGGCATAGAGATGGACAATAATAACAAATAATAAATTAGAACAATAACTACACTAATGAAAAAGTAATATGCAAATTGACCATCACTCTGCTACACCCACCAGCCAATCAGGAGCAAGTATGCAAATTAACCCAACAAAGATGGTGTCAGCCACAAAGGCTTGGGTTGCCCCTAGTGATGGAGGAAGCCAAGCTTCCTGCCCACCCTGGCCAGCCCTGGCCTCTGCTTAAGGCTACAAAGTTTCAATTACAGAAGACAAATAAATTCCAGATACCTGCTTTCAGCCGGCCATGGCCTCCACTAAAAGAGGCACTGAAAAAAAAAAAAGGAGGGGTTGGGAGCTTGGGTCATCGGGGGTGTGTGTGGGGGAAGGGGTAGGAGGGTATGTAGCCAGCCTGAAAACAGCCACCAGCCCCTCACCCAGGCTGGCAACATCCCCATGGCCCAATCCTTGTAAATGAGCAGTTGAACACCCCATGAGGGGTTCCAGATTGGAGAACATGCAGGCTGGGCTGAGGGACCACCCTCTGCCCCTCATGCACAAATTTCATGCACTGGGCCTCTAGTACTATAATAAAAGCTTCATGAATATGGTTCATCTCCATCTCTCTGATAACCTAGAGAGCTACTAAGGGACTAGGCAAAGAGATGATTCATGGGCAGAATGGAGCAGGACAGTTAGGGATTTCATCCCCCTACCCAAATGCATGTAATTTAAAAGGAATGAATTGTTATTTCTGGAGTTTTATATTTAATACTTTTGGACCATTATTGACTGTGAGTAACTGAAACTGTGGAAGTCAAACCACAGATAAGGGGGACGACATACCGTGTCCTTTACAGAACCATTGTCTGTAAGAGTATGTTGCTGTTGAATGGAAATATTACCTCTAACAGAAACTGGAATCAATTTTCACTACACATTTATTTGGGCTAGACTCTAGGTTAGATGCAGAGCAGAAAGATGCCCTTGATCAGAAAGAAACTCCTGCCCTATTATATGAGTAGGATTCAATCTTTCATTATGCTTAGCTACTAAAATCAGGATTTGGCATGGACAGACAGCTTTATTTTATACAAACTCCAACTCATATAACAACTGCAATTTAGTTCAAGATCTAATTCTTGAGACTCAATTCTTAAGCCAAAATCTACTAATCATCACTAAATTTATTGATCATTTTTGTGTCATGTACTATTGTGATAAATTTGCATGTAATCACACACATGCGATGCAATGTATAATTATCTCCGTGTTATAAATGGAAGGAATTAAGGCACAGAGAGAGTAAGTAACTCATCCAAAGTTGCACAGCTATTAGGTGGAGGCGGGCATTTGTCCCCAGGTAATTTGGCTCTGAAATTTGTGCTTACATACATTATCTGCCTTTGCTGATCTCATCATTAGTGGGGCTCTGCATTTTTCTGATTGCATTAATTATTCAGCTCCTTTCTGCATTCCTGCCCTTGGCCACGTGATCCTGCAGTTCCCTCCTATTCTCATGGATGGGAATGGCTCTGGATTCTGCTTTGTCACAAGCTGTGGTCAAATAATCTAAAAGCAACAGAAGGAGAGAATTGAAATGTGCTTATCTGATCGGACTTGTTCTTTCTCATTCTTCTACCACGGACATAAGAATATGCCTGAGTTGCTTGCCCATGTCAGACTATAGAATACATGGAGCAGAGATGCCTAATTCTGGTTACTTGACACAGACCATTGTAGATCAGCTGACAGGTGGTCACTCCCCAGTTGAGATCAGCACAGCCTCCTGGTCTACCTGAAGCTGACCATAAATGTCTGAGTGAATCCACTGCAGAACAGATACACCCCGTAGATGGTGAGCTAGCTAAACATTTCCTGTTGCATACCAATGGGGTTTTGAGGTTGTTGTGCAATGTAAATAATGGGCATAAAGAGAGTTCCAGAAGAAAATTAAATTTGATATAAATGCAATGATAAGAAGAAGCACAGTGTGCCATGGGACAAGGGGCTGTGGCAACTTATTTAGTACTTCATGCCTGAAGGATTCCCATGGAATCATCCTGGAGAAATAGTTGCAAAAAGCAATGGTATCTGTGCTAGAGAAATATTCCTTACTTATATCCAGGGACCCTCATTGAGACTAGGCTGCTCTGCTTTGCTGCAACCATGAATTTGAGAAGCTGCCTGCGTAGCCAAGTATTCTACTTCTAATCTCACTCTTACAGCAGTGGAGAGTTCAATAACTAAACCAGCTCTAAAACAAGGGATTTTTAATTGAAAGAAAAAAAAAATCTGGAAAGGAAGTAGTTTTCAAAAATATCCGTTGCCGGTTGTCTCAAAGTGGGTGCACCTGTAGAAAACATAAATCTGTGTGTGATTGGAAATTTTAAACAAGACAAGTTACTTCTGCTGAATCCTAATTTACACATTCTATATTTTGAGTGGTAGATTCACACATTTCTGGTAAAAGTATCAATTATAACGACAGCATTCAAAATATTATTTCACGTATGCATGATTTTTTTTTTACCTTAAAATGTCTTTATTTTCTTCAGAAAAAAAAAATATTTCTCTTGGAAAAATGCCCAAATCCTCCCTTCAGGGTTGTGAGAAAGTTTCCCAAGAGACTGAATGCTTCAGCAGCTGACCAGGAGGCGAGCTTTGGGGAAGAAAACAATCACCCATAATCATGAGAATGTCTGTGTAATCTTTCTTCATTATTATTAAGCAAATTATTTGTAATGGCTGAGCACTTTATCTTATTTTACCAGCACGGAACATGCGTCTCACTACATTTTCTCTTGCTATCAGTCAAGAAAGGCGAGCTTTCCCCAAACCATCGGATAAATAAGGATTTATTGGTTTATTATGACTAACCTTGCAGTGTGAATTCAATTCAGTAAGCAAATGTGGCCTCAACGCCTACCACGTGATGTGGGCGCTGTGTTAGACTCCGTGGATGCAGACATAAATATGATACCGTTTCTATCCCCCCAAGAAGCCCTTAGTTTATAGGGAGATAGATGAGTAACAGCGCAATTAGAATAAAGTGACAATCTTGCCGGTAGCTGGAGAGCACCTTGAGAACAGGGGAGCAGGGAAGAGGGAGCAAATAAATTCTGAAGTAGATAGCAGTGCAATAGTTACAAAGGGTTTTTTAAAAAAAACAATTTATTTATTTGATCATTGCACATTCCGAAGTTCCCTTTGTTTACTCTACACTACCCTCAGCATTTGCACATTTTTTTCCGTGGAAGGCCAGGTGATAAATATTTTAGGCTTGTGGGCTAGAGAGTCTCTGCTTTAACTATTCAGTTCTTCTACTGTGGGGCAAAGTAGCCATAGACAACAGACAGAAAAAGGGAGGGATGCTGTGTATCTATACCGTTTTTTTTTGTTTGTTTGTTGTTGTTTTTTTTAATTTTATTTTAGAGAGGAAAGAAGAGGGAGAGAGAACCCACAACCCAGGCATGTACCCTTGACCATGATTGAACTCAGGACCCTTCAGTCCAAGGTCAACACTCTATTCACTGAGCCAAACTGGCTAGGACAGTCCTGTCCCCTTTACAAAATCAGGCAGCGATGTGAGTGTGTCCTGTGGGCTGTTGGGCATCTACCCTATTGAACATGACTTAAAGGCTGGTGTTCTCAATCTTAGATGGTTTCTCTTCTTACTCTGCATTCTCTTCCACTCTGATGCTCTCAAACACCATCTGTTTGTCAAATCTGTATCCCTGGACTTGATTGATCATCTAAGGCCCAGACTCACCTACCGGGTACGCATGGAACATTTATCCACAGGCTGATTCCCAGCTCCATCAACATTAGTACAGTTTATCTCAGGATCTGCTCAAAGCCTCTACCAAAGCTTGTCCTCAGCAGCTTTCTCTCTTTCCACAAACGGTAATTCCATCTACCCATTTCTGCCAGGCAGAAAGCCGGAAGTCACCTTCTTCTCCATTATACCACATCTCGTCTCTAAATTCAGGTACCTAAAGTCTTTAAATAGCTCTCGCTGTGGCTGCCTCTCTGTCACCACTGCCACACCTGGGTCATGCCATCACTTCTCGCATGGATCCCTCTAATGTCTTGGAAACTGGTCTCCTGGGATTTTTTAAAAAATATATTTTATTGATTTTTTTTTACAGAGAGGAAGGGAGAGGGACAGAGAGTTAGAAACATCGATGAGAGAGAAACATTGATCAGCTGCCTCTTGCACGCCCCACACTGGGGATGTGCCCGCAACCAAGGTACATGCCCTTGACCAGAATTGAACCAGAGACCCTGGTTCAATCTACTATCTACTGAGCCAAACTGGTCTTGGCTCTCCTGGGATATTCGAGTCCATTTTCCATCCACCAGCCAGACTGACCCTTTTCATGAGACCTCCAAAAATGGCATCCTTGCTTTGCATGGTGTGAAGGACTCCTTGAGATCTGCAGATAGGCCACCATTCTTACTACTCTTCACAAATCTTACTCTCCTGCAGCAGCCTCAGCTCAGACCCAGGAATATCAGTTTCCTGTTGCTCCTGCAGCACATTTCCACACACTCAGAGACTCAAAACAATACAAACGTAGCATTCGACAGCTCCAGTGGTCAGGAGTTTGAAGAGGGTCTCAAGAAGCTAAGATCAAGGCGCTGGCAGATGTTCTTTCTGGAGGTTCCAAGTGAGAATTCATTTCTGTGCCTTTTTTAGTCTCAAGAGGCTGCCCACACTCCTTGGCTGGAAGTGGATCAAGATATGTTATTGGAGGAAAACACTTTTCATCTTTGTAAGAGTCCAGGTGAGTGAATGTAACAAGTTTAGAGATTACACATACTTGTAAAGGACTTGAAGGGACACTCTTGTGGTTGTTGGTTGTGAAAGTGAGACCAAGGATAAATAGAGACTAGATCGTAAAGTGTTGGTGGTAAAAGTAAGACCAAGGATAAATAGAGACTAGGTCATAAAATGCCTTCATCATTTAGGATGCCATCAGTGACAAGTAATAGACGGTTCACCGAATGAGGTCTTAAGTAATATAAGCTTCTAACTAGGGTCTGGAAGTGAGTCACCCCAGATCGAGTTCAATAGCTCAATGACCTTAGGACACTGGATTCAAATAGCTGACATTCTTAGTATTGCAGGATGGCCGCCATAACAACAAGCATCATTAGAGTGTCCCGGAACAATGTTCCAGATGTGGCTGCCGTAACAACGAGCATCATTAGAGTGCCCCAGGACAGTGTTCCAGATATGGCTGCCATAACAACAAGCATCATTAGAGTGCTCCAGAATAGTGTTCCAGATATGGCTGCCATAACAACAAGCATCATTAGAGTGTTCCAGAACAATGTTCCAGATATGGCTCTCATAACAACAAACATCATTATAGTGTCCCAGAACAATGTTCCAGATATGGCTGTCATAACAACAAGCATCATTAGAGTGTCCCAGAACAATGTTCCAGATGTGGCTGCCATAACAACAAGCATCATTAGAGTGCCCCAGACAGTGTTTAAGCAAAGGGCATCCCCTAAACTCTCTCTCTTTTTTGTGTGTATGTGTAAGAAGGTAAAACATTTTCTTAAATCCTGAGTAGATTTCTCCTTTTATTGATGGTAGCCAAATTTTGAAATTTTTTAGATGCTCAGTAAATATTAATTCCAGATAAGCAACAGATGAGATTTAGAGTAATATTCACAACATACACAAAACATAGCTCACTTTGTTATTTAGTATCTGAAATTAGGACTTCATGGAGCACCCTCTATTTCATCTGACAACCTTGCTCCTGTTTCCTTAGCAAGAGCAGGGTTCCATGCTCTCCCCTGATCTAGTTGCAGGCAACTATGGATGCCCTTACCACGGCAGTCAGTGACAGACGGAGCTTAGCGCCCTTGGCCTGGACACTTCGCCAACCTGGACACTGGTTGTTCCATGAGCAGCCAACGGTGTCAGCCACAGTCTGAGTACATTGGTAACGTGGTTTTATTTTATTTTACTCTGTAGATAATGTGGAAGTCTTAAAGGGTTTCAGCCAAGAAATGATGTAATGAATCTGAAAATATTGGTAAAGATGTCTGCTCTGGTTACAGGCAGAATGGCAACGTTAGCGGAAGAGATAACAGAGAGGAAGCTATTGCATTTGCTGTGTCATAGAATGATGAAGGGGAAGGAACCTCAACAACCACAGGAGGAATTCAGAAACATGTCGGGGAATTTTCTATGCAGATTTATTTATCATAGGTGTCAAGATTTCAGACTTGGAAATTAAAATGTTTGGTGTTGAGCCCCATCTTTGTTAGAAAATAGCCGTGTCACCTTGAGGAGGTTGCTTTATCTTACTGGCCTTGGCTTTTTTATACATACACATGTAGATAATAAGACTATGTGATTTATTATGGCCGTTGAATGAGGTCATTCAAGTTAAGTGCTTAGCAAAAAAAAAAAAAAAGGGAAAAATACTATATGTTTAGGGAACGTAAGGTGTTTTTATTACTTTGGTTATTATTCATTTTATCATGGATCATGACTTATTAGATATGATGTGGAAGGAAAGACCTAAGATCCCCTCACAACTGCTCCACCCATCATCTTACGATGACAATTCCTCACTTCCAAGCGCTTAGACCAAAATCCTGAGCGTCAACACTGATTCCCATTTCTGACCCCATATTCAATTTCCCACAGCTTTCTAAACACACCTAAAATCCTGCCGCTGCTCACCTTCTCCACCGCTCCCTGCTCTGCGCATCTTCACCTGGTTTCCTGCAAATCTTGCTCTTACAGGCCTGGGTTCTCACACTTACCTCCTGCAGTCCGTTCTCAGCACAGCAGCCTGAGCCATGAGACATGAATTCAGTCATGCCAAGTCTTTGCTCAAAACCTTACAGCGGCTTCTCATTTCACTAAGAGCAGCAGCCAGCGTGCCTAAACTCTGCAGGGCTGGTTCCCTATCACCTTCCTCAGGTTTCCCCTCAAACCACACCATGTAAGGGGGTTGACCTCAACTACTCTCTTTGCAGTTTGAAGCTAACACACCTCCATGTCCACCAGCCTGCCATTCAAGGCTGCCATTTTCTATTTTCCTCTTTGTCTGATTGGTTTTCCCTATAGCCTTATTACATCCTAACCCACAATATCATTTACTGATTTATTATAATTATTATGTACTTGTGGCTCCCTCCTTTCTCCCTACAATGTCAGTTAGGCAAGGGCACTGTTTTGTTCACTGAGAGAGCAAAGTACTCAAAGCGATGCCTGACATATCTTAAGTTCAATAAATATTTATTAAAAATATGCATACGCATAAGTTTCACTTTGTCGACATAGATGCCATTTATCTTTAAAAATATATTTTTATTGATTTCAGAGAGGGAAGGAGAGCTTCAGAGATAGAAACATCAACGGTGAGAGAGAATCATAGATCAGCTGCCTCCTGCAAGCCCCCGACTGGAAATCGAGCCTACAATCTGAGTATATGCCCTAACCAGGAATCAAACCATGGCCTCCTGGTTCATTGCTCAACACTTAACCACTGAGCCATGCCAGTTGGGCTAAGTTTTTCTTGATGGACTAACCATTAGTAGTTATTAAGCGCTTCCTCTGTTCCAGGCACAGTTCTGATGAGCTTGCATGCCGCATCTCATTGATGGCTTTGAATCTGGACTCTGCTCCATAGCAGGTGTAAGACAAGTGACATAAGCCTCCTTTGCCTCCGTATTGAGGTTTACTCATTGGTGATTTGGGGCATAACGCTAGCACTGTCTCCTAAGACTGTTGTGCTTCTAAGAGTTAACACATGGGAAGTGTTAGGACGACATCTGGAACAGAGTGTACACTAAACAAGTATCAGCTGCTATCATTACAATAAATATTTTACCCATTTTCCGTGTCTCGTGAACCTGAGGCCCAGAGAAGCCAATTAACTCGGCCCCGGTGAAATAGATAGTAAGTGGCATTTAGGCATCTAACTCTCTCTCACACGGTGTTTTTCACCCCCGTGCAACGAGGAGCTCAAAAGGAGGATCCCTTTGGGGGAAAATATAATGAGTTGAAATGCGGATGGCTGTACTTTCACCCCGGGATATTTTCCACCTAAATGTAGACTTCCTAGAGATTATCGAATCTCTGGCTCTCTATTTAATTTCCCCTCCGCCCTGGCATGCAGCAGACTTGATCTTTGGGAGACAGCGGGGTTCATGTGATTATTTTCCCAGCCTTTGCCAAAAGTCAGTCATTTAAAAGTTTCCGTGGCACACGACCAACTGCTTTCCACTTTACACATCAGCTGCTCCGCGAACAAGTTGAAAATGTGATAGATTTGCTGACAAGCGTATTTTTATGTTTGATGTGCATAAAATCTTTGCCGGGATAAAAATAGAAGCTGGTAAGAGTCACTGAGTGGCTTGTTTCGCCTTCTGTCTCTTGCAAATGTTGATCTGGAGCGAGAGCAGGTGTCTCGCTTGTTTTCACCTGTATCTTCCACAGCACACACTTCTCTATTTATCAGAAAGTCTTCGCACCTGGTATGTGCAAAGTTGAATGCTGGTTGCCCTGGGGACAGAGAAGAATAACAAACGTTGGGGACAAACAGAAGAATAACAAGTGAAGAACTGCAATCTGGTAGAGGAGATGAAAAACATCTATTTGTCGCGTCTAGTATTAAAACCTTAGGAGAAACCATAGTTGTACCTCATCTGAAGCGTCGAGGAGTCTGCTCAACACTGTCCCAGGTTCTCTGAGCCATGGATACGCGGTATGAGAGTGATTTTGTCACCTTGTCAATTTAACCAGATTTCTCACTCACATGCAAAGACCTTTCATGGCATCCCATTGGCCTAAAATGCAACATCACCATGACCAGGAAGTCGAGGTATGATTTCTGTGTGTCCTAGCCCACCTCCTGTTAATGTCCCCCTTTCTCACACCATTCCGCCACGCTAGACACTTCTTTTATCTCTTAGCCATTCCACGCTAGTTCTTACTCAGAACATTTGTACTTATTGTCTTTCTTCATCATGTGTGTTTCTGGATAGCTGACTGCCTCTCATGGTTTAGAAGTCAGCTATGTCCTCTTCTTTGAGAAATGTTCCCCATTGTCCAATCTTATCTGCCTCACCTGATCTCTCACCTCCTCCTGGATCTGATGTGGGCAGAGTTTCAGAGTGCCTCTGGACATCAGATCAAAATCTCAGTATTTCTTTACTCTCTGTGCGAGCCTAGAAAAGATATGTCCCTTCTCAGTACTCGCATTTCTTCATATGTCAAATGAATATAATGATTCTTAACTTTGAAAAAATCTTCACATTAACCATCTATCCTATAAATGTGGGATGAGGATCAGTATTTTTTTAACTTTTTTTTAATATGTCTTTATTGATTTTTTTTTACATAGAGGAAGGGAAAGGGACAGAGAGCTAGAAACATCGATGAGAGAAAAACATTGGCCAGCTGCCTCCTGCATGCCCCCCACTGGGGATGTGCCTGCAACCAAAGTACATGCCTTTGACCAGAATCGAACCTGGGACCTTTCGGTCCACAGGCCAACGCTCTATCCACTGAGCCAAACCGGTCTTGGCAAGGGGATCAGTATTTAATAATGATGATAAGAACACTAGCACATCCTATTTGTTGGTGCATATGAATGTTGGGTGCTCTGAACGTTGTTCTCCAAAGCAATACTGTTATTTTTTTTGTGAGAAAATCAGGTACTTCCAGGGCCTCTAAGACCATCCCAGCATCCTTTGCCTGGACTCTTGTTTCTCTGAGTGTCCCTGGTGGCACAAGAACAGTTCCGTGACTCAGCAGAAAAGAAGCGCCAATGACATCCATTAATAAGTGAAGCTGATTCATGGTTGGTGAAGGAATGCTAGGCTGGAAGCCGGAAAGGCTTTGCTGAGATTATACCTTCACTGTGTGACCCAGGAAAGTGTGACGAGGAAGCAGAGACTTGGACTCGTGTTGTGATAGCTACTCACACGTGTGGAATGTTAGTGATGGGACAAGCACCAGGCCAACAGCTTTCCAAACATTGGCTCATGTAATCCTCTCAGTGACCCTCCTGAAGAAGATGGGTTATTTTCTCCATTTTTGCAGGAAATAAATTCAAGCATGAAAGACTAGCATGCAATCACACAGCCAGTGGGAAGGGGTGTGAACTCAAGCTCTACCACTTGAAGTGTTTGCTCTGACCCTAACCCCTGCCTCCCAAGCTGGTACCAGAACAAGGGGTGTGGAGCTCCTGCTGAGATCTCATCTGTTGACTCCTCTTTGCCATCTCTCTGTGTTACTGAGCGAGAGACTGGCCTCCCTGAGCCTTCATCTTTCTTCTCTGTGAATACTACATCTAACATCCTGCTTGCGGGTAAGAATCTGTAAGATGCCAGGCACTAGGGAGGAGTGTATAAGACTGACCAGAAAACGCTGAGTCCACCAGCACCAGGGGGTTCTCTTCTCAATATCACCCACCTTCCACACAGAAGACCCCGACCTTGTGTGTTGACAAGCTGTGCGACTCCAAAATGAATCATTTCAAACCTCTGAGTATCCACGAATAGAGTGGGCTAAATGTGACTTACCTGAATTATGTTGTAAGGAAGATTAAATAGGAGAAATATAACACAGAACAGCCCACACATCATAGCTGTTTACTAGTATATTTCTCTCTTTAGGTAGACATTATATTCTGTTTATAATATTTGGGTAGTAACTGCTCTGTCTACTTCATTGTATCAAATTAGATTATCCCTTTGATATAATTAATATACTGATTAAACAAACACAAAAATACCGAGTATTATCGTCGCTAAATTATTTTAATTCTATGGATAATTATAAAGAATGAATAATTAACAGCATGCATTAAACTACCTAGTGCTTTTTAACATTATTTATTCATTTATTCAGGGCCCTTAATTTTAGGAACCACTGATTATGTTCACATACATGAGAGAAGTGTGTTGCTTGTCTAGTTTATTTCTAAGAATCGTTGATTCTAGAAAGGAATAGACATTTTTTTAAAAGGAGTATAACTAGTGGATGTGACCACATATTTCAAAACTCTAATATTCTTGGGTCATTTTCTCATTATTTCATAATTATTATTCCATGTGCCAATGTTCAATCTCCTCATTTCTGGATGATTGCCCTATTAATGGAAGAGTTGTGAGAAGGAATTAAATATTTGCACTAGGGGCTATGTGTAATTGAGCTTTTTCTCTGCCTATTGGTGTTTAAATTACTGCCAATACAAAGGTGGCTCTTGGAAATACGGCTAAAATGAGAACTCTTTTCTATATGATACAAATTCTACATAGACTTGGACTTTACATTTCATGTTCAGACACAGAGTCTAATTTTTGAAACAAAGCACAGTTCTTTCCTAATTAAAAAAAAATATCCAGATTATACTGAGCAGTCACATTGTCCCAGAAATAATGCCAATCACTGAGAAGGGAAATGAAAGACAATATGAATGAGAAACAGTTTAATACGCAACATTATCTCACTTAGCTCACAGTGCATGTGGAGGGAGAGGCCATCTGTATCCTGATTGGCAGGGACAGACCTGAAGCTCATACATTCACTCTAGGACAAATACTTCCTAGAGGTCTTCTGGGATTTGGGATTTGGGACTCACTCTCTGGCAGAACTCTACTTGATGCTTGGAACATAGCTGGGAAGAGAACATGTCAAACCTCTATTCTCAGTCTACTATTATTCTGGTGGTGCAAACAGATCATCAAAGATTAAATATGCAAGTAGCAGGTAGCTGTGAAGAGCATAAACACCAGGCTGAAAATAAGGAGCTGTGGGGTGTTTCTGTGGAAGGCTTTCCAGAGGAAAGACCTAGAAAAAAGGGAGGTGGCACCATAGGGACAGATATGGCGGAAGTCTTGAACAAGGAGGCATGTGAGGGGTGGGCAGACAGGTGGTGGGTAGGTAGGGACCAGATTCTGCAAAACTCTGTAGCTGATGGCAAAATCTCTGATTTTATTTCCAGTAATGGGGAGGCATTACAAGAGAGTAGGTATTTCACTCTTTGATTTTATTTATTTTTTATATATTTTTAAAAATATTTTTTATTGGTTCCAGAGGGGAAGGAAGAGAGAGAGATAGAAACGTCAATGATGAGAGAGAAACATTGACTGGCTGCCTTCTGCACACCCCACACTGGGGGTCGAGCCTGAAACCCAGGCAGGTGCCCTGACTGAGAAGCGAACCCTGACCTCCTGGTTCATAGGTCAATGCTCCACCGCTGAGCAACACTGGCTGGGCCATTCTTTTTTTAAAAAAAATTAGTTGTTATGCTCTGGAAAATGGACAATAGAGAGCAAGGGTAGAGGCAGGGAAACCAATTAAGATACAAGGTGGCCCAGGAGAGAAAGAGTGTCCACTAGTACTGGGGCAGGGGGCTCAGAAACTTGGCAGGTTCCGGAAACAGGATTTGTGTTGGATTGGATATGAGAGGAAGAAAAAAAGGGATAAATTGTGGATTTTAGGCTTAAACAATTGGACTCATGAAAGTCATTTACTGTTAAGAAAAATTGTGGACATAGATTTTTTTGTTTGTTTATTTTGCTTTTTAAAAATATGTCACTGGAGATATTACTTATTTTATTTGGATATATTGCTTGAAATATAAAACTAAAGGTGTCTAAATTAGGCCAGTGAGTATATATGTTTGCAAGTCAAGATGTTTGTCGTGTAGGGTTTTCAGCCTATTGAAATCATCTAAAGTTTGAGACAAGCATGATATGACCTGAGAGAAGAGTTTATGGACAGAAAAGAAACGGACCTTGCCGAAACCGGTTTGGACAAGTGGGTAGAGCGTCAGCCTGCAGACAGAAGGGTCCCAGGTTTGATTCCGGGCAAGGGCACATCCCCAGTAGGGGGTGTGCAGGAGGCGGCTGATCGATGTCTCTCTCTCATTGTTGTTTCTAACTCTCTATCCCTCTCCCTTCCTCTCTGTGGAAAATCAATAAAATATATTTTTTTAAAAAATTAAGAAATGGATATTAAGCTGAGCTATGGACGGAGACACGTAGAGAAGATAAATAATTTGCTCAACATTTCCTAGCTGATAACTGGCAATCTTAAACTCTGTCTGACCCCAAAGTCCATGCTTTCATGTTTTGTTGCCTGTTAGGTACTATTTTAAGTAAGCTTTTAAAAACAAGTAGACTGTTGATATCCAGAGATGCTGAGAAGGGCCCTCCAGGTTAAGGACACTGTCATATTTATGGCACAAAAATTGAAGGGGACAGAGAGGGCTCAGAGATGGTGATTTTGTTGCTGAGTGTGGTTTCAGTGTACAGCGGGGGTGGGAGGGGTGGGGAGGAGAGAAATATGGGAAATGAATCTGCCCAACATGTAGGAGTTGGGAAAGAAAATAGTTACAGGTCTTTTTTTTCATCACCCACCAGGAATACATGCATGAAGACGATGTTCTCACTTGTGCCCATTCTGAAATGTAGATGATCACTTATGGAAATGTTTTATTGCCATTATATATGAACTAGAGGCCTGGTGCATGCCATTTGTGCACTGGAGGGTATAGTTTCCCTCAGCCTGGCCTGCGCCCCTTCACAGTTCAAAATCTCTCGGGGGATGTCTGCCTGCTGGCTTGGGAACCAGCCTAAGCCAGCAGCCGGACATCCCCAAAGGGTCCTTAGCACTGCCAGGGAGGCTAGAGGCTCCTGCAATCACTGCTACGCTCGCCAGCTGTGAGCCGAGAGGCAGTCCCTGGAGCTTGTCCGGACGCTGAGGCAGCACTAAGGAGCAGTGAGCCCAGCTTCTGGCTGAGCAGCGCTCCCCTGTGGGCAAGTCCTGCATTGAGCGTCTGCGCCTTAGTGGTCAGTGCACGTCATAGCGACCAGTCATTCTGCAGTTCAGTCGATTTGCATATTAGCCGTTTACTATATAGGATAACTCCATGTGAAAGGAATTAAACAGTTGCTGTCTGTGACTCTCAGAGATAGAGTTAAAAAGAGGCGTTTTTCAGTGAGTCAGATTTATACTCAGTTAAGAAAATGAATCCCAAAGTGGCTGACCTCTCTAAACACAGTTGTTTCAGAACGTTTTCAATCACCACGAGTGTCCAAGCACATATTAGGTTAAACATTCAGTAAAACGTTCCTTATTTGTCACTTTATTTCTTTTTTCCCCTTTCAACTTTCCAGTACTTGACCAGCGTCTTATTCTGTTTGGGCCACTATAATAAGAATCCTATAAACTTAGTGGCTTTGATGACTAACATTTATTCCTCACAGTTCTGGAGACTGGGAAGTCCCAGGTCAAGAGACCGGTAGATTGGGAATCTGGTGGCAGCCCACTTTCTGGTTCATCGATGGCAAGATTTGGAAGCAGGGTTCTGAAGACTGAGACTTGGAACAGAATAAAGTGTTTAAATATAATCTACCATAATTTGTCTAGTTCACTGAATTTAACATGATATAAAACTAATTAAAATGATCCATTTTATGCGATGCACTGCTCTAGGTGCTAAGTATATAGAAATGTGTAGTGTTCAAGGCTTACAGATCATTGTGCCTGAAAAGCAGGGATTGAATCTAGAGTATGGGAAAATCACCAGAAGGACCTTACATACATCTTGTGTTACCAATGGTAAACTCTATGAATTTCCTTTTATTATATAAAAGTATTCTGTTAAACATTTTTAAATATATTTTATGCATTTTTTTACAGAGAGCAAGGGAAAGAGATAGAGAGTTAGAAACATCGATGAGAGAGAAACATCGATCAGCTGCCTCTTGCACACCCCCTACTGGGGATGTGCCTGCAACCAAGGTACATGCCCTTGACCGGAATCGAACCTGGGACCTTTCAGTCCCCAGGCTGACGCTCTATCCACTGAGCCAAACCGGTTTCGGCCCAATCCCTATTTTATATCCAGTTATACAGACCACAGAGCTTTGCTGCCATGAACAAAAACTCTTCCAGAGTCAATAATCATGTCCCTTATGCTTTGCGCAATTGGAGAGAGATGGGGCCAGAGAATAAACTGACCCCCTCTCCTCTTCTTCTGACCATCGTCATTGAGCAAGCAAGTGCTCTTGCTAATGACACTTTCATTCGTGTGCATTATTTTCCAGGAGGTTACCTTGTCCCTGGTGTCCCTCAACATAGGAGCGATGGATAGATCTGGACATGTATGAATTGGTAAATAACTATAGAATGATTTCTCGGGAACTGTCCTTCATTGAGTTTTACATAACTGTTCCCTGTTTTACTTAAAAAATACCCTGGTCCTTTTGGAGTGGGAGAAAAAGAAAGGAGTGGAGGGAGAAGTGCTAATCTTGGGGAGCTATTAGCACAATCATGTTACAGAACAAAATGTCCCCAAATTCAGTATTTCGTAAACAAGCTTTTGTTCTTCGGTCCGTGGATATTTATGTCACTGATGCTTTGGCTGATCTAGGTTAAGTGGTTCCTCTTTAGACCGTGGGTCACCTGGGAGTGATTCCAAGCCTGGATTGTGTCTATGCCCACTTCCACCTGCTTATTTTTAATTATGATTTTTTTTTTGTCTTAGCAGAAAAAAATAAGATGCATTCTTCTCGTGGACAATTGCCCGAGCCCAAGAGTCTGAAATCACTGAGTACAGAAGTTTACTGGGCCCACAGTGAGAACTAGAACGCAAATTCTCATCCAGCCTAAATCCGATAACCCCATATGAAGTCCCTTCCACTGCAAAGCAAACACAGATGTGCAGGACATCAGGACCATTTCCTCTTCTAGGGAAGGTGCCCTAGTTCTCATGGTAACCTGAACTGTGTACCTTACATTTGAACTTGAGAGGCAACTTGTAAAATGCGGGACCCTAAAGGATAAATCTCAGCCTTGGCTTCCTCATGTCCTGCATTTCATTCCAAATTGTTAGGTTGCTCTGTCACCCAGGCCTTTGCTTATAGAGTGGCTTTTGCCAGAAGCACCATCCCTGACTCCATCTTTGTCATTTTGACAAATCCATCCTCATCTTTCAAAACGCAGGTCAAGGGACTCTTTTCTTAGAATGTTTCCAGTGTCTGGCGGTTAGCAATTGGCTAACAGTCTTTGTTGTTGCATAAATGATCACACCGAAACCTTTCCTTCTACATTAAATTAAACGGAGACCCAGAAAGTAAAAGTGACTTATTCTAAGTGACACAGTATGCAGTCCCTTTAAAAAAATTTTTATCCAGAAGTAGTGACAGATGCAAACTGCAGGTCGCCAGTCCTTAGCAATATTAATCTGCTTGAGTCATTTAAATGGCCAGCTTACAAAGACTTTCAGATTAGCACTTGGAAAATCCATTGAATTGCAAAGTCTTCATTTTAATATCATTTCTTTAAATAATTTAAGACCGTGATAACTTTAAACTCACCTTTTTTCCTTTCTAAGTCACTAATTTAGATTGAAGTTTCTTCTTCGTCTTTACTCCATCAAAAAAAGAAATTCTAAAAAAGCTCACTTCTAAAATAAGGTCAAGAGCAAGAGTGATGTTAGATAAAGTTGATGGCGTCTTGGGGACATTTGGATGGAACAGTCACAGTAGGAAATGAGCGACAGCTGAGCAAAGCCAATCTGGTCTCATGAATATTATCATTTTTGCCTCCTTGGGGCACATTCATTCTATTCTGCCTCCATCGCTTTATATTTTTCTCTTCTCCTCCGCCTCTCTAAGACCAAGTCATCTGAATGGCTGATTTCCAGGTAACTTAGCCCCAAAGGGGGGCATGGGACCCAGTGTGGGTAGCAAGCATGTCTGTCCCCTGGCCACAAAGAACAAAATGCTCAACACAAAGCTTTCCAAAAAAGGATTCTATGCCTTAGCCTTTCTCGCAGCTCTCGAGATAGCAAATAACCTTTCCTGTGAATCTTCCATATAACAGTATATCCTTTTACCAGTGCAAGTGGCTTGCCTTCTGTCACTGTATTAATCCACCAGGACCAATAGTTGGAGAAGACCTAAATCCTTTAAAGCTCCTGGATATCGTGATGTCTGCAGCCAGACCACTGGCGGGAATTCTCCTATCCGGGAGCTAACATTTCCCCTTTTCTCTCCCATGAATCGGAGCTGGCTCTCTGACACTTTGAAATGTGAGTGAGGTCCCTGACTGCATCTGGGCGCTCTCCAAGTAGCTCTCTGAGCTGATGATCCAAAGTCAGGCCAGGCGGGTGGCTTATGGGCTGAGCTTAGCAAGGGGCCTGTGGGGAGGGCCCAGCAGGCGGTGGGGGAGGCCCAGATGATCTGAGAGATAAGGGAGAGCTTCGGCAGGGAATCCAGCAGAGGAAGGGGACGCCAGTTCTCCCCATCCTTCTGCACAGCACTGTAGGGCTGCTAGTGCATGCTTGCATCTGTTGCATATCACATCCAGGACCTTCAGCCAATAACCAGAGAAGTTGCAGTTTCCTTTAGATCATGTCACCTGGAACTGCTAAATCCAGATGTCTGGCCCACATCCTTTTGCTGCTAACTGATGTAAGGCCCTTTATAATTTGAAGCACAGGAAATGAAATAGAGAGCAGATAGTGACCCTCAACCCCAGATGCAAACCTATAGAACCATGAGTGGACAAGCGGGGCACTTGTATTCAGGGTTTAAGGCAGAAATCTAGTGATGAAACTTGGACAATGAAGTGAGAAACTAGACACAAAATATAGTAATAAATTACTTTTAAAAAGTGTTAGGTTATAGGGATTCTGAGGAATTTTTTTTAAACAATTAAAATGCTTGAGAAGTACCTGTACATAATGACACTCATTAAATACTCCTGATTTTCCTATAGAGACAATGAAAAATTTAAGAATTGTTACATGCAAAGTTTCATAAGTAATATGGAAAGGTTGGAAAAATGAGAAAGAATATGAAGAATAATGAAAAAATGTCAGTTGAGGCTAGGTTGTGAGGTTGCATGAATGTCTTGTTATTTGAGATTTACTAAGTTCTTAAGGAAAATTAAAAAAAAACATTAGAATTAATCTATCTATCATCTATCTATCTATCTATCTATCTATCTATCTAAAAGGCTAATATGCAAAGTATCTTCTCCAGAGTTTGACCGGGTCTGTCTATCTATCTATCTATCTATCTATCTATCTATCTATCTATCTAAAAGGCTAATATGCAAAGTATCTTCTCCAGAGTTTGACCGGGAGACCAGGAGTTTGATCCCTCTCTATGATGTGCATTGACCACCAGGAGGTGGCGTGGAATGAAGAAAGCAGCTGGAAGGCCTCCATCAGTCCTGATTGACAGCCAGGCTTAGGGACCCTACCTGTGTACAAATTTTGTGCACTGGGCCTTTAGTTATATATAATTTTTTCTCATCATTTCCCAAATATAACTCAGGGCTTCTCCACATCAAACATAAATCATGCTGCATTCTGGGTCAAAATTCTGACATTTTGACAAGTAGGAAATAGAGAGTCAGGTCATTAAATCACTTGGACAACTTTTCTTTTAATCAATTGCTTGATATAATGGGTTTTAGTCATTCATCAAAGGGACTGTAGATGTCATTTTCTAATTTGCAGTCTGTTTGAGACCTGCTTGGGGAGGTCTAATTGTCATTCTTCATGGCAGAATTTTGGAGCTAATTTATCCACACAACATAGTTCAGATCTGCCACTAAGATGCTGTACTATCTTGGGGAAATCATTTTCTATTTCTGGACTTGAGTCTCATTACACCTAAACTAACATAAGAGACTTGGAATCCAACTCAACTGCAATAAATGGTTCATTCCGGTCCAATATTCTGAGTGCCATTGCAATTAGGAGAAATGGAATGTTTGTTCTTAATGTGCAAGCATTTTAAGGATGAAGAAGCACAGAAACATCCCCCAAGTCCCTCAAGGATACAAGTGAGAGCCATGTAGACTCCTCTCTGTGAAGCAGGTGATACTATGATTGCCTGCACTCAAACCACTGACTCAGGATGACCTAGGTCTCTGATGGTATTCATAGTTGATTCTGAGTGAAGATGTGTATTTTTTTGTTTGCTTGATTGGTTGTTTTGTTGACTGATTAGACATATTGTTCCTATAAATGAACATAGATTTGTAGAAACAGGCCACCCAAACACTGTTTCATTCCCTTTGTTTTACCTTGGCTGCTATCTAATTCAATGGATTTCATCTGTCTCACAGAATCAAGTGAAGCTTTTATATAATAAAAGAGTAATATGTAAATTCACCATCACCCCGACTCACAATTTGGCTGCCCCCATGTGGACACAAGATGGCTGCCACAAGATGGCCAGCATGAGAGGGCAGTTGGGAGGGACCAGTCCTGGAAGGAAGGGCAGTTGGGGGTGATCAAGCCTGCTGGAGAGAACAGTTAGGGGGGACCAGGCCTGCAGGGGAGGTAACAATTGGGAGGGATCAGGCCTACAAGGGAGGGCACTTAGGGTTGACCAGGCCTTCAGGGGAGAGCAGTTAGAAGTGACCAGACTTGAAGGAGAAGGCAGTTAGGGGCAATCAGGTTGGAAGGAGAGCAGTTAGGCATCAATCAGGCTGGCAGGGGAGTGGTTAGGGGGTGATCAAGCTGGCAGACACAATCAGTTAGAGGCAATCAGGAAAGCAGGCAGGTGAGCAGTTGGGAGCAGCAGTCCTGGATTGTGAGAGGAATGTCTGACTGCCCATTTAGGCCCAATCCTATTGGGTTTGGGCCTAAAAGGCAATCAGACATCCCTAGAGGGGTCCTAGATTGGAGAGGTTGCAGGCTGGGCTGAGGGAGACATACTCCCTCTCACTATATATATGCATGTGTGTGTGTGTGTGTGTGTGTGTGTGTGTGTGTGTGTGTTTAAGAAGAAACATTTGACAATTTGTGAATGCCCTTACACATTTATTTTAAAATTCAATGATAATGAGATTATGTTTCATAATGATGATATTAATATAAATTTTGGTATGAAGCCACATCATACTAGAACTATGTTGTTACTTAACTTGCCCAATAGAACAGAAATGTGGTTGGCATTGTCTGTGTGACACCTGTAAATTAAAATTGCATTCCAACAGCAACATTCTACCAAACAAAATTCAATCTGTGCTTATTAAAAAAGTACAAATAGTCTTCCATATATGCATTTGAAGTAGTTGTACTACAAAATTTTTGATGTAAGACTGGTGTGAAATAAAACAACTATATGCTTAAGGATAGTACATATGGTCTCTCTCTGCTTGCTCATCGCCAATCTGATTCTGAAAATATTGGCATCTACTTTATAAGTCATTCTAGGTATTTTAAGAAGAAAGTGAAGATGTTTGAAACAGATTCTTTGACTTTCTTTGTATGGTTTGTCAAAATAAATTAAACATTTTTATAACAGTATTTAATAATTGGAACTTAAAAATACAAATTCAACTATTGAGGCCTTGAGCCCATTTTTACCTTGCAAACAAGAAAATCTCAAATTTATTTTTACAACAGGAAGGGAAGGATTGAACAAAATAACTTGTGAGTTCAATATTTAACTTTGACATTAAATAATTAATTATATTCTGTATATTTCAACTCAGGGAAGAATGTTAAGATGAAGTGTCTCTATTATATTGGATGAATTTATATTCTTTACCCAATGGGATGAAATTGAGATGGCCTACAATTTTGCTGCAGTTAAACTTAGTGTAAAAAATGATACAGGGACAACTTATTTGACTAGTTTCTAATAAAAATATCAGTCAAATAAATGAGTTCTGACCAAAGGGGGAAATAGTACATTTGGAAATAAACACACTTAAGCTAAAATATTTAAATATCAAAATTTAGAAATGAAAATATATTAAATGTAATAAAGTTATTTTAACTTTACTAGGAATCTTCACAGTTTACTTAATTAAAAATAGTCCATTTTACAAAAAAATAATTAATTGGAAATGTCAACAATTTCCAACTTATTAACCATAATATAAAACTTGAAGATAATTGCATGTGATTTTATGAAAAGTGTTAAAGACAATTTTTTTAAATTTTTCCCCAGAAAATAATTACCTGTAACATGGTATTATAGACAGATATGAACAAGAAACTATTTCAAATAACAAATATGTATTAACTAGAGACCTGTTGCATGAAGATTTGTGCAATAGACCTTCCTTCCCATGGCTGCCAGCACTGGTTTTCTTCTGGCACCTGGGACCCAGGTCTTCACTCTGGCCGCAAAGGAGAAGCCAAACCTCTTCAGTCTTCAGTCTTCAATCTTCAGTCTTCAGTCATCTTCAGTCTTCAGTCATTGCATGGGCTAGAGCCTTCAGTCTTCGCTCCACGCCTGCGTATGCAAATTAACTCGCCATCTTTGTTGGTTAATTTGCATACTCACTCCTGATTAGCTGGTGGGCATCTTGGAGGTATGATTAATTTGCATATTTCTCTTTTATTAGTATAGATGGCCAATTTATTTTCCTTTTAACCAAACAGTGAATATAAACAATTATTTTACTGTGTGAATATTACAAATAGATGTTATTTTATTCTTGAAAATAATTTTATATTTGCAAACATATTTTGAAAATAACTATGTTGAAAATTCACGTGTAATAAAACCTGTTAGTCAATCAATAATGACATGAGAATATGTTTTGCATTTATTATCTTAACCATTACTCATTTCTAACTTAAGTTATGTGGTTAGTCACCATATACTTACTTTCTTCAATGTCCAGTTAGGCATTAGCCAACAGTCTTATATTGATGAAAAACCAACGAGTAGGATGGTGATTCTCCATTGCCTATCTTACACACTCATCCTATTCTTCCCTGATGGAAGTAAGATTTATCTTTTGCTAAGTTAGTGCTTCTTAAGACATCACTCAGGAAAACACCTAGTGTCCGATATCTGAATTATGTGAGAAGGGTATGACTGCAGATTCAAAGGTGCTGATCCAGGTATATAGAATTAGAGTCCTGAGGGCAGCAGAGAATTAGCATATTTAGTAATCTTCCAAACGGTATCTAAACATTAAAACCTGCAAAGAACAGGACTCAAACTCTCACTCTTGTCCACTTTCCAGGTGTGCTGTAATAAATGCAACACCCCACTCCATGCACCAGGCCAGGCCTCTAATCCTCTACATCAGTGGTTCTCAACCTTCCTAATGCCACAACCCTTGAATACAGTTCTTCATGTTGTGGTGACCCGCAACCACAAAATTATTTTCGTTGCTACTTCATAACTGTGATTTTGTTACTATTATGAATTGTAATGTAAATATCTGATATGTAGGATGTGTTAGGTGACCCCCAAAGGGGTCTCGACCCACAGGTTGAGAACCGCTGCTCTACATCAAAAGATCAACTCTCTTCAGGATATGGAATTAATCTTTAGATCCCTGATACTTGATGTATCCAGTATTGAATGTATGATTGGATGTCAAAGAATAGAACACGATGCAAAGAGAAAGGAGCAGAGAGGAAGAGAATCTACTAGGTTGGAGAACCATCCTTTATCCCCACCTATAGGAAAATGTGGCTTTTCGTTACCTAGTCAGCGCAGTCCCTACATCTCTAAACAAGAGGCAGGGAGTGAAGTTGAGCTATAGCACATTGATGTCTTTGTACTGAGAGGCCATGCTATTTCAGGCCAGAATGAAGTATGGATGTAGTCCAGAGTTATGTTCATTAGCCTACCCCATCCTACCTGTTACTGGAAGGATCTCCCTGGGATTTGGTTTATGATTGTTGGTTACCATTAGAACTTTCATAAAAATATCATAGTTTAAAATCTATGTCTTCATGTAGCTCTCTTACATGTTGCTCTCTAATGGAGACCACATAAAAAGAAAGAGGGAGAAAAGAATTGAGTTGATTTCTTTAAATACATGCATATATGTAGACTTGACCAAGAGAATATTCAATTTAAGGGAGAATTAGGATTCAGGAAACTGGGATATAACAACATGAGATTTTATTTTTATTTATTTATTAAGATTTTAGAAAATTAGTTTTGGTAAGTATTCAGGCTCATATTCTCATGAAGTAGTGAAGGGTAAGCAGAATGACCTTCGAAAATCTAAATATAAAGAGGACACAGTTGTGCTAAGTGAAGTAAGTCAGACAGAGAAAGACAAATACCATATGGTTTTACTTATATGTGAAGTCTAAAGAGAAAAAACAAACAAACAAAATAGAAAGAGACTCATAAATACACAGAATAGACTGATGGTTGTATGGGAGGGAGTTGGGGGTCTGAGTGGAAAAAAAAACGAAGGAACTGAGAATTACAGCTGGTAGCTACAGAATAGTCATGGGGATGAAAAGTACAGAAAAAGAAATATTGTCAATCATCCTATAAAATAAAGATGTAATATTGGCATGATGACCAGAGATAATGGATCACCAGAAGGGTGGGGCAGTGAGCTACAAGTGGGTGGCAGAGAGCTACAGGAGGGGGCAGGGCAGCAAGCTATAGGGAGGACAGGGGGACAGAGAGAGCTATAGAAGGTCAGGGCAGCGGGCAGTGAGCTACTGGAGACCTCCTGGCACACGGATTTGTGCGCAGGGCTACTAGTATTGTAATAACTATGTATGGTGCCAGGTGGGTTCTGGGAAATCAGGGGAAACACTTTGTAAAGTAGGTACATGATTATCTAAGCACTATGCTGTACACCTGAAACTAATATGGGATCATACTGCATGCAAGCTATAATCTATAATAATAAAAGCATCATATGGTAATTAGACCGGATGTCCTTCCGGATGACCTTCCAGATGAAGCCGCGGCGGTGGGGACTGAGCCCCTGGCATGAATTTTGTGCCTCAGACCTCGTTAAAAAATAAAATTAAAAGGAAAGAGGACACAGCTGAAGGATTGTGAACAAATGTACCCTTTGTCATAATTACCAGATATAACCGTGATGGCAACAATTGTGCATCATTTTAGTATTTGTAGTCATTTTTAAAAAGACAGAGGACTCTTTTCAAGAAAACAAAACAATTAAAAGCGAGAACAGTTAGAAAGGTAACTGAGGGAGGGAGATTCAGTGACATGCAGTCAAATAGAGGAAAAAACATCCACGGCTGAAGCCTGATTTTTTTTTTTTTTCAAGGTGAGAGAGAATGGACACAGTGTCATGTGTGTGGTCACTTGGGAATTATTGAGTATTTTCTAACCTAATTTTTATTGACATCTCAAGTAAATATCCCCAATACTTACATTCTCCGTTCACTGTGCTTTTTCTTTCTTTTAATTGACCAACAAGCTCAACGTGGAACCGAGGGACCACAGTCACCAGTGGGACCAGACCTCCCTTCGCTGGTCTTGCGTGGCAGGACTGAGCAAATCCCTCAGTCCATCCAAGACAGAAGGATCCTGGAATTTCAAACTGCAAGTGACTGCAAGAGGGGAGGAGGAACTTGAAATGCCTTTCATGTTCTTTTCTTTTGTAAGAAAGTTTCCATGGAAGGGGGGAAAAAATAGGTCCCTCTGCCGAGAGTGTTTCACTGGGCAGTTTTTTAAATTAATGCAGTTTAACTATTACATTAATTTAATGGCTATTTTCCCCTACTTTAACCATGTTAAATGTGCCGGCAATAATGAGCTTCTAATGCTGTCTCTTTCAAGTCTCAGAGGCATCTTTAGAGCGGCTGCTTATCTCCTGGATCATAAAGCTGCATAATTTAGTATTCAAACAATTCATTTAAAACCGAGGCCCTCGGAATCACCGTAAAATTAATCAGAACAAAGTCATCTTAACCCATCAGTTTGGTTTATCGCTAGTTAGCAAATTTGCAAGTGAAAGTGAGATAGAAATGTTGACTGAGCTGCAATTGTTTTTTGTTTTTTTTTCCTGGATGGAGTCCCTATGCCAAGAGATAGCAACACAGGTTTCAAAAGGTCATGGGTCACATTTCCAATGATTCTTTTGTCGTTGTGATAAAATCCGGACTTCAGCTCTGTTCCATGCTGTTAATTCCAGAGCGCCTTCTCAGCTATGTATTGTTTTACTCTCCATTTGTTATTTTATTTTAATTCACTCGTTCATTTACTGAATTCCAAATTCGACAACGAGGGATAATTTGGCCACAACTTGGAGTGATTAATTAGAATTATTATTATTATTTCATTTTGAGAACAGCTTTGAGAAAAATTTCAAGTTATTTTGGGAATGTCTTTCAATTATGAAGACTTTGGTGGGGACGCATGGACTTAAATTTCCAGAATATTCAATGACTAACAGGAATGATAGTCCTTTTAGAATATCTTCTTTAAAAAATATATTTTATTGATTTTTTTTACAGAGAGGAAGGGAGAGTGATAGAGAGTTAGAAACATCGATCAGCTGCCTCCTACACACCTCCTACTGGGAATGTGCCTGCAATCAAAGTACATGCTCTTGACAGGAATCGAACCTGTGACCTTTCAGTCCGCAGGCCGACACTCTATCCACTGAGCCAACCCAGTTTCAGCCTATTGGAATATCTTGAAGCTCTAAAGCTATGTGAAACTGTCCTGGGTGTTGTTGCCTTAGTGAAATCCTCTGGTTTCTCAAGCATATCTAGAACTCATGTTTAGAAATAGTTGAATTTTTTAACTGGACTTTAAAATTCCGTGCTGGAATGTGAGGAACAGTGGGCTATGGCTGTATCCAGGTCCTGGAGAAGTAGACTGGTCTCTCACCATCAGCACCACAGTTCAGAGGGGCATTCCCCAAGGTTTGACAGGTGGAACCTCAGAAATATGGTACAAAAATCAAGGGGAGGTCCATGCACAGATGTAGAAATGATGAGTTATACAGTGGTACCTCGAGATACGAGTGCCCAAACATACGAGATTTTTTGAGATACGAGCCCTCGACTGAGCGATTTTTGCTTTGAAATACAAGCAACAGTTAAGATAGGAGTCATCGCACGGATCGGCCGGCTGCACACGACCCACCAGTTTACCCGCGACTTGAGCATCTCATAGTTTCCCACGCCTCAAGGTTATGGAAGGAATTAAACTCATATCTCGAGGTGCCACTGTACCTATTTTTCCAAAAATACCTTAGCCAAGTCAGGTCCTTGAAAAGCCTAGGCCACAGGTTAACAAACATTCGTAGGAAAGCATCAGGTAGGACATGCTTTAGACTTTGCAGACTATTTGCTCTTCTTTGAAACTCAGCTCTCTCAACTTGGCCTTCAGAGTACTACAGCCACCATGGATGATTCCAGCAGAAAGGGCGTGGCCATGTTCCAGTAAAACTTTACGTATAAAAATGATGGCATGCTGCCAAGCCTGGGTTAGGGAGCGTGAAGCTCCAATAGGAAAAAAAAAACACACACACAAAATGATTATGATTTAAACACAAATTTTACCAAAAAGAGTGTTTCTTTTGTTTGAGAATCATCTAGTAAGTCTATTGTGTGAAAGAATGCCCATTATGATATGGAAGTATAACGGGAAGAGTGGGCTTTGTGATCTAAGTGGCATATGCCAAGGCTTTAGCACTTCGTTCGGATACCTCTACAATCATGGACAAATCACTTACCGCTTGCAGCCACATCGAATCCATTGTGAAGGAGTGAATAAAACATCGGCACTTCATACAGTTGGCGTGTGGGTTGAAGGAGAATGCATATATTATTGTATGGCATGTGGTGGCCTTCAGTAAGTATGAATCTCTTTATGATGTTTACTTCTCTCCTTTCAAAGATGATTCTTAGTCCCTTTTATTTTTTGGGCACTTCCTTTATTGGGGTGATCACTTATCAAGGTATATAAATGCCTAATCACTGTGTGGTACACCTGGAATTAAAATAATACTGTATGTCAACTCTAATTAAAAACAAATTAACACACAAAGTAAACGAAAGATGATTATTATTACTGGATTTATTGCATTTTACTCTTATTTGTGCTTTCTAGTCTTCCCGTTTAGTTCCCAACCAATGACAGTGAAGTTGCTTGATGTGTGCTTGTGAATGTCAGGGAGCAGATCCATTCTTGTCTAGATCCATTCACATTTCTCAGTGTGGCTGGATTTCTCGGAGCTATCTGGCTGATTTGAAAGTTCAGGGGTTCTCTTTAAAGCAGCTTTGTCAGTGAGAGCTGATGAAAGGATGCTGAAGGCTGGAATTAGGGCTCATTCTGACACTCAAGTCTTTTTCTCGTTATTTTTTTAATAAGAATATCCAACATTGATTGATGGTTCACACTTCGACAAGCCCTGAACTCAGGTCTTTCTGTGTCCTGACTCACTTACTCCTCACAATAATCCCATGGGATAATTACTACATTCAACCTGAGGTTAGAAATAAAGAAACTGAGGCACAGAGAGAATGCGTAGCTGGCTGCTCAAGGTCACACCGCCGGTAAGTGCAAGAGCCAGAATTCAGAGCCAGGGGGTCTGCCTTGAAGCCAGCTCTCCCATCTGCCCACTCCACTATTTCCACTCCGGAGGAAAATTTAGCATCTTCCTTCGGAAAATACTTTTGGAGCATTGGCTGAGATATTCCGGCCCTCCGAAATGAGATCATTGGGGTAACCCCAGGCAGTGTGGTGTGGTATAAAAGACCTGAGCATCCAAGTCAGATAAATCTTGACCAGTGCCGACTCTACCACTCACTGCCTCAGTGACCTCAGACCACTTAGAATTTCAAATCCTTCATTTTTGCAATAAAAACAGAGAGATAATTATACCTACCTCACGTTTCTATTTTGGGAATAAAAGATTAGTTATGCAATTACAGTCCCGGGCACTGAAGAGATCTCAGAAGTGCTCTTTCCTCTCCACCTTTCTCCTCTTTATTATCTACGGGGTCTCAGATGGATCCAGGCAAGCCAATAACTATTATTCAAGGATTGCACTGGAGAACAAAATGGGCAGTCTGCCCCCTAACATGCCTTCCCTTCTCTTTAAACAGCTCCCTTCTTTCCCCTCGGACCTCCCCCAGCGATGCGGTGTTCTCCTGCCAATTTTTTCAGCGAGCAGTAATATTTCCTTACATGTGATTAGTACTGGACTTTCAAATCCCTTTACTACTGTCTTCTTATTCCAGCCACCCCCGTAAAAATTCAGTGAAGGCAAACATTGCTATCCCAGGCAATGCAAGAAATCTGACCCTTAACATGTAAGGTACTTATCGAACCAACCACTGAGGAGAGGCGACACCAGGGTTGGGATCTTCTCATCACAATACACAAAATGGGTCTATGATTGTTCCTGCATACACAATACACCAAAATGGGTCTATGATTGTTCCCGCATACTAGGCCCAGTGGATGGTGCTCAGTGCCATGGTGGACACAGAGCTGGGCAGGCAGTCTGCCTTTATTAGGTCTATGAAGTTTTTCTTTCCATTAAGGTGAGATTCCCTCTCCTTCCCCCGCCCCAGTCCTCCTCAGATGGCTTTTGATCTTTGAGAGCTTCTCTAATCTGTACAGAATAAAGAGAAAAAAAGGCAATGTGAGACCCACGCGCTGAGGCTGAGGCTGAGACCCTCGTGCTGAGGTTGAGGCTGAGACCCTCGTGCTGAGGCTGAGGCTGAGGCGCTGAGACCCTTGTGCTGAGGCTGAGGCTGATACCCTCGTGCTGAGGCTGCAGGTGCTGAGACCCTTGTGCTGAGGCTGAGGCGCTGAGACCCTTATGCTGAGGCTGAGGCTGAGACCCTCGTGCTGAGGCTGAGGCTGAGGCTGAGACCCTCATGCTGAGGCTGCAGGCGCTGAGACCCTCGTGCTGAGGCTGAGGCTGAGGCTGAGACCCTCGCG
>JAAGEH010000357.1:2712372-2737064 GCA_011751065.1 Lasiurus cinereus
CGCTGAGGCTGAGACCCTCGCGCTGAGGCTGAGGCGCCGAGACCCTCGCGCTGAGGCTGAGGCGCCGAGACCCTCGTGCTGAGGCTGAGGCGCTGAGATCCTCATGCTGAGGCTGAGGCGATGAGATCCTCGGGCTGAGGCTGAGGCTGAGCAGTGCGTCCTTGGCTCTCGAGCTGCCAGGGCACCTGCCCTCTGGGCTTCCGATGCGGCTCGGGCCGGGCCGGACCTGCAGGAGCGAGCGCCGGTGCTGGTTCCCTTAACCCCTGCGACCCCGCGGCCCCCCGCCCCCCCCCACGTGTGTGTGCTGCCGCTGTGGCAGCAGGAGGAGGTGTGCTCAGTGGGTAGAGCATTGGCCTGCGGACTGAAGAGTCACTCACGGCGGAGCCCGCGGAGGACTTGCTGCTCCAGACCCACCCGTGACTGATAATTCTCAGGGAGAAAGGGGTGAGGGGTATACAGGGAGAGACTGGACAAAAATCATACACATATGGATGAGGTCAACGGGAGGGAGGGAAGGGTGGGAGCTGGGTGGAAGGGTGCTATGGAGGGGAAAAAAGAAAAACAAATGTAATAATCTGAATAATAAAGATTTAATTTTTTAAAAAAAGGCAATGTATGTATCCACTTACATCCAAGTAGAAAAAAAAATGCCCATGCATATGCAAACACAAAATAAGGATTAAAACCACAAAACAACAAAAAACAAAAACAAAAACAAAAACAAAAAACAAAACAAGCAAATCAAACAACCTGGCAATTTTTTATTTTATTTTATTTTTTTTTTGTGGGCTTTTGCAAACATATCCCCATGTGTAGAATTCTTGGACCCTCTATAACAATCTGGTGGGATGGGAAAGGTGAACGTTTCGTATGCACAGAGGGAAAGACCAAGGTTGAGTCTTACAGAGTCTACACAGCAAACCTGAAAATAGAAAGAGCAAAAGAAAAAATTCAGGGTTCTCTCATCCACCACGCATTCCATCTCCTTCCAAGTTGGAAAGCTGTACTTTCACTTTGCTCAGACTCCCTTGCTGCTAGGGCTCTTGGTGAATTCAGGAGGTAATTGGGGGTGGGGGTGGGGTAGAGGTAAGAGTGGGACTCAGACTACCATCCCGTGGCCCAGGCTGTGAGTAGATCCACGAGGTCTTCTTACAGCAGATTATCAGGGTTGGGTCTCCTGCTTCATCAGGGTTGGGGAGCTGCAGCCCTAAGGAGTTTCCTTAGGTAACCTCCAAATTCCAGTAATTCCCTGCCAGTGACCAACCCCCTGCTTACTGGGTGAGCTTCTGTGGTGCTCATAGAGACGGCAGCTCCCCTAGTGGCCGAGATTGCTATAGCTCTAGACTTCTCCCTCCCCTTTCCAGTTTTGTAAAGACCTAATTCTTGGAATCACATCCTTTCCTGGTAAATACTTTAGTGGCTTCTGTTTCCTGCACTGAAATCATATATAGTCCCAGCTGAGAAATCGACATCGTTACCAGCATTTCTGGAGGCGACACTTAAATGCATTTCAGACAAAAGGAAAACTAATACCTAAATACACTGAGAAGAGACAACCTGCTTTGCATTTCCTTGAAATAAGTTCAGTTCCTATTGAACTTGTCTAAAGAACTCAAGGCCTTCTTAGGAATACATATAAAACACACACACAAAAAATCTCCAAGGGTTAGAAAATAAAGAAATAGATACGGGGTGTTCCTCTCTGCCCTTGGATAACTTAGACTCATATTAACCCTTACGAGTTATATATCTACATTATTTTTATGAAGCATTGATCATATCTCATTGAGTCCACACAGAAGACCTTTGAGGTGAGCATGGCACCACTCATAAGTCACAGTCTACCTATTGGAAAACAAGGACTTTTAGGAAGGCGGGGCCATGCTGTTATTTTCCATCTCTGGGAACATGTACTTAGTACTGGATGGTGGTGGTGTCCAGCACAGAATAAGAGTTGCATGAATTAAGGAACTTGTAGCTTAAATTCTGGGAGGTTAGATATTGTGTCATAATCACAAAGGGAATGAGTAGAATAACCAAGGTTTCAGAATCCAAACCCTATGCTCACGCAATTTCAATAGAGTCATTAATTACATTTACAGGATTTCTTGAGAGCCTGAAGCTTCTTGCAGACAGAAGACCACTATGGAGGGGCCCGGTTCAAGGACCCCATTTCATTCACCAGACGTTGATTCAAATCCTGGCTCTGTCACTTATTAGCTTGTGACACTTTCACTGCGCCACAGTGTCTATGGTATAACATGAGAAGTCAACTGCTCTTTTAAACTTACTAAACAAGACACCAGGTACAACAGTCCTTCCTTAGCCATAGTTTCTCTTCCTGTGGGTTCAGTCACCATGATCAATGTGGTCCAAAAATATCAGATGGAAAGTGCCAGACACAAACAATTCATAAGTTCTAAACTGTATGCTAGTTTAAGTAGCTCAATGAACTCTCACAATTCCACTTCATCCCCACCGGGACATGAATCATTCTTTGTCCAGCACATGTACACTGTACATGCTTCACCCATTAGTTATTCATCAACCAGCTCAGTTACTGAATCCACTGTCACAGTATCATGGTTGTTGTGTTCAAATTACCCTTATTTTACTTACTAATGATCCCAAAGCACAAGAGTAGTGATTCTGGCAATTTGGATATGTCTAAGAGAAGCCCTAAGGGTATGTATGTACAGGGGGAAAAATCCTATATAATAAAAGCATAATATGCAAATCAACCGAAAGGCTGAACAGCAGAACAACCATCTGGAGAACCATCCAGACTACCATCCAGAACCAGGCTATGACACCCACTTTGCCAGGCCAGACAAGATGGGTCAGGGCCCTGGCAATTGGTCAGGGGCCCGGCCGTCATCCCATGATCTCCCTGTAGAGGGAGGCCCAGGCCACCGACCAGTGGGCTGTGGTGGGTGGGTGGGTAGGATTTCCCTCTGTGAGGAAGCCCAGGTCCTCGATGCCAGAGGGAAGCCTGTGCCAGCAGGTTGGCGAAGGAAGGCCTCTTGCACGAATTTCGTGCATTGTGCCTCTAGTAGAATATAAAGGATTTGGTACTATCCCCAGTTTCGGGCACCCACTAGGGGACTTGGAACATATTTCCTGAAGAGAAGGGGGGACTACTCTATAGCCTGGCTTATTGTCAGCCACAGACAAATCTTACATTTCTCATAGTTTTCCTTTTCCAAAGGCAAAGGTCCAGAAAATAGATTCCAGTGGTCTGAGTGCTGACATTCTTCCAAAGTCTTCATTTACTGTTTGTCATTTATATAGAGCACACGCGCCCACGGCATTTGAAGCTTATGCAAATGTGGTTTAAATGTATCCGCATATTGAAGAGGCAAATCACTCTTCCTGGCCAAGACCCCGAGTTAGAGCCTCCTCTGAACACCATCCAGATTAGAGGAGAAAATTAACTACGGGTCACGGGAGGGGGCATTTGTGTCATGCCCTGGGATGGATCTGCTTGGTTTCCCCAGCCATTTAATTATCTTATTGGACTGACCTTGGAGTCTCTGTAATGAGGATATTGGAGTTGATCTTTTTTTAAATATATTTTTTTATAGATTTCAGAGTTGAAGGAGAGAGAGAGAGAAGGAGAGAGTTTAGAAACATCAATGATTAGAGAGAATCATTGATAGGCTGCCTCTTGCACACCCACAACTCAGGCATGTGCCCTGACCAGGAATCGAACCATGATCTCCTGGTTCATAGGTCGATGCTCAACCACTGAGCCATGCTGGCTGGGCTGGAATTGATCTTTTAAGTTTGTGTTCTGCTAGGAGATTCTCAGACCTGGTGTGTATATGTGTGTGTGTATGTGAATGTGTGTGTGTGTGTGTGTGTGTGTGTCTGTGCGTGAGCACACACACGCACACACACACAAATACACACACACAGGTGTACATTGTTTTTTTTCTGTTATGTTTATTTTCATGCAAAATATATTTATTTGGAAGCCCCTTTCAGCTGATTTGAATCTTACAGCCACGTGGACATTCTCCCTGAAGGAGGAACTGGAAATACTCTGAAAACCACTGAACCAGATGAACCATCTTTTCGCAGGTGCACAGAGGCGAACCACCTTGCCTAGGCTGTCTTAGCTCTCGTACCCTAAATCATTATGTAAAACAATTGCTGGCGGGATGTAGCTTCTGTAAGACAATACAGGTAAATGCTGATCTAGTCTCCCAGCCTCAGTTTCAACCATAATCACCAAATCCCAAGTAAATGCAGAGGTAGAACTGTCTGCGATGATCACGCTCAGGGCTGTCAATCCCAGAACCTGATTATTTTAAATTCCAGCTTGGTTCTCTTTTTGCCAGGTCAGAAACTCATTTCAAGAAAAAGTCAGTGCTAGGTATCCTGATTTACCTGTAATCCCGGATTTCGTCTAAATTTTTGAATAGCCGAAAAAGAAATAGGCTCAAAATAGATTTTTTGAATAGGCTCAGTGGATAGAGCATCGGCCTGTGGATTGAAAGGTCCCAGGTTCGATTCTGGTCAAGGGCATGTATCTTGGTGGCAGGCACATGTCCAGTAGAGAGTGTGCAGGAGGCGGCTGATCGATGTCTCTCTCTCTCATCGATGTTTCTAACTCTCTATCCCTCTCCCTTCCTCTCTGTAAAAAAATCAATAATATTAAATAAATACATAAATAAAATTTTGAATAGATGAAAGGAAGGCATTCGCTTATTTAATAAAAATTCCAAGTTGCACCCCGGCTCAGAGGAGGCGCACAGATCGGCCTGCAGTTGTCACATCTCCTCACTGGCACCTGCTGAGGTGAGCTGGGCTGTGTACTGCGTCCTCCGCTTCAGTGACTCAGGCAGCCATCACCTGGGCTGTCCGTGTTTCCATCTGCTCCCCCGTCCCATGCACGTGACATTCTCAGCGAGATCCCCTTGTCCTGATCGCTGAGCCCTGAGAGGCCACACACTCCCCTTCTCGGCTCAGGTCTGCACCTCCCCGGAGATGTGGACAGGCCCCCTGTCTCTGAAGCTGGGCTTTCTGAGAAGGCAGGATGCTTAGCACAGCTGCCTCTTGGCCGCAGCCTGCTGTGTCCCCGGGGCCGTGACGGGAAGGACACTGCAGTAAGAACCACAGGGGACAAGGGGTCAGGTGTGCCTTCTACCTTCAGATCCCTCATCTGAGGGCCCCATCATGCTTTCGCACCTGTAGAGCTGCCCCCTGGAGTAGAAATGAGACAGGACCCGCCTGCAGACTCCCCTGAAAAGCCTGACCCTGTGGCTCTGGCCTGTCTGTGCTCAGGATCCCTTTCTTCTGGAAAGGTCTTCTTTCTTCCTTGGGCAAAAGAAGCAAAGCTTGCTTGTGAACAATTCTGATTCTCTCCCATGAGTCAGATGCTGGCTTGAGAAGCGCCAAAGCTCATAATTGAGTTATTTTGTTCTTAGAGGAACAGCTTTCTCTGAGACAGTGGCTACAGCAAATGGAAGTAAGGGGCAGGGGACCAAAGTGTGGTGACTACTTCTCAGCGGTACCCCACTGTGTGGGGAACTAGACAACTTGCCTCTAATCCTTACACAAAACACACTGCGAGTGGTTGGGATTAAAGGGTAGTCATGAGAGTTTCTTTTTCTTCCTGAGCCAGTATAAGGAAATCCCTCTGACAGAGAAGACACACTGAACAGTACACTTTAGAGTGAGAGTTGGGGTGGGTAGGATCGGGGGGTGAAGGGGAGGATGGAGAGTTCATTGCAGCATTATGTACAATAGTGAAAATATGGACGCCCAAGTGCCCATCAATAGATTCGTGGATTAAAAAATACGTACATTTCTGCAATGGAATATGAGTCAGCCATATAAATGAACGAAATCTTGTCATTTGCAACAACATGGATGGACCTTGAGCAGTGGTTCGCCACCTTTCTAATGCCAAGACCCTTTAATATAGTTTGTCATGTGATGGTGACCCCCAACCATGAAATTATTTTCGTTGCTACCTCATCACTGTCATTTTGCTACTGTTATGAATCATAATGTAAGTATCTGGGTTTTCTGATGGTCTTAGGCGACCCACAGGTTGAGAACCTCTGCTGTAGAGCCTGAATTTTCACCTCCATGCGTCAACCAATGACTGAGTGAGCTGGAATAATTCCTTGTTCTATGTTTCAGTTTCTTTTATAAAAAATGAAAAGAGTTGTTTAGATGACTTGTAAGTATCTTTTCACCTTCAAAATGTGGCACATTTAGAGCAAGCCGCAAGATGAAAGAGCACCATGTCTTATATATGAGTATTCCTTATTCTCATGCAGATTACCTTTCACATTTTCTTTTTTAAAATTTTTATTTTCAGTATATTACATTTGTTCATAAAAACATTCTAAAAATATACAATTTTCTTTTGTAAGCAAGTATAAGAAAACATAAAACCCCCCCCCAAACAGAACACTTGACATTTACAATCAAAATCAAATTAGCAGAATTATCCTTTTTTAAAAAAGTATTGATAAAGTTACATGCAATTTTGCAGAATTGACATCAAAGATGACTCTTAAGGATTGAGTCAGGTGACATTGGAAGCCATGAGTTCTGAAGAGGCTCAAGTATTGAGAAATCACAAGGTTCTAAAGAAAATATCTTTCATCACCATTCACAACACTGCATACTGTGCTGGTTGAGGTCAAAGGCCAAAGTCACCACACTGTAAATGGGGGGAGGGGAGCCCCTGATCTGGGTCCTGGGCATTGTAACAAGCCAGCCTCTCCCCTGCAGGAGGTCTTATAGACACAAAGAAAGGCTTTGGAACTGATACTGAAGGATCTTCACAGCTTCTATTGGACATACTTGGTATTTTAGGCATGAAGGATAAGTCTCCCATTTTTGAGCCATTCTTTTACATCAATTCAATATTCCTTCTTATTCTCTTTTGGAGAATCGCAAATAGATAAGAGCATTTCAAGCTCAGGTGGATGAACTTTGAACCACTTGAACCAGAAGACATTGCTGGCATTATGACGATTTCTTCCCTCTGAAATCGGTAGAAATTGAAAGAGAGAAATTGTCCTATATTCCTCTCAGTTTTACAATCTTACCACCCTGTATTCCTTTTCCTCCTCTCTCCCCAACCTGCTCTACTTCCAGGCAGAGTTACTGTAGCATTTGTTTTGTTCTTTAATTCTCATAAAGCAAAAGGGGGTTGTGTGTGTGTGTTTAGACCCTGTCTCATGAAATTTCTCAACATCAGTTATTGAAATGCCTTTCTGTAGAACGTAAAGGAGAAAAAACTCTCCCTGCTTTAACTTTTCACACTACATTTGGTGAGGAAAAACTTGTTTTATAGGAGGACCATCTTTGTCACTGATTTTACGTTAAATGTGGACCAGGTTAGAACTGCATTTTCCCCCAAGACCAGAACTGAAAGTGGGGAGGGAATTTGATAATGAGGAACATGTACCTGAGACCCATTTTTAACCTTGGGCATATAAACACTCAACGGTACAAATGAATATCTTCCCACACACAGAACTCATGAGAATTGTTCTGCTCTATCAGTTAAAGCAACTGTATGTTCCGAAAAAGTCTCCCAAATATCTCATTTTCTGGCAATAGGAACTATCTTATGAAAGAGTCATTTTAATGTACCATGTGTTGCTACAAAAATAATGATTAGTAAATAAGCAGCTTACTGTCAAAAGCACAATTAATGGGAAGGGAGAGTTGGAAAGGGTCCCAGAATCCTTGAGGTCACAGGGGTCCAATCTGTTCTCCTTGGAAGAACAGTGTCTAAAGGGCACACCTGTCAGTTTAGTAAATCAGACAGACCTTCCTGGATTTTGATAGATGCCATTGAGCAATGCAGGCCATCATCGAAGCCTGAATTTTCTCACCTTTTTTGAAGGTTGTAATTATTATTATATTTTTGGGATTTGTAATTTTAAAAAATATATATATATTTTATTGATTTTTTTACAGACAGGAAGGGAGAGGGATAGAGAGTTAGAAACATCAATGAGAAAAAGACATTGATCAGCCGCCTCCTGCACACCCCCTACTGGGGATGTGTCCGCAACCAGGATACATGCCCTTGACCGGAATTGAACCTGGAACCTTTCAGTCAACAGGCTGACACTCCATCCACTGAGCCAAACCGGTTTCGGAGGGAGTTGTAAGTTTTATTTTATTTTCTATATAATCTATTTATGTTTCAAAAATTCAGAATTGTAATTGTTCACACATTGGGTGGTCAGTAGTTTCTTGCACGTAAGAGCCATACTGCTATGGATATGTTTGTCTTTGTCTGTTGTTATACAAGAGTTCTCTACAAGGTTTTGCTTTATATAAATGGGACTGCTGGTTTGTAGCAACCATTAAAGTTTATAATATAATTCCCAATTGTTTTTCAAAATGCTGGTATTAATTTACAATCCCACCGGCAGTGTGCTGAGGTTCCACTTAATGCATATTCACAGCTAATATTTGACATGATCAACATTATAGTTTTTGTCAGTCTCATGATGTAAAATGATATCTAATTGTGGTCTCAATTTAGATTTCCCTGCTTACTAACAAAATGGAGCATCATATTTCTTATTGGTTTTCTTTGCGGTGTATGTTTAATGCCCATTTGTCTTTCTTTTTCTGTGTAATTTTAGTTAACTACTAATGTGATTTCTTTAATAGTTATAGTGTCTCTCAGGCTTTCTATTTTGTGTGTATGTGTCAGTAACTTGTAATTTCTAGAATTTCCTCTAAGTTTTAAGCATATTGGCAATTCATAAATTACTTTTAGTTTTTATTTTCTTGTTTTAACTTGCTTGGTCTATGTTCATGGTTTCCCTTTTGAATCCATTGGTGCCAGATGTTTTTGTCGAATCTTAGGAAAGGACTACTTATTTATTTAGCCTTTAATTATTTATTCGTTTATTTACTTTTTTACCAGAAGATTTGATTAGCTTCTGCTGGGTCTTACATGTGGATGTTACCCAGAAGCTTCTTTATCCCTCTTGAGGGGCCCAAGCTTAATTGAAAAGTCTCAAGTTCACCTTCACTACTTGGCCCAGAGGAGATTAGGTGCTCACAGCAGTGCCTGCACTTAAGGAGATCCTATCTTATGTTTGCCTGTCTCTCCTTATCCTTGTTTCTTGTCCTGGGTTACTGTTGCTATCATCCTTGTTTTTCTTTCTATTGGTCTTTTTTTTCTTCCTTTCTTAATGAACTGGAGGCCCGATGCATTAAATCCGTGCACTCAGGGGGCTCCCTCAGCTTGGCCTGTGCCTTCTCGCAATCTGGCAGCCTTCAGCCTTCGGGGGATGTCTGACTGACAGCTTAGTCCAATTCCCTGTGTGGCCTAAACCAGCAGGCTGACATCCTTAGTGCTTTCATGAAGGCCATAGAGGCTCCTACCAACACCACTGCGTTTGCCACCCATGAGCCTGGCTACTGGCTGAGCAGAGCCCCTCTGTGGAAGGGCACGGACCACCAGGAGGCAGCTCCTGCATTGAGCGTTTGTCCCCTGGTGGTCAGTGTGTGTCATAGCGACCCATAATTCCACAGTTTGGTTGATTTGCGTATTGGCCTTTAATTATATAGAATTAATTTATTTTTAATTGTTTTCCTTATATGTTTTAATTTCTAATGAGCCAAGAAGTACCTTAGAGGTTACACTTTTATAGTTTTTGTATGAACTAGTTATATTTTAGCAGAGAATCCAACCTAACATATTGTTAGAAATCAAATTACGCATGCATTGATCTTTTTAAAATTGTAAATACTTAATTTGTGTGTATCCATTGTAATCATTTTAAAGGTGGGTTTTGCTTTATTATAAAATAAATTTTTATCTTAAAACTTAGTTTTGTTTATATTATGGAAATACATATTTGCTAAAATTTAGTTTGTGAGTTGATTATGTATTCTGTTTGTATACCCTTTAAAATATGTCATTATGAGGTGTTTCTTCTATATTTTATTTTTATCTAGTTGTTTACCTAATATTTTACAATATTTGTATGTGAGATGCCTTAGTAATTATGTGTATCTTTAAGTTTATATTTATTATTTTACTTTAATTTTTTACTTCTTGAGACATTTTTGTTTCTCATTTATTAACTTCAAAAAATATAAGATCACACTAAAAAATCACCAAGCATGTAAAGAACTTGATCATGACTAATGATATGTGGGAAAAATTCAAAACATGTATTTAAGCTTCCTCAGGAGTTCAGATATTGGAATTATCAAATAAAAAATATAGACTTATTACTGCACTTAAACACTAAATAAAAAATTAGGGAGTAAAAATATGATGAAGTGACCATAAAAATTCTAGACAAATATTTAAAAAGATCCAAATGGAACATTTATAAATAAAAAATAAACTTATTGAAATAACAAATCCAATGTTTGTTTAGCATAGGCGCGACTAAATAAAAAAATCAACTTTAATTTTTTTTTAAACTCAAAGTACAGCACTGATAAATAGGTGCAGTCCTCTTCCATGTTATATTAGTCTGATGAAACAGCCAGCAAAAGATTCTATTTATAAGTTGAATTCCCTCCTTTAAATTACTCTGGGGAAGAAAGGCATAATGTTTGAGAAGATGCTTATTTGGTGAGTATCGGAGAACCTTGGCCAACAGCCGGCAAAGGAAGAAAGGTTCTCACCAGTAGCCACTGAAACTGATCCTTCAGTCAAGGCATCACATGACTTTAGACATGGCGACCTCAATCTGAGCCAGAACCATCCAGTTAAGTTTCTTCTGAGTCCTTGAACCAGACCACAGCAACTTTGTGATCATAAAGTTTGGGTGTTTAAGCAACTAAGTTTTGGAGTAATTTGCTACATGGCAATAAATAACTAGAATGTTGTTTATGTCAGCTCTGGATGCCATACAGATACCAAAGACTTGGGTGGCTTATACCATAAGAATTTATTACTCACATTTTTAAAAAAAATAAGAAGTCCAAGATCAAGAGTGGCAGTGAGGATTCTTCTTCTGTCTTGCAGATGACCACCTCCTTGCTGTGTCCTCACATGGAATACAGAGAGGGGAAGAAAGCTCTCTGGTGTCTCTTCATATAAGAGCACTAATTTCATCTTGGGGCCCCAACCTCATGACCTCATCTAAACTTAATTACCCCTTATTTCCAAATACCATGACATTAGAGGTTAGGGAATCAACAGATAACTTTGTGGGGGAGAGGGCAACACAATTTAGTCCAAAGGAATGTGAGAAAAACATTAGCACTTTGGTGGATATATTAGCAGGAACTGTTAATTGCAGTAACTCCTTTAATGACACAAATTTACAGATAACATGTTTCTGAATACCTGGGACATCAAACACTAATGTTCTTTTCCAGACTCTGCTTGGTATCTTTCTGGAACAGGCTTTTTTTGCCCTGTTTCTTTATATATATATATATATATATATATATAACATACACCAGTAATTTTATATAAAGCAGATTATCCAATTGCTTTTTTCACTAAAAAAAAATATGTTATGGGATTTGTTCCAACTCAATATAAGGAACAAATACACTTCAAATTTTGTTCAGGCTTCAGAGTACCCCATTAGTAGAAAAACCATCATTTATATAACCTATCCAGTATTGATGCACATTTAGCTGGTTTCTGTGCTGTGATTAACACACTTGAGATGAACATCTTGGTACATCCGTCTTTGTAGTACAGCTAAATTACTGCCTTAGGAAAAGTTTCTAAAGTGCAATAGCTTCACAGAAGCAATGGGCACCACATTTCACATAATCAACTTTCCTTTTCTATTTGAAATTATATGCACATTCATTTTGAGGTTATATGTCTGACCCCTGCCAAAAAGGGCAAACCAAGCTAAACCCTTCTACTTTACTCCAAAATACCAGTATTCTATTATTGCCTAATTTAATGTCATTGTTTATTTAGACAATGGGATATTATTTGAATATTTTATTACAAATGATAAAAAGTGTTAATTTAACATAACATTGGATTGATTTTTAGCACTATCTTGCTTCCTTCAACTTTATTACATTTACTAGAGGCCCATTACATGATATTCATGCAAGAATAGGCCTTACTTCTCCTGGTTTTCCTCCCAGCCACCCAGGAACTGGCAAGTCTTCTGTGCGGACCACCACTCTTGTAGCTCCCTCTGCTGACACCCACCCCCTCATAGCAGTCATCCCACCCATCCCAGAAACTCCATGCCTGCATATGCAAATTAATCGGCCATATTTGTTGGCTTAATTTGCATACTCACTCTGATTGGCTATGGCCATAGTGGAGGTACGGTCAATTTACATGTTTGTCTATTATTAGGTAAGATTTGAAATTTCAAAAGTCATACATCTTCTCTATGATTAGGTTAGCTAACCTATGTAATAAAGAGGTAATATGCAAATTGACCATCACTCCAACACACAATATGGCCACCCCCTTATGGTCAAAGATGGCCGCCTCCATGTGGATATAAGATGGCTGCTACAAGATGACAGGCAGGGGAGAGCAGTGTGGGTGATCAGAAGAGCAGGGGAGGCCAGTTAGGGGTGACCAGACTGGCAGGAGAAGGCAGTTAGGGACAATTGTGCCAGCAGGGGAGAGCAGTTAGGAGTGACTAGGATGGCAGGGGATGACAGTTAGGGATAACCAAGCCAGCAGGGGAGGGCATTGGATGCAACCAGGCTGGCAGGGGAAGGGGCAGTTAGGAGTGACTGGGCTGGCAAGGGATGACAGTTAGGGATAACCAAGCCAGCAGGGGAGGGCATTGGATGCAACCAGGCTGGCAGGGGAGGGCAGTTAGGGGTAACTGGGCTAGAAGGAAGGGCAGTTAGGGATGACTGGGCCAGCAGGGGAAGGCAGTTGGGGGTGATCAGGCCTGCAAGGGGAGGACAGTTAGGGGTGACTAGGCTGGCAGGGCAGGAGATGTTAGGGGCTGATCAGGCAGGCAGAAGCAGTTCGGGGCAATCAGGCAGGCAGGGAGGTGAGCAGTTGGGAGCCAGCAGTCATGGATTGTGAGAGGAAAGTCCCAGATTGGAGCGGGTGCAGGCTGGGCTGAGGGACATTCCCCCTCCCCCTCTTGTGCATGAATTTCATGCACTGGGCCTCTAGTTAAGGTATAAATCACTTAAATGGGTCAATAGGCAGCTGCTATGGCCAGGGGGAGAGGGGGTACATGCTTTTTCTTCAGCCACAGCCCATGTCACCAGCAAGTGGGAAGAGTCCCCTTTAATTAGCTGCTATCCTCATTTCTTTCTTTCTTTTTTGTTCAGAGTAAGAATACATGTTCTGCTTAGATTCTTTTAATAGCATTAGATTGTGTTGTCTCAGAAAAGGAAAAAATGTAGTTTTAAGAATAGATATAAAACAGCTGTGGCACATCTACATATGCCCTACTACTCAGCCATCAAAAAGAAGGAAACATTACCGTTTGCAACAGCAAGGAGGGACCTGGAGAGCACTCTGCTGAGTGACAAGTGCCATATGATCTCACTCCTGTGTGGAATCTAATGAACACACTGAACCAACAAGCAAAGGGAGACAGACTCAGCTAGGGAGCAGGCAGACAGCTCTGGTGTGTGTGTGTGTGTGTGTGTGTGTGTGTGTGTGTGTGTGTAAGGGGTGGTGGTAGGGGGCAGGTGTTAGGCAGAATGAAGGGACTGAACAAAAATGAAAAAAGAAAAACTTCATGGACGTGGACAGCAGTGCGGTGATGGTTGGAGGGAGCAAGATGTGTGGAAGTGGAAGAGGGTATAGGACCGTGGTCGCAAACTGTGGCTCAAGAACCACATCCGGCTCTTTGGCCCCTTGAGTGTGGCTCTTCCACAAAATACCAGGGTCTGGGCGAGTCTATTTTGAAGAAGTGGCATTAGAAGAAGTTGAAGTTTAAAAAATGTGGCTCTCCAAAGAAATTCCAATCATTGTCCTGTTGATGTTTGGCTCTATGGACTGATGAGTTTGCAGACCACTGGATAGGACAAGGGTATGGGGGGGAGACTTGGTGATGGGAGAAAATAAAATGAAGAGAAAAAAGAAGACAAGTCACTCCAATTTGGGAATGCCTTGGGGATTTCTGAGGAATGACAGTGAAGGCCTGAAACTGAGTACCTTGTCCCCAATGGGGCTGACATGACTGAATGGGTGATTCTGAACATGGGCTCAGCACTGAGGCCCTGAGAAGCCAAGTGGAAATCTTTATGGTCAAGGTAGGGAAAAGGGGGTGCAGAGCCAAAACCAGTTTGGCTCAGTGGATAGAGTGTTGGCTTGTGGACTGAAAGGTCCCAGGTTTGATTCTGGTCAAGGGTATGTATCTTGGTTGTGGGCACATTCACATCAGTGGAAGAGGCAGCTGATTGATGTCTCTCTCTCTTCGATGTTCCTAGCTCTCTATCTCTCTCCTTTCCTCTCTGTAAAAAATCTATAAAATCTATTTTTTAAAAGAACTCAATGCTAAAAAAATAAAAAGAAATAAAAAGAAAAAAGAAAAGAAAAGGGGATGCAGATACCAAGCCCTGAGCCCTAAGCCATGTATTATCACAGTATAAACAATGGCCCTTCCTCATTTTCCTGGACAATGTAGTGAGAGAGAACGGAATTGTATTATGTTTTAAATTCTTAAAAATGTGGCATTTACTGTGCTGTGACTATCACGGAATAACTGATGCTGGTAATACTCACATTATTTCAATCATTCATTCATTCAGACATGCATTCACCCATTCCTCTGGCTGTTCATTGTCAGCTTACTGAGGAACGGTGCGTAATAATGAATATACAAAGCTCAATTGAGTATGAAAGGCAGACCTTAAAATATCACAGAAATACATTCAAAGTTATAAATTATTATATTCTCCAGAATAAGAAGAGTATCTGATCCATCAAATACTTTGCCAACTTTATCCAGGGTTTCTCTGCTCAGAATGTTAATTCTAAATGCACTTCTTCAGGGAATTCTTAAGAAGGACTATGTTGGAGCAGAAAATAATCGTTCCAATTCCTATGTAAAACAGCGCCTCTGGTAGTCATCCCTTGCCTTCTTAACATTTTTTTTTCCTGTAAGTACCTAGGTTGTTCATTATTTTCCTTCAGAATGTGAATGTCAACTCCAGGAGGGCAGGGACTCGTCTTTGTTCTCTGTGTTTGTCACTTCTAGAAAAGTCCCAAAGGAGCGGAGCAAATATTTGCTGCAGAAGAAAACACGTTGGAGTTCAGGCTGCTTAGGATGCCAGTATCTGAGCTGCCATTAAACAACATGAAAACCCTGAGCAAATATGACATTTACTGCTGCCAAGGCCGGATGTTGTGACCTGTGAGACGTAACATTTGGTTCCTCAATTCTTCTTTGTCCTCAAATCAAGAAACATGTTTTTTCCCTTCAGCCAGTCTGTGCCCCGATGTGGGGGACCCTCTCTGAGACCTTGGGCAGGGAGCTCTTTGTGTCAACAGCTTCCCCCCTCTTCTCTGAACCCGGTGGGCGAGGGTCGCTCCTTTCCTTGTAGATATAACACTGCGATATCTACAATATCTACCTCCCGGAGACTAGATATCAGCAATCAGTGTCTGACTCCCAGGGTGGAATGCGATCTAAGAAAGAATGGATGTTTGTCTCTGAATCCCGAGAGGACATCCAGCTCATAGTAGGTGCTCAATAAACACTGAAAGCAGGGCAGGGCAGCTCTGCAATAACACCAGGGTTCTACCAAGGCCAGCAGCAAGAGCCAAGGTCATCTAGTGAAAACCCCTCTGCCCTCACCCAGTGAGAATCCCTTCTCCCCTCTCTCTACACCTCCTGCTTTGAAGGAAAGTTGCCATTCACTGTATTCCCACAACTTTATTATTTGCTTTCTCATTGAATGCTTTTTCTGTAATACAGGGATTTCCCCCCCCAAGAAACCCCATTCATCGATTAACATCACAGCTCTTCTGTTGTAAGATTCAATGATGTGGGTCAACCCTTTATTATGTGGCCTTCACTTGATTGTCAAGCCTCACCTCTAGCACTCTCCTCTTATTTTCCATACCAGGAATTCTCCTGCCCTTTCTACCTCCTCAGTTCATGCTTCTTGGAATAATTTACCCCCTTCCTTCTTCAACTGCCCTCGTCTTCCAAATCAGAATGCAGCTATCGCCACAGCAACCTCCTTTTAAGGCCCCAGCCCAGTTTATAAATGCTCCCTCCATCATCATGGGGTCCTCTGTGTGTCATGGAATTTTCCCAAATTATATTTTGAGTGTCTGTGTATCGATCCATCTCCTCTTTGACATCATACGCTTTCTAAGAACAGGGACCATCCTTGTTCCTTCTGGGAATCCTCAGCATTTCTTTGTCAGGGTGAGTGAGTGTTCAGCGAAATCCTTGTGACTTGAATGTGAATAACGTGTTGGTTTTCAAGGCAAAAAAAGTGAATGGAGTCATAAATGAGAGAGTGTAGACATAAAAAGGAATGGGGTCTAAAACTTGGTTAAAAGCCTCCATTTATAGCAAGGAGGCGGAAGTCTAGGACATCCGGTTTACAAAATAGGTTTTGTCAGAAGGAAAGAGAGCTCCCTAATGGACCACATATGACTCCATTGTGTGAGGGATGCCCATAAAATGTGTTGTCCATTTATGAGAGTAATGTAGGAAGCCATTTTATTTATTATGGGTCAGTAGGTATAAACCAGAATACGTGCGGGCAAACTAAAATGATGTGACTATATCAAGGTTTATTTTACCACTTCTATTGCTGTTTGTGGGAATGCTTTACAGATTTTTGTTATTATAAATGTTCTTCCCCAAGACATCTCATGGATCACTTCCGCATGCCATTCAATCTCTGCTAAAATGTCATTTCTTTGGAAGAGTCTCTCCTGATATCTACAATATCTACCTCCCGAAGACTAGATATCGCCAGTCAGTGTCTGACTCCCAGGGTGGAATGCGATCTAAGAAAGAATGGATGTTTGTCTCTGAATCCTGAGAGGGCATCCAGCTCATAGTAGTGCTCAATAAACACTTATTGAGTAAATTAATAGGTACTGCTGTGAGAAGCATTCTTGACTTAAAATATTGTTTTTATCATTTTAAGGATTATTTAATAGAAATCAAAAGAATGAATCTAAAGATGTTAAGTTTTCAAGATTTGTTTCACATGCCATTTATTTAACAAAAGTTGAGCCAGATTTCCAGTGATGAAGTTTCATCTTCATTTCACTACCTTCTCCACAGTATCTAGTCTATTAAATACAATGACATTTTTAGATAGTTTTCAATCTGTTAGGCATATAACAAGACCAATAACAATGCCCTTTCTAACATATTGAGGTCACACTATATCGGTAACAAATAAAAAATAATAATAATGCTTTTCAATTTGGAGACTAATTTCACAAACATTAACCACTGAAATCTATACAAGCTTATGAAATAACCATTTCAGGTGTGTGCATAGTTTTACAGCCATGTAGACATGACTCTTGAGATGCCAGTAGAGAATCTAAGGTAAGGGTCACGTGAAAAACTTTGATCAAGTTGAAATAAAAAATAATTAAGTTGCTTAATTCAGTAGAATTGAATTGATTTGCCAGGACATGGGGAGATACAAAGACTAAGGTTTATCATCAGTCAGAGTGAGATAAACCAAAATATATACTGGAAGAGTTAAGTCACTTTGTCACAATTGCACACAACATCCTAAGTGTCCCCAGGAATGGTTTTAATTATGTAAAGACATTGCAAATAGTAAATAAATGGTAGAGCTACATATAGAAGGTGGGCAGCCCTAGCTGGTTTGCCTCAGTGGATAGAGCATCGGCTTGTGGACTGAAGGGTCCCAGGTTCGATTCTGGTCAAGGTCATGTACTTGGTTGCAGGCATATCCCCAGTAGGGGGCTTGCAGGAGGCGGCTGATCGATGTCTCTCATCGATGTTTCTAACTCTCTATTCCTCTTCCTTCCTCTCTGTAAAAAATCAATAAAATATATATATTTAAAAAAAAAGAAGGTGGGCAAAGAGTTAAGGGTATGAAACAAAGAGAAAGGTTAGAAAGGGAAGAGTTTGAGTTTTGCATATTCTGGAGATATCTGGCTTGTATGTCAGAGAGCTTATGTCTAAGTGTGTCTTGACATTTCAATCATATGGTAAAAGCATGTCGGGTATGGATTAGACTCTGTGCTCCTTTGTACAGACCTCTACCCTCACCCCCAGCACACTCTCACCTCCACACACACACACACACACTGAGTGGCCAGATTATTATGCATTCAGAAATCATAATAATCTGGCCACTCAGTGTAGTTTTCTTATACCTTCTAAGTTTACCTGATTCCTATCAATAGCTTCCTCACTATTGGTTGAGACATCAGGTATTCTGGTTGCCTTCTCTGCTCTAAGTAGCTTATAGATAATCTAAATTTTTCCACAATCAAGTCTTAACTCATATTGTTCTCTCAGCCTCTTGGTTCCCTATCATCTTAGATTCTGCAAAATTGAGCTCAATCATATCTCTTCTAATATTTCTTTCTAATTTTTTTATTCAAATTAATCTCACATACCTGGGCTCTTAGCAGGGGCCTGCCAAACCTCCCCTTGGAAAGAAGGCCACAGGATCTCCAAACACGTTGGCTTCTGGGACTCCTCCAGTATACTGAGTTCCATGAAGTCAGAGACAAGGCCTCACTCAGCCAGCTGTGCACATTGACCAGCCATGGCTGCTGGAAGTTAAGCAAATAGAGTATGAATTTTATTTAATAATGAAGAAAAAAACAAATGGTCACCAAGCACATATATGTGTCAGCACATACAATACATTATGTATCTCCAAGCATGAGTTTCTAGTCCTTATTTCTATTTGGAAAATCTAAATGATTGCTTTGGCATTTGAGTTGACTTTGAGTTCATAGCTAGTCCTTGCCCTTCAATTCCACCCTGTCGTGTTTTCACCATTAGCATGCCACTTCCTGGGCTCTGGTTGAGAGAACAGGATGATCTCACACCATGGTGGGCAAGGTCCCTCCACGTCGTTGATCACTCTGGTGCGTGGGCTTTCTGGAGCTCTTCGGCAGACAGCCCTGTCTTTCTGAAGTGTCCATTAGTGCTGCCAGTGACTCATCTGCCACAGAACATCTGACTTCCAGCCAGACAGTGAAGGGCAGAGTGTCAGAGCGGTGACAGTGTTGAAGTGCTGACTCAAGTCCATCAAGAGCAACTCAGCTGAAATCTGAAGCAAGAAGCAGACACATGTGAGAGTAGGAGATTGTGAGCCATGACCAATTCCTGGCAGAACTCACCTTTCTGAGGGAAAGGAAACGGGTCCATATTCTCCGTCTGTACACCCCAGAAAGCAGAACCAGAGGGAGACTGCCCGTTCCCAGAGCCAGTGACAACTAGTTTTACTTGCCACCTCCCCTGCACTCTTCCTTGGCCAACAAGAATACCCGCCAGTTGCCGAGACCGGTTTGGCTCAGTGGATAGAGCATCGGCTTGCAGACTGAAAGGTCCCAGGTTCGATTCCGGTCAAGGGCATATACCTTGCTTGAGGGCACATCTCCACTGTGGGCGTGCAGGAGGCGGCTGATTGATGTCTCTCATCGATGTTTCTGACTTTCTATCTCTCTCCCTTCCTCTCTGTAAAAAAATCAATGAAATATATTTTTTTTAAAAAAGAAGAAAAAGAATACCCGTCAGAGTCTCAAATTGCAGACATTGTTTATTATAATATATTTTACCTCCAAGAAAGATCAACCTGGTCCATGCTGATGTTTTCTGTAGAAACAGGATAGAGCAAAAGACATATGCAGCCCTGGGAAGGTATGTGAGATTGTGTGTCCCTTTTTATGATGAAGTGTCACGTGTAGGTTAGTGAATGGCTCTATGAAAAAACAAACAAACAAACAAACAGGCAAATGGAAAGCCAACGGTGTCATCACCTGATGGTGCGGAATCCTAACACAGTTTTTGTTTGATGATGGAGGGATCATGCGGCATCGGTACTTGGTGTTCCTGCCAGAAGCATCGGTCCAGATGGGAACATTAATTTATGTGACCAGATGTGTGACAATGTCACTCTGAAAGGTAGTTCCAGGATGCTGAACAGACATATATCATCACAGAAATTATCCTCTAATAGGATATATTGAATTAGCGGCTCTCTAGTGGAACCTCAATCATTTTGAATCCTAACGAGTGTAGGATTCAAACTTGGGGCTTCATGTATTCTAAAAGTCTTGTTTTATACAAGAGGAAGCCGAGGCTTGGAGAGTGGACCTGGGTCACGTGAGCTTCTTTACCTAGGTGTGGCCAGATTGAGAATTGATCTGGACCCAGGATCACCTAACCATGGTTCCATGCTATGTCAGATTGACCTCATTTCCATAGACTGGTATTTTTTTGGTTCTTCGCTCTACAGTGAGGTACTGAGCACCCCCTGTATGGCAGGCACTATCCTAGGCATTGGGTGGACAGTGGTGAGAAGATAAACAAAACTTCTGCTTTCAAGGGAGCTTCCCTTCCAGTGGCCAGCCTCACCCATCAGTGACATGTTTGACCAAAGATGAGGACAATGAAGAAAAAGCAACAGCGTAGTGTCAGAGATAGTGCAGGGCACCAGGCAGAAGGCATGGGGAGTGCAGAGAGGAAAGGATGGTCAATTTTGTTCATACTCAGAACTGAAAAGGCAAAAACACAGTGATGGAAGATGTATTTTAGAGCGAGAAAGAGCAAGTGGGAGGCTTCCATGGACTGGGGAGGAAGAAGGGCCGAGGCTGATGTAGATGCAGCGCACTGAGCCATGGCGAATAGAAGGTGGCCGGGTCCTGCAAGACCCCGTGAGTTGGCTTTTATTCTGCGCGCAATGGGAACTCATTGGGGGGATTTACACAGAGGAGCAATAGACACCGATTGTTAAGCGCCTAATTGCACGTGGTCTACCTCAGGACATGTAATTTTTCAGGCTGCAGAGCACTCTAGTAGCAGTCACCACTGAGAGCGACTCATCCCCAATCCTGTATTCAGGTAAAGTATCACGCGCATTCCGATTGGAAGTAATGGTAACGTCAAGAAAGCTTTAGAGCAAACCTTAGTACATCAGTTTTTTAAAAAATTAATAGAGTTGATTGTTGGGAGCAGTTTTAGTTTTACAGAACTGAGCAAACAGGACAAAGAGTCCGCATACCCCAACTCTCCTCACCTTTCCCTATCCCATTGACATCTTGTGTGAATGTTGCGCACGTGTTAGAACTGATGGACCAGTATTGATGCACCATAGTTTAGAGTTTACATTAAGGTTAACACTCTGCACAGTTCTATGGCTTGCAATAAATATACAAGGTCACGTGTCCACCCTTAGTGTATCATACAGAATAGTTCACAGCCCTAAAAATCTCCTGTGCTTCATTTAGTCATTCTTTGTCCCCTGCCCCCAAATCCTTGGACACCGCTAATCTTGCGACTGTCTCTAGAGTTTTTCCTTTTCCAGAATGTCCTATCATTGGAGTCATACAGTATAAAGCCTTTCAGGCGGGTGTCTCTAACTATGGAATGTGCATTCAAGGTCCCTCCATGTCTTTTCATGACTTGATGGCTCATTTATTTTATATCGCTGAAATATTATTCCAGTGTATGGATGTACCAACGTTTGTTTTTCCATTAATCTTTTCAAGTACATCTTGGTTGCTTACACTTTGGGGCAATTATGAATAATGGGCTATAAATATTTGTGTGCAGGGTTTATGCGGATATAAATTTTCAACACATTCGGGTAACTACAAAGGAGTCGGATTCCTGGAGTGCATCGGAAGAGCATGCTTAGATTTGCAAGGAAATGCTGAACTCTCTTCCCCATGGTCTATACTAGTGGCCTCCCCACCATCAGTGAGTGAGAATTTCTGTTGCTCCGCATCCTCACCAACATTTGGTATTTTCAGTTGTTTTCTTTTCATTCTAGTAGATGTGTTGTGGTATCTCATTGTTTTAAGCTGCAACTCCCTAATGGCATGGGATGTCGAAGAAATTTTTATTTATTTGTTTTAAAGAGTAATTTATAAATTAGTAATTTCTATAATAATATCATATATATATATATATATATATATACACATGCATTTGTACATGTGTATGTATACTTATATATAAATACTTATAATACTAGGGCGATTTTTCATTCTTTCCATTCCCCTGTTGTGCCCTAGTCTCTGAACCAGGCACTGATGCAGACACCTCCCCTCTGAGGGGTTCATGGTCTAACAGAAGACACACACACACACACACACACACACACACACACACACACACACAGAGTTGTGTTTAAGGGCAACAAGGGGCTATGAGAACCCCTAGGGGTGATATCTAACTCTTAATCAAATCATAGAAGTGTCTGAAGTAAGAAATTTTAGAACTGAGTTAAAGAAGCAGAGAAGTTTACCAGCTGATGGTAGTGTTTTGGAATACGGGGTTATGCAGCCTGGTCTTTGAGGAAACTACAGGCAGAGCTCAGTGTTGTTATAGCTTTATGCACTGAGATGATGATGGAAGAATCCACATAGGCAAATATTAAGAAGACCTTATTGATCTCAGAAACCATTGGTGGTTATTCAGCTATGAAGGCAATGCTCTTATCTCAATAAGTTTCCCAATACTGTAAGCTTATTTATTTGTGAAGCCTGGTCATTATAAAAGTTTATAATATCTATAAAATACATATAGTTTTGATGGCAATGTCATATGCGTTTAATGATTGTATACAATTTAATAAACACAGCTTGTTGTCTTTATTGGTCTCTTTTAAAATAAGTTGTGAAAATGATTATTTTCTTACAAAGGTGGGAGCATAAAATACAACTATGTATACAAAAACTAGGTCATTTCATATTCATAAATTATAATAATTAATATCAAATTTTATAATATTCCATGCTTTCCACATATATGTATAGACATCTGTATTAACAAAATTGATTGCTCAATGCTATTTTACTTCATTAAATGGAGGTTTGCAAAATCATTTTTAATGACTTCTGAGTAATCAGCCTATGAAATGAACAAAGGGTGATTTATTTTTCAATTCTCCCTCAAAATTATTTCAGCCATTCCCATTGTTCTATATTGTACATAGATCTGAAATTATGGTATTACATTTTGGGGGATCGATTCAATTATTTTACTAGATTATTTTTAAATTTTTGGGTCAATGTGTATGGAACTGTTTATTAGGGCTTCTATAAATGTCCTATAGAATAAAAAGCTAATATGCTAATTAGACCGAACAGCTGAACAACCTTCCAGACGTCCTTCTGGATGACTTTCCAGATGAAGCCGGGGCTGTGAAGGCCGAGCTCCTTGCATGAATTTCATGCATCAGGCCTCTAGTTGCTAAGTAATTCTATAAATCTATCAAGTTAATGATAAGGTATGTACATATACATAGGCTTATAAATATATCCATGTGTATCTCCATTTTACCATCTGTTTGCCAATACCATAGGTAGAAAATGTCATTGTTACTTTATTATGTCACAGCCATTTCTTGCCTGCTCCAATGTGGTGCTTCCTAACTTTTCATCTTCCCTGTGTTCTTGTCCCTGACAAGTCCTCCACAGAGCATCCACAGATCTCTCAATAAGTGAATCCATCCTGTCACCGTCCCCATGTAAAACGCTTCAGTAAGGTGGTGTTGCGAGTAGAATAACATCTAATTGGCCCTCATAGATGCATCCCTTTCTACCTGCCTAGAAATTACTTATATTTGGTAACAAAGAAATATGAAACATAGAAAACAAAAGAAATGTAACAAGAGAAGTTTCATTTTTGCTCTAAGTTTAACCATTTCACTATTATTATTTAGTAACTCATTTCTTTAAAGGTGGATATATTGATTTTTCTAATAAGCATCCTTGTCATTTCCAATAAATAGCATTTATCCAAATCATAGAGATGATCTTTTTTAATTTATAATAAATATACCATGTTGCTTTTTTCTTTATACTTTTCTAAAACTTTTAGAGAAAAAAATGCTGAATAATAGAGTTGATAAATGGCTTTCTTTGCGATTGTTAGCTTACATTTTCCTCTCATTTCTAAAAAAAAAACATTCTGGTAAAAATTATAATTTATTATAGATTCAAGTCCACGATTATAAACACAGTTTGTTACAATCCTCAGGTTTTTTAAGGATTGTAGAGTACCTTGTTCTTGCATTAAATGTCTCCAAATTGCTGTGTGATTTTTCCTCCTCTACTTATAGAATTTATTAGTCTTTTATTCATCTAATATCTGTCACAACCCTATTGCGATTTCTTTAGGCTGCTTCTAAATCCTTTCAACAGTATCCCTAGGTAAAAATATAGATTCAAGTGCATGAACATTTAAAAGCTACTTACAGCTCATATCGATTTTTAAAATAAACTTAATTTGCTGCTATGCTCTTGGAAGACATGTTTTTCAGATGTGTAATCATCAGATAAGGAAAGGTTGATCCTACGAGTTGAGACAACTTAGTGGATCCACGTAGAACCTGGTTGAGAAGCATTGCTTTAAAGGCAGGTCTGGTATCAAAAATTCATCCTCTGTTATAATAACTGACTCCTGGTCAAGGCATATGCCTGGGTTGCTAGCAGAATCCCCAATAGGAGGCATGCAGATGGCAGCTGATGGATGTTTCTTTCTCATCTATGTTTCTCTCCATCTCTCTTCATACACACACACACACACACACACACACACACACACACACATATA
>JAAGEH010000357.1:2737464-2808602 GCA_011751065.1 Lasiurus cinereus
CACACACACACACACACACACACACACACACACACAGCAACCACTGGGAGTTAAAAAAACTGTTCTCATGGAAGAAGCTCTCGGTCTCCCCTGCCAAACTAATTTATTAAAAAAATCTTCCATCAGCATCTCTGTTACCCTTCTCTCCGTGGAAAGTGTTTCCAGAAAGCTCACGAAAGAGATCGATGCTAAATATGACGACGATTGCATCTTTGCACGTCTCTTTGAAATCAAACAAAATGGGTTTCTAAACAAAGAATGTACAGTAGGAACAATGCCGACAGATTTGAGCAGCCATCTGGAGTAATTACTCATGCTGGCTAAAAATAGGCTGTTGGAGAATGTGCAAAGTTCCTTCCCGACAGAACTCCGAGGTCTCCAGCAGCACGCGGGCTGGCTGGCAGGCTGAGGGAAGACGCTTTCAGTGGGCAAGTCTGCTTGTGTATTTATTTATATTGCCATGTACAAAAGCACCTGAAACTTAGACCTCAATGTCATGTTGTATGTTCTCGTCTACCACCATCAAAGTTTTTCTGCTGTTTCCTTCCCCTCCCGTCCCCTCCTTTTCTTTCCCCTTCCCTTCTCTTCCCTTCCCTTCCTTTGCTATCATGGCTGCTGATGTAGATGATGATTTCTTTCAAATTATAGCAGAGCAGACAGATCCCTAATCCTCCCCTGACCTCCATCAACTACATCTTCAATCCCCCACAACGTTTTGCATTCGCCTTTTATTCTGCATTCATTCAGCAACTTGCACTGAGTTGGTTGAACAATATGAAGAATGCCTTTTCTTCACAGGGATGGCAATCCAGCTTTTACCATTGAGACAATTAAACATCACAAAAATATTTGACCCACTTCTTAGTGAAATAAAGGTAGAACTTCAAAGAACTGTGCAGGTCTCTTCATCGCTGCTGGTCTATTTCCAAAGTTGCTTCTTTGGTTATTTCCATCTAGAACTCTGGAGCTGACAGGATCAAAATGACTCTCAAACTGGAGAGTCTGGACTCACCACGAACTGATTCCAATTAGATGTCTAAATTCCTGTTCATCTGCTCATTCATGTACCTTCTCCATCTCCCGTTTCCCTCACTTGCTTTTCTAGTTTAATGAGTTTGAGCAGAGCAAACTCTGTGATAGAAATGAAAGCAGAATCATGTTCTCAGTAAAGGCTAATAATTCTTTATTTTAAATTTATTTACTGATTAAAGTATTACATATGTGACCCAATTTCCCCATTTACCCTCCCCTCCCCCTGGGCTCATGCCCTCATCTTCTGGAAACCAGTTTCAGCATGTAATAATTACAAGAGTTTCATCAAAATATTGGTGAAGCTTGGGGGGCTCAACAAGGACTGAGCCACATATGTAGTTTACCTGTTGGAATGGCTAAATGGCACTTCCCCCAAACCTGAATAGGATTATTGCTTGCTGCCAGACAGCTCAGAGCATCTTAAATCTGCATGTTATTGCCTCCTGTTAGCTAAACACCTGAACAGCTGTAGGCTATTCCCCAATCTGACCAGGCTTCTGTAAACCTTACCCTTTGAAGTGTATTATCTCCACCTTGCCTTAGGACAAATTGTGTTAATAAATAGCACAGGGTCCTGAGTCAAGGGGATCTCACCCTCCTCCCCTATTGTCTGTGTCCATTGGTTAGGCTTATATGCATGCATACAAGTCCTTTGCTTGGTCTCTCCCGCATACCCTCACCCTCCCCTACCTTTCCTCTGAGGTTTGGTGGTCTTATTGAAAAGGCTAATAATTCTAAGCTCACTTTCTTCTCTCCAACACAGGCTTGACTTGAAGTTCCAATGGCCTGGGATATAGATGGAAGCATGCTCCACTTTTTTTATTATAAGCCCTCTTTCTCTATGCCTCCTGCAGTTTGGAAAGGCAGAGAGAAGTCACAGACTCAAACATGAAGGATGTGACAAGCCATCTGTGTCTTCCATGATGATTTCTAACACTTTTAGCCTTTTGCCTATTAATTCAACATAGATGAGTGGGAGCCTTTTTGAGTGATGTAAGCACAATCCTTTCTTCTATGTATCCGTGGTGTTAAATAAAAAAAATCCTTCATGGCACTTGTTAAAGAATGGTAAGACTGACTTCATTCAAGACAGGGCATCAGGATAAAATAGGGATTTTGATTTCACATAATTTTCACCATTGCAGTCATGGTCAGCGTTGCCATTTCATCAAATCTTTCTCCTTCTGAGACGAGAAGAGTCTCCTGAATCCTATACCCAACAAAATGTCAATCAGCCCCTACCTACTTATGAGAATCAGTGTAAGAGAAGAAAAATCTTCTGGATTCCACTTGGCCTCCAGAGACATCTGCTTTGCAGTCTAGCAGACAGGCCAAACTCAGTAAATCCAAAAATGAGCTACTGATCTCCCCTCAACGCCAGCGCCCCAACTTGCTTCCAGAGTCCTTCTAATCTCCACAAATGGCTCCTTTAAAACAGGTTCAGATCTGGTCATGTCACTTCTCTGCTCATAATTCTCCTGTGGATTCCTGTCTCACCAGCCATCTTACCTGGCCTACCTGGCCTTTAGGGTCTGGGCCCTCCCCTTTGTGACCTCAACTTCCTTCCCATGCTTATGTGATTTCAACTGTCCTGTCCTTTCCTGCTCTCCCCTCTACCAGGAAGATGTTTTCCACAAGTTAGCATGGCTGGGTCACCACCTCCTCAGACAGCACTTTTCTCACCTCCTCCCCCGTACCCCTCACACCGGCACCATTCATCCTCTTAACTCCCTTCATACTGTTCCTGCATGCATTACCATCAGACATGCTTTCTATTCAGCATGTTCTCTGTTCCTTGTCTGCCCTGTCTCCCCCAAAGTATATAATGAATTCTAAGCAAGCAGAGATTTCAATCAATAGTTGGTTCCCAGCACTTTAAGGGGTCCTTGGCACATGGGAAGGTTCTCAAAGAATAAACGGAAGGATAATTGAATTTGCAAACCCTGGTCTAAGCAATGTCCTTACCTGCGCACAATCACTTTTGAAACTGCAGTCTGCTTGTGGGGCTCGGCTTGATCCAGTTCGCAATCAACTGAGCTAGAGTTTCCTCTTGGAAGCAATTGGATAAGCCGTCAGCTCCCATGAGGATGCTTTTACCAGATCTGAAGCGAGCTTTGCCATTCATCAGCTGTTTGCAAGCCGGAGCTGGCCTCTCTGAGCACACACTGGAACCCCCTCCTGCCTCCTCCTGGGGGGACGTAACGTTCCAGGAAATCCTCCTGCCTGCTGTGGAGGCCCCTGCATTGACCTCTGCCATCTGCAGCAGGAAAGGTGACCTTGGGCCACTGGTCGTTCCAATAAGCATCCACTTCCCGTCTATTTTTCTTTCTTGATTTTTACTTCCCTCGAGCTGAGTGAATCCTCTCCTTACCTGTCTCCCACTTGGATCAACTCTCCCTTCAACTTTATTCTTATCCTGGCCCTGCATTTGCCGGCATTTCCAGAGATGGCATTCAAAGACCACTCTCTGAGGCCTGGGCCCAGCTGTCAGCCAGAGAACGAAAATGAGCGAATCACTTTCAAGGACTCAGCAGCCCTGAGAGTCACCCTTCTGAGAAGGCTGCCTGCGTCTGCAGAAACCCAAGCCCCGGTGCCCAGTGAGGAAGGAGGCAGGCAAGAGCTAACATTTGGGGGAATCTGTTCGGTGCCAGGATTGGGGCTTGGTGTTTTTTTTTTTCATAGTGTATCCCCAATGAGGGCTGTAGGCAGCCCACAAATTAAATCTCAATCATCTCCATGTAAAATGTCACATTTTATGTATGTATGTATTTATTTATTTATTTATTTATTTATTTATTTATAATATATTTTATTGATTTTCTACAGAGAGGAAGGGAGAGGGATAGAGAGTTAGAAACATCGATGAGAGAGAGAAACATCCATCAGCTGCCTCCTGCACACCCCTTCCTGGGGATATGCCTGCCACCAAGGTCTCTGCCCCTGACCGGAATCGAACCTGGAACCTTTCAGTCTGCAGGCAGATGCTCTATCCACTGAGCCAAATGGGTTTTGGCTAAAATGTCACATTTTAAAAAGAAAATAAAACCATGTCATTTCCCCATTCAACATAGTCATTATAGGTGACTTCCCAGAATGCACAGACTAAAAGGCCATGTTCTAACCATGTCCACCTGCTGGACCTCACACTCTAGTCTTCTTCCCACTCCACACCCTGCCCACTATCTAGTAAGGAGGCGTTTGAAAAAAAACCCTAATATTTGTATATTTATTGTTTCCTCTGCCAGTTGCTTCCCTCCTCCCCTATATAATCACATAATTCGCCGTCTCCGTTCATTCAAGACTCTGTCATCTTCCCAGAAACATCCTAGCTGGCCACTCTACAGTGTGGTCCCCAAGTCTGGAAATGGAGGACGATGCATAATTCATGGCTTATTGGCGGTTCATTCAACACAAGATAAAGTAATCGCATTTTGGCTCCAAGTCTGTATGGCCACCTTATTGTTAAGTTCACCCCCCGCCCTGCTTGACTTTATACACAGTAGCTACATTGGAATGTACTCTTTATTATTTATATGCCCCGTGGGGATATCTTTCCCTGGTGGTAAGGCCAGGCTTTATTTAATGGCAGCTTCTGCAGACTAGAGGATGCTGGTCCAGAACTGGGACCAGAAAAATGTGGTTGAATCAATGAACTGAGCAAGGGGAAGCAGAGAAAGCAGAAAGAACTTTTTCAGGTGACACAGCTACTAAACGGTTGAGACAACATTTAAAGTACAGTGGTACCTCGAGATACGAGTGCCCTAACATACGAGATTTTTGAGATATGAGCCTTTGAGCGAGAGATTTTTGCTTTGAAACATGAGCAACAGTTGAGATAGGAGTAATCGTGTGGATCGGCAGGCTGCACAGGACCCACCAGTTTACCAAGACTCGAGTGTCTCATAGTTTCCCACGCCTCAAGGTTACGGAACGAATTAAACTCGTATCTCGAGGCACCACTGTATACTGATTCCATTCTGACCTAGGTCAAGTTATTTAAACTTGTTAACCTGGTCACTCAATTTGCCTTCCCCCAATCTAAATGAGAGACATGAACACTATAAGGTAACTGTGAGTGTATCCCTTTGAGTTCATTAACACATGCAAGTGACTGCTCACTGCTACTAATTTTGTCCCTGTTTCTCCTCCTCCTGCTTCTCTGTTTCTTCTTCTTTTTATTATTATTATTATTATTATTATTATTATTATTATTATTAGTTGTTGTTGTTGTTGTGATTGTTTTTGCAGGAGAAATAAATTTGTGACCTTTTCTCACCATAAAGTCAATGCTTCAGGAGGACAGGGACTATGTGGCATGCATACCTTTGGTCAAATTCTATAACTGGTTAATTTATAAACACCATAACACACTTCCAAACATTGGTGTGTTGAGTAATGGGAAACAATTAAGTAATAAAATCAATCTTGCTTTTGAATATGGTTACATGTCAGTTGTTATTCTGTCCTTGTTTTTGTCTGAATGCTTTTGCATTCACTGGACAATTCTGGTTGAGAAATTCTAAAAATTATTGATATTCAAAAGGAGTAATGAAACAGATTTTACTTTTTTAAAAAAATATATTTTATTGATTTTTTACAGAGAGGAAGAGAGAGAGATAGAAAGTCAGAAACATCAATGAGAGAGAGACATCGATCAGCTGCCTCTTGCATGCCCCATAGTGGAGATGTGCCCACAAGTAAGGTACATGCCCCCAACTGGAATCGAACCTGGGACCTTTCAGTCTGCAAGCCGACACTCTATCCACTGAGCTAAACTGGTCTCAGCCATATTTTACTTTTACATGAGAACTAGTGGCCCAGTGCTAAGCGCTCTCTGCTATGGCCCTGTCCCCATCCTGATTGGCCATTACGTGATGGCGTCCCAACCAATTTGCATATTCCTCTATTATTTTTATAGATACAAAGTCCATGGGAAGGAAGCTCAGACTCCTGGTTTTACAGACAAAATAAATGAATGTGTTATAAACTGTAGCAACACATGGTGTGATGTACATGAATCATAACATGTTTTAGCACTGCCTTTTAAATTCCCCAATAAAGATTGTTTACCTACTCCAACTGTTAATTTTATGTGTCTACTGGACTGACAAGGCTAGGGGATGCCCATATAGGTGGAAAACTTTATTTCTGGGCATGTCCCTGAGAAGGTTTCAGGAAGAGACTGGCATTTGCACTGGTAGGCTGAGTAAAGACTGATGCCCTCACCACTGTAGTGGCATCATCCAATCCACTGAGTGTCCCAAGAGAACAAAAAGGTGGAGGAAGGCAAATTCACTCTTTCCGCTTGAGGCAGGACACCCAGATTCTCTGCCCTTGGAAACAGCCTGCCCAGGCTTAGATTGGAGGTCACCACCAGCTCCCTAGCCTGCAGACCTGAGATTGCTGGACTTCCTGGCCTGAACAATCACCTGTAATAAATGAGCCAATTCTTAGAATAAGTCTCCTCCTATTTATAGATATTATGAATATCTCTATCTATATATCTCTATCTTTATCTCTATCTCTATCTCTATACTCATATCTGTAATTGCTTATTGATTCTGCTTTTCTGGAGAATCCTCACGAATGCAATTATCACATGGAATTAAAAACATCAGAATGAATGACAGATTCAGTTGGAAATATTTAAAAATTACACCTCAAAATATTTAATATGAAGGAAAGGTGTGAGTATCTCCAAAAAGGAGAGATTAATTTTTCCGAGTAACTAGGATCAAAATTTGAACCTTCTTCTTTTGTTTTCTTTTTCTTTTTTGTAAAGTATATATTTTATTAATTTGTACTAAGGCATTTTAGAAACGATTTTTAGCTAGTTATGGTGAAACATATAAATAAGCCCTGGCTGGTGGCTCAGTGGTTAGTATTCCGGCTTGCAGACCAAAGGATGGTGGGTTCAATTCACTTTTTAAAAAAATATATATTTTATTGATTTTTTACAGAGAGGAAGGGAGAGGGATAAAGTTAGAAACATTGATGAGAGAGAGATATCAATCAGCCGCCTCCTCCACGCCCCCTACTGGGAATGTGCCTGCAACCAAGATTCGAACCTGGGACCTTTCAGTCTGCAGGCCAACACTCATACATAAGATGTAACCATCAATAGGTTATAGCCTAGGTTTTCTTTATTTTCCTAAGTTATATCTGATTTTATGGTTTCTCCCCTCCATTATTTGTTATCTCTCAGAGAACCTAGAGTTCAAATATCCTTTTATATATGTCCTTGCTAAGAACTTAATCATTTTATATATACCTCCGGTCCCTGTGAGGGAGGTGACCATCTCCACTTTACAGACATTATGAGTTTACACGTTAAGAAAAAATAGCAACTGATGACCCCATTTATGTGGATAAAGACAGGCTGAGCAGTGACTTTTTAATGGCCAATTCGTTTGTAAGATAGATCATTTATTAAGTTTTATCAAACCAGCTATTTGAAGGTCTCCAAAATTATGTTACAGCTTCTTTCTCTCTTGGAAATGATTACTTTTCTTCCAAGCTTTGATTTACGCTGAAGACTTCAAATAAATTATAACTGAATCACTGTCTCCTGGCTCCTGGCCATGCAAATTTCGCCAACCCAGGGACAGGTCCAGAATCCTAAAACCACCCCCTTGATAATGATTTTGAGTAAAGAAACCCCAGGCTGGACTCTGTCTAGACATGGTTACCCAACCAGAGTTGGCTGTTTCAGTGATTCCTGCCATCTTGAGAGTTGCCCCCATCAAATCAATGAGGGCTATCTACTTTAGAGAGCAAAGCAATTTCTATTCTCAGCTTATCCAGACCTTAGGATGGCATCATTCTTTTCATAGGTGTTTTATTGGGGTATGGTTCAGTTAATACCAAACATTTTAAAGGGTACCATTCAGCAGCATTCATGTGTTCAGTGGGAGTCACCACCACCTCTATCAATTTGTAGAATGTTTTCTTTTCTCCCCCAAATCCTACTTATCCACTAAGCGATCTCCCCCGTTCTCATGGCACCTCGAGCCTTTGGCTACCACCAACGTGCTTTCCATTTCTAGGGATTTACCTCTCCTGGACATTTCGTAGACATGAATGATACAATATGTGGCCTTGGGTGTCTGGATTCTTTCACTTACAATGTTGTTCAGCTTCATGTTATAACATGTGTCGGTGCTGAGTTCCTTCTTACATATGAATGAGTAATATTCTATTGCAAACCCTTTCATTTGCCCTTTCATTTGTCAATGGACATTTGAGTCGGTTCTGCCTTTTTTAATTTTTTTAATATTTTATTGTTTTTTTACAGAGAGGAAGGGAGAGGGATAGAGAGTTAGAAACATCAATGAGAGAGAGATATCGATCAGCCGCCTCCTGCACACGTTTTACTGGGGATGTATGTGTCCGCAACCAAGATACATGTCCTTGACAGGAATCAAACCTGCGACCTTTCAGTATGCAGGCCGATGCTCTATCCACTGAGCCAAACCGGTTTTGGCCGGTTCTGCCTTTTGAATATTTTGAATAGAGCTACTATGAACCTTGGTGGACAAGTATATTTGAGTAATTGTTTTCAATTTACTGAAATGTCTTTAGGATTTTTCTTAAGGGACAGAAGGTAATGAAGAAGAAGTAGTAACTGGAAGTATCTAGAGGTTTGGGGTTGACTGTACTTTCATACATTACTTGTATTTTTATTGAAGTTTTCACCATTCCATTATCAGGGTCTAGAGAGATCCTGACACATAGTAGGTGTTCTATAAATATTTTTAGAATAAATGTTACATGCTTTGTTTTGCTGCTTAGTGCTGCTACTATCAAAGTCAATAAATATCCCCCCCCCATTTTTTAAAGATGAGTGGACACTAGTGCACCAGAAAAATTATTTTTACTATTTGCTTAAAATATTCACTCTTTCCTCTCTCTCTGTATTAGCCCACACTCTTTATTAGATCACCTCCCACCTACTTCTTTACAATCTGAAGCTTATTTCTTTCAAAATTCTTGGCATTATCTCCAGGAGTCTCTCAATACTAAGTAAAGGAGTGTCTTGTAAGGCTTGAGAGAGAGAGATCTCTATATTTCCTGTTCTGTTAGTGATTTCCCTTGTTATCAGCCTGTTTTATATCTCTCTGTCAATTGTGTGTCACGTGCTCTAAATTATACAAGCAGGATTTCAAAGCAGCATGTAAAACAATAGGAGAAGTACAACGTGCTGTTCTTTTTCTGCGACACATTTTTTATTTAAACTGAGCCCAGTGGAAAAAAGTAATTTGTATTTTTCCACTTAGTTTTATATTGTTCATGCATTCTTATAACATCGAAAGATTTCTTTGGAATGTAAGACGATTACTAAAGAACAAAAATAGCCATAATATTTAAGGTCTTGTAAAAAAAAATACTCCATTTCAAAGATGACTTATAGTAAATATATTTTCCATGATGGTTAAAAGCTGTACTTGGGAATTCACTTGAGACATAAGGCAGTAATCGATAATCTTTCTACACCTTGAGTCCAAGGATTCTATCTGTCCATTTTCCTCCTCTGTTATGATTGTGAAGTCTAAAATTTGGAAGGAAATGGGACGAAATCTTATAACTTAAAAGACTCATTACTCAGGGAACAGGTGTTCATTAAGCTGAAAAAAAAAAGATAAATAAGTTTTTTTTTAACACCTGCAGAAAAGTCAAGACTTGCATTTCAGATATCTGTATGAGAACAATGGATCATGTCCCAAAATGCTTTGTTCATTTGTTGGAGGGAGAAAAACAAAAGGATAGAAGAGTTCAGATCTGTCTTTGTAGATTGTCCCTTTGCTGCTGCTGGGATGGGCTACCCATTTCAACTATGGGTGATTCATGATTTGTATATTTCAATATTCTTGCCAAACAGACTCTCCATAGACTTTGGTGATGAGTATTTAATTAGCAGAATGAATATGTTCAGATGGTATATCTTCCGGTCCAAGACCATTCCTATTTTCCCTACTTTTCATGGCAAGTTCATTAAGGGTTTTATGAAGAAACAATTTGTCTCAAAACCACGAAGGGCAAAAAACCTAAGCCTCCATCTGCCAGCTTCTCTCCTCCACAGTGAGATGCAACGTGGGGATGAGAGGGCTTCACCCACAGCTGCAGGGGTATCCAGCCCTACACGATCTGTCCTCTCTGCTTGAAGCATATTCATAGCAGGCATATGCAAAGTGTGGATCCTGGGGGTTTTGGCCTCTCAACACTCCTTATACCCTCCTACTTTGGTTTAGAATGCTAATTTGATTTTTGAATACCCTGGAAGGTGGAGAAATACCGGTCTCATAAAAACAGTAAGGGTATGATCTTGTTAATTACAATTTCTGGAAAAGAATATGGAAAATTGGTATATTTTCTTTCTGAAATATTTGGTAATGTTTACTGATGAAAAAGCAGGTCCTGGTGCATTTTTGAAGGTTATCAATTATCAATATAATTTTATTAAGATTTTTAGGCTAATTCAGATAATTTCTACCCCTTTTGTGGATGGTGGTAGTGTATGCCTTCCAAGAAATCTATTCATTTCCAATATGTTTTCATATTTGTGAGCAGAGACTCCGTGAGATCAATAGGGATGATTTCCTATTTCACTTCTGATATTGGTAATTAGTGTCTTCTCTCTCTCTTCTCCGCTTGGGTAGTTTTGCTAAAAAGGTTTACAAATTTTATTGGGAGTTTTTAAGAAAGAGATTTTGATTACGTTTATTTTCTCTATTGTTTTTCTGTTTTCAATTTCATGATCTAATTTTTACTTCTTTTCTTACAGTTCCTTTAACTATAAATTGCTGTTTGTATGATTTTGTTTTTAAATTTCAATTACAAATAAAATTAAATGTGGCAACCCAGATTCTATTAGCATGTAGGCCAATGCTCAGTTTTCAACAAATTTATTCTTCCTTTGGTAAATAATGATCAGCACTCCCCACCAGTGACTAAAACCTCTTCTAATTTTCCAGAGAATGTGTTTGTTATCTGTCTTTTCTTGGACATGGATCCAATGTCAAATTCAATTGCAACTTTCTACTTGTATATCATGTCTCTTCAATAAGATGGGTTATTTCTTGACTATAAGAAACATTTTGTTGCCAAAACCTGTTTGTCTCAATGGGTAGAGCGTCAGCCTGCGGACTGAAAGGACCCAGGTTTGATTCCAGTCAAGGGCATGTACCTTGGTTGCGGGCAGATCCCCAGTAGGGGGTGTGCAGTAGGCAGCTGATCGATGTTTCTTTCTCATCAATGTTTCTAGATCTCTGTCCCTCTCCCTTCCTCTCTGTGAAAAGTCAATAAATTATATTAAAAAAAGAAAGAAACATTATGTTAAGGGAGTAAGGGTATGAGGTGAAGGGGACCTAATATATACTCACAGATTATTTGACATTGGGTAATGGGCATACAGAGCAATATGCAGATCTTGTATCATAGAAATCTACAACTGAAAGCTATATGATCCTATTAACCAATGTCATCTCTACAAATGCAATTTAAAAAAAGGAAATATTCTATCAAAATGTGTGGCTTCAACCACACAACACTGTGTTCGGAGTAAAGGCGATACTCAATAAATATTTTTTCTCTATTCAGTGCTTCTGGGTTATGTATTCTGGTGACCTCAATATAGTAAATCAAACAGTGAGCTCTTCAAAATAGAAGTAGCAGCTCTGGTCAGCTTACTTCTAGAGGGACAAAAGGAAACTGGGCAGCGGGGAGGCTAATCATGACAGTTGATTCCATAGCCAGCTTCCTCCGTTAGAGGCAGAGGAAACCTGGAAGAGGTGATAACAATACCATGCCTTGACCCCGCTCAGATGGCAATAAATATTTTGATATGTAGCCCAGAGTTTGTTATGTTTCCTCCACCACGGTTAGGTCCACCCTTGATTATCTGAGTTGAATGTGGATCCAAAGCCCACATCCCTTTCCTTTGAAGAGAAAAGAGAAAACTCCACCAGGAAGAAGATAAGGCCACGTACAAAGTCAGGGACTTTGGAGGCAGGATTACCTGTTTTGTTGTGTGTGTGTGTGTGTGTGTGTGTTTTAGTAGTGTTCTGAACATTAAAACAACACTTGTGCTAATCTCTGTAAGAGCAAATATCTAGTTACACAAGAGACTTCAGCTCTTCTGCAGTAGGGATTCTTAGATAATCATATTGATACTAGAAGCCCGGAGCATGAAATTTGTGCATGGGAGCAGGGGTCCTTCAGCCCAGCCTGCACCCTCTCGCAATTGAGGACCCATCGGGGGATGGTGATCCCACAGGGATTGAACCTAAACTGGCAGTCAGACATCCCTCTCACAATCTGGGATCGCTGGCTCCTAACTGGTGGACTGCCTGCCTGCCTGATTTCCCCAAACCACTCTGCCTGTCTGCCTGATCATTCCTAACTATTTCTGCCTGCCTTCCTCATCGCCCTTAACCACATCTGCTTGACTGCCTGATTGCCTCTAACTGCTTGCCTGCCTGGCCGATCAGCCCTAACCACCTCTTCCTTGGCCCCCACCACTGCTGCTTCACCCAGAAGGTTGTTTAGTTATCTGGTCTAATTAGCAGATTACACTTTTATTATAGGTGTTTGGTATTCTGGAATATCACTGAAATTCATTTCTTCTTTCACTTGTTTCTTTATAGAAGAAGTATTCCATTTATGTAGACACTCCATACATCTACTGGTATGTGCCTAGAATGCAGGCAGGAGACATCAAGGTCCCAGGAGCCATACCTTTGAAATGTAATTATCAAGAAGGGCAGTTCCTATCTCCCAATCTCTGGGGAAAGGTAGGAACCTAAGTTCATCAGCAGTAGTTTGCAAACACAAGTGGTCTGCTCACCTTGACCAACCCTCCTCCAAATAGCCATCCCCACCCCCTCGATTTAAACAGCGCTGGCATAGAGAAGGAGATCTACAAATACTTATTGAGTAATTTCATAAATAAATTACTTTATTACTGCACACTGCTTCTAGTTACATAAATTGCTTTCTCTTCCAAATTGGCTTTCTTTTGATAATTAACATTTAGTTTTACTAATCATTATGTTGCCTCTGGTTGCTCTCACTTGATAGCAGATAGAAACATCAGCAGTTCTTGCCAGGCAAAGAGGTCCTGCCTCCTGCCCAGAGGATTCCCGCACTTATGGAGATCAACCACGACAACGATCACATCAGTCACTGTGAAGGTGCTCATTTGAATCCTGGTTTATCTCCAGATGTTGCAGGTAATTCCATTCATAGGATACAAGATGCTCTATGAGAATAGGGAACTGAGTTGGCATCAGAGGCTTCCCTTTAGTTAAAACACACACTGATTCTTTCTTATTTGGGTTCATGTTCTTATATTTTCTCCTGAGGCTCCTGGATCTCTAGGCAGGGACATCAGGTGGCTTAATCGGAGTGCATATGCATTTCAGGCCAAGTGGTAAGAAGGATTAAGGAGCACTCTTTACTCACAATGCCCCCCCCTTACTGAGTCATCTAGTCCACACTGCAAATGCGTGCCATGGTAAGCACTCAACTGGACATTAGGAATATGAATGACAGACACAGCCTCTGCCCTCCAGGAACCCACAGGTTGATGAGAAACAAGTACAATGGGGAATGAGGACTATGAAAGACATAGAATCACAGGAGACCATAATCATGCTCACCCTGGAGGGCCTTTGACCTGCTGAATAATCACTGAAAAATATCAGATCAGCCAGAATCTGCACCTAAAGATCCCTTCACTTAGAAAGGCACTGTTTCTAGCCATCCACTCAAAAGGGAAAACAGAACTTTACTCCAGAACATAACCATCCTATCTAATAAAATAGTAATATGCAAGTTAATCATCATTCTGTTATACCCACAAGCCACTCCCACCAGCCAATCAGGAGTGAGTATGCAAAGTAACCCCAACCAAGATGGCTGTGGCCATGGAGTGAGCAGGAGGGAGGCTTGGGTTTCCCAGGTAATGGAGGAAACCAAGGTTTCCACACACCCTGGCTGGCCCAGGCCTCCACTCCAGGCTACAAAGTTTCAATGATAGAAGAAATGAATCTCAACAAAAATGGAGCCAGCCATGAAGCTGGAGAGAGCAAGAGGCTAGGATTGCCCCCAGCAATGGAGGAAGCCAAGCTTTTGCAGCTCTGGCCTGCCTTGGCCTCCATTTAAGACTAAAAAGTTTCAATTATAGAAGATAAATAAATTGCAGATAGCAGAGTCTCTGCTTAGGTCACCTGGTGGTGTTGGCAGCCTGCAAACCACCACAGGCCCCTCACCAAGGCCACCCCATGCCCCAAGAAAACCCCCACCCTGATCCAGGACAAACCAGCTTGCCCCCACCCATGCACCAGACCTCTATCCTATCTAATAAAAGAGTAATATGCAGATTGACCATCACTCCAACACGCAGGATGGCTGCCCCCATGTGGTCAAAGATCCTGCCCCCATGTGGGCACAAGATGGTCACCACAAGATGGCCTGCAAGGGAGGGCAATTGTGGGCAATCATGCCAGCAGGGGAGGGCAGTTGGGAGGGACCAGGCCTGCAAGAAAGGGCAGTTGCGAGTGATCAATCCTGCAGGAGAGGGCATTTAGGGTTGACCAGACTAGCAGAAGAGGGAAGTTGGGGTGACCAGGCCTGTAGGGAAAGGCAGTTGGGGGACCCAGGCCTGCATGGGAGGGTGGTTAAGGGCAAACAGGCTGGCAGGGGAGCAGGCTGGCAGGGGAGTGGTTAGAGGGTGATCAGGCTGGCAGGCAGAAGCAGTTAGGGGCAATCAGGAAGGCAGGCAGGCAAGCAGTTGGGAGCCTGCAGTCCTGGATTGTGAGAGGGATGTCCAACTGCCTGTTTGGGCCCAATCCTAATGAGATCGGGCCTAAACAGGCAGTTGGACATCCCGTGAGGGATCCCAGATTGGAGAGGGTGCAGGCTGAGCTGAGGGACACCACTCTCCCCACTGTGCACACAAATTTTATGCACTGGGCCTCTAGTTTTTTTTTACAAAGCAGCCCATCTGTTTATTCCAATCCCAGTCCCATAAAATAGAAGGTCGGGCCACACTTTCCCTTTATCCTCTATTAAAAGCTTTCCAAACAGACCTGCTGAAAAGTGGGGCTGCAGAGTGGAGGGGATCAGTTCTTCAGGATTTATAAATTCCCCGAAATAGACTTTGAGCTTTAATTGCAGTGCACCACAGAAATGGAAACCTAGAATTGAAAATAATAGAGATGTGGCCCTCAGGGAGCCATTTGAGCCATTATCAGAGGCAATTTAAAAACAAAAAATTATTTTAAAGAAGTGGAGACTACTCCTATGAAAGCATTGATGATAGGCCCATGAGCAATAAAGGAAAAACACTGGGGTGCACTGGAGGGTGGGAGGGTTCTTGCCCAAGTGTGATAGTTCCTTTCACTTGTGGGGCTCCGTCAGCATAAAATCTCTGGCCCCTCATTGATCCCTTCACCTTCCTTCCTTGGGAGATGGGTTGCATATCTCTTTGGTGGATGTAGAAGCAAGATCAGGTCACATACAGGCAAGATGCCCCTCTTCTTTTTCTCTGGAGCAGGTCTGCTGGTGCAGAGCAGGAGTTTTGACAGCTCTGGGCTGTGCAGTGAACGCATTAGGGAGCCCAGAACCCTGCATGGGAATAGGAAATTGGTGTGCAAAGTTAAGGCTTACGAAGCCCACTTTCCCAACACTGTCTTTATCAGTGACAACAGTAAAATTTTGGTTTTTAAATAAGGGTGTTCCGGTAAATACTCAACAACTAACCCTCCAAGGGAAATAAACACAAAAACCCATATTGACACATCTGCAGAGTGCAGTGGCCTAAATAACCCAACTGAGATGATTTCAGGCCACCTAATGGATATCATTGAATGAGAAGTTGGGAAGGGATGGATAAAATTGGATCTTGCAAACTGGCAGGGGATGGATTGAGCTCAGCACTATCTCTTTTATAATCACTCTTTCACCTCGTCTTTCAAGGGGGCAGAACCTGGCTATACAGGATGGGCCTGCTGGTCAGACCTCCTCAAACACCATCATATAGGTTGCCTGATTTCCAATTAAATGTGTTTCAAAGGGTCACTTGGAAACTAGGCTTTTACTTCATACTGTATAACTAAATATGTAATGTAAACAAGTCTTATATGTGACATACATACACACATTTTATGTGTAAAATCAGTTATCTATATCCTCATATATAAAAAGCCAGGGGCCATCACGATCAAAACAACTGGATGGAGAACCAAACATCAGGCTGAATGGGGGGCAGTAACGGCTGACCAGGCCAGCAGGGGGAGGGGAAGTTAGGGGCAATCAGGCCAGCAGGGGGGGGCAGTTGGGGTGACCAGTCAGGCAGGCAGATGAACAGTTAGGATCTAGTGGTCCCAGATTGTGAGAGGGATGTAAGACTGCCTATTTAGGCCCAATCCCCAGGATCAGGCCTAAACTGGCCATTGGGCATTTCCTGAAGGGTCCTGGATTGGAGAGGGTACAGGCTGGGCTGAGGGGACCCCTTTGCATGAGTTTCATGCACTGGGCCTCTAGTATATATATATAAAGTCAGCAACTGGGACCCTATTATGACCTGAATGACCAGTCTCCATAATGCCCAATATGGCCAGCAAACCTGCCCAATTGGGGAGGAGGGGGTAGGTGGTCTGCCAGCCCCAGCCCTGATGCCCCCTCCCCCAATAGAAGATGGGGCCATCCAGCCAATCTCCTGCGGCCCCTCCCCCCACCTTGCCCCACCCCAGATTGGCCCCCCTACCCCACTCCAGATCTATCCCCCTACCCGAGGGGGAGGTGCCAGAGGTGGTTGGCTGGCCAGCCACCTATGGCACCTCCCCCTGGCCAGCCACAACCATGAAGGTTCCCCACCACCTCAACTGGCCCACAGCCCCTCCCCCAAGCCAACTCAGTCCCTGATCAGCTCTCCATACCAATCAGGAGTGGAGCTGCCCGACCAACCTCCCATGGCCTCTCCCCCATCTGCTGACCCCCAATCGACCCCCATACCTCAATCTGTCTCCTTTTGAAAAGCCCAGTCCTAATTCGCCCTGATTGGAGCCAGGCTGACCAGACCCCACCTATGCACAAATTCATGCATTAGGCCTCTAGGATATAAATAATAGATAATATATATGTATATGTATATATGTGAATAATGTCTAAATGAATGTGTATAGCATTTGTATTTAAGTATATGAGTATATGTACTCTCTAATGGTAATGGTTGCTCAGGTATATATATATATCTGTCAAAACATGAACACTTAAAATGAGTAAATTTAATTTCATGTACATTTTGCCTCAATAAGGTTATATCTTAAAAAGTCAATTTATTCACTTAAAGTGAACATATTAGTAGTTTAAATCAGGCACAAAAAAATAAATGACATGGTAGTGGTTAATTGCTTTATGCTATCCAAATATTCAACCTCATTAATTCCATGTGTTTGTTATGTGCCTTGTTGTTTTTTTTTTATGGGAATTGAGTACATATTTTTAAAAAATAATTTTTAAAAAGGAATATTGCTAGTAAAATTGCTATTTGAAAACATAAACCCAATAGCCAAGTTAGGTCCTGTAGAGGTAGTGATCTTCCCTGGGCTATAACATACTCTGATTCCTGAAGTGGTATATCTTAATGGGACAAAATTATACACTGCTTGTCCTTGGCAGTAAATATTAAACAAATGAAAGTTGCATTACTTTCATAATTAAAATATTACTTTGACATTGAAACTCTTAGTAGACTGGATCTCAATTAATGTCTTGAACCTCTGGCACTTTAATTGATCCTCTCACTTTCTATTTTAAACAGAAGTTTTAAAATATTTTTTTTCCCTAGAGCTATGGCTTCCATTTATTTCCTTACCTTGGGCTATGGTGTCAAATTAGTAGATATCTGATATAATATATCTCCATTGCTGGAATTGTAAGAATTAAATCCATTTAGCTCCTAGATATACATACATACACATGTACATCCTCTCTCTCTCTCTCTCTCTCTCTCTCTCTCTCTCTCTCTCACACACACACACACACACACACGCACACACACACAAACAAACATTTCAGGTATTTGGCCTAAGATAACTTTATATAATATATAGTAAGATAACTTTATATAGAAATATCTATACTTATCTTCCTATCATTTTTGAAGATATGAGATTTTTAGCATCTATATTCAAATGAATGTGATTCTTTTAGTAACTGTCCCTATAGAGGGGTTATACATTCTTACTAACAGAGGTGTGATTGTCAAAATCATTTCTGAAGCTGCTCATTGTGAGAACTGCTTTTGGGGCTCACTCCTTTCTATATAACCAGTGAAAACTCATAGCAAAGCCTGGTTCTCTGAGAGTTAACTGATTACCTCAAAACTTCCCAAAGCTTTTGCAACCAAGATTAATGAAGATGGGTGATGGAGAAGGTAGGTACACTATCTGTAATTAGTTAATCCTATCTAATAAAAGAGAAACATGCAAATTGACCATACCTCCACTACATCCACAAGCCATGCCCACCAGCCAATCAGAAGTGAGTATGCAAATTAACCCAACAAATATGGCTGTGGCCACAGAGCTGAAGAGAGCAGGAAGCATGGGTTGCCCCCAAGGATGGAGGAAGCCAAGCTTCCTGCCCGTCCTGGCCGGCCCTGGCCTCTGCTCAAGGCTACAAAGTTTCAATTATAGAAGATAAATAATCCCCAGATACTAAGGACCTCTGGGTGGGTCCCGGGAGGGCGGGGGGCATGGCCAGCATGCAAACCACCATAGGCTCCTCATCCAGGCCACTTCATGCCCCAAGGGAACCCCCACACTGATTTGGGACACCCTTCAGGGCAAACCACTAGCCCCCACCCATGCACCAGGCCTCTGTCATACCTAATAAAATATTAATATGCAAATTGACTGCCACTCCAACACACAAGATGGCTGCCCCCCTATGGACACAAGATAGTTGTCACAAGATGGCCAGCAGGGAAGGACAGTTGGGAGTGCCCAGGTCTGCAGGGGAGGGCAGTTAGGGGGGACCAGGCCTGCAGGGGAGGGCAGTTAGGGGTGACCAGACCTGCAGGGGAGGGCAGTTAGGGGCAATCAGGCTGGCAGAGAAGTGGTTAGGGGTTATCAAACTGGCAGGCAGAAGCAGTTAGGGGAAATCAGGGAGGCAGGCAGGTGAGCAGTTGGAAGCCAGCAGTCCTGGATTGTGAGAGGGATGTCCGACAGGCAGTAGAACATCTCTTGAGGGTTCCCAGATTGGAGAGGGTGCAGGCTGGGCTGAGGGACACACACTCCCATGCACAAATTTCATGCTCAGGACCTATTGTCTATAATTTTAAAAAAGCATAATATGCTAACTAAACCAGATGTCCTTCTGTACAACTTGCAGATGAAAATGGGGCTGTGAGGGAAGCCTGGGTCGAGGGTGCCAGAGGGAAACCAGTGCCAGCAATCAGGGGAAGGAAGGCCCACTCTTGCATGAATTTTGTGCATCGGGCCTCTAGTTATTAATAACAGGAGAGGAGCAAAGGGGGAGGCCAGATATTAGAGGTGTGGCATTTGGGCATCTTCACCAGGAAGTGACAACTTCCCACTCTCCAGGGAACCACTGTGGATTCCCCCCAGATACTTTGGGAAGGGATTCAACAAAGGGAAGACAGATACATGCCCGGTAAAGTTGGGGTGACACAGGGAAAGTACTTGCCTGTCAATCACACAACAGAGGTCAGTGGTTACTGCAAGTGTGTGAAATTTAGGAACACATAATGCCCTTAACAAAGGCGTTCTCTCTCTTGCTGCTCTTAGGACTTGTGGCTGCTCTCTTGGCTTCCTTGAATTAGCTCATATGGCCCTCTCCCACATAGACCCCACATACAATGGAACCATGGGCCATGGCAGGGAAACACAAGTTATCCTAATGAGGGAAGGGACCCGGCTCCAACATGGAAAAGAAACTTTGGACACTGGCAGTGGCTCTGATTTTTGCTGTTAAAGCACAGCTTCACTCCTACTGAGAAACAAAGGGAAATGGGATTGGAAAACTGAGGGATGTAATTCCACAGAAATAACGCTTTTTTCCGTATCCTCCTGTGCAGTCTCAGAAAATTCATTTTCTCGGGATATCCCAAGGAATCCATCCCCACTAGCAACAGGGGAGATAAGGCCTTCTCCTTTCCGGTAACACCTGGAATCAGTGACTCAGTGTGACTCAAACGTAAGGAGGATCGATGTTGCTCTGTGGCTTCTAATCTGTGTCTGAAGTCAAGGCCAAAGGGAAAGTTTACAATATGCTTTAAGCCAATGCATAGAAAGACTTTTTCTGATCACCCTCTTTGGCTACAAAATGACATGTCACTATTGCCAGCACATTCGCCCTCTTTGTTATATTTATTCCTCTCCCGAAGGTCTCTATTTAATGCCCTTGGAGCCAAATCGTTCCCCAATCTTAGCAAAATGTAGTTTAAACTTCCTATACAGCTTCCATAGAATTTCAGGGTTAAGGCTTTATTTATCTTCTATCTGTGAAGTGGGCACGTAACTGCTATGTCCTGAAGTTTTTGTGAGGATTAAATGATTAAGTATGTCAAGTGCCTATTGTATTATCTGGGTAGATGATCTGTATACCAAATGTTAATTCTATTTTCCTCCCTCCTCTGTCCTCTTTCTAACTAATAAAACGTTTGGGTTATTCTAGCTTGTCAAATGATTTTTGTTCATACAACAAATGCTAAATGCTGTAAAAAAATTTTTTTTTAATTAAACACTGCAGCCAATTTCCACCCATCTCAAAGCAGAAACGCCATGAGCTTTAGAGATATTTACCTGCCACACATCACTCTTTTGTTCCGCTTTAGTCTTATCTGATAAACTCCAACAAAACATCTTAACTTAAAGCAAAGAATTTCTGCAACAGTTTCATATTTTACATTATCTTAGGTGACAATAAAATAGCAAAGATGGGCAGGGGCATTTTAGGCCAATGTAAATTTACAAAGACATGTTTTGGGTGAATAGGTTAAAAGAGGGTCTTAATTTATTTTTATTTTTTAAAAAGAAGACTGGTAACCAAAATACATGGCAGGCCCTTCACACGGTACTTATGTTTAGCTCCCAGAGATCTCAGCTGCAAATAGAAGACGCTGGATTGGTCATGGCACGGAGTTTAAACTGAGCAGGAGCCAGAGCAGAGGAGGGGGCAGCCTAGAGGAGCCTCTGGTTTCAATGGCCCCCCATTTAGAGGCAATGGGGGCTCCCGGCTGCTGGCAAAGTGGCTCCCTGCTGGGAACGCAGGAGCGGAATGACTGCATTCGGATGTACCTGCCAGTCTAAATCACATCTTCTCACACGGGGTGCAAACCAGACACAGAACACATCTCCATCCAGACTACTCCCCACCCAACAGACTACCCCTCTCTTCTGGAGCTCATTGGAAGGAATGATTTAATTATATAGTTTTGTATGGTAGTGTGTGTGCTTTTTTTAAGTGGAAGGCGTCTTTTCCAGGGATCCTTCAGAGAAAGTGGACCACAGCCTGTCATTAACTAGAAAGCATGCAGATGATTTCTTGGCAGGTGCGATGCTTTTGCCTTATGATCTGCATTTACCGGGACAACTTAGCATGATCTCATCCGGCTCCTGCAGAGGAGATCTCCACCCCTTACGTGTCCCGTGGTACCCTGGGCTGTAGGTGTGGGAGGAGTGCCTGTTGTGATCAGCTGTCACCGGAGTCTTTCATCTGTTGGGTGGCGTCTCTCTCTTTATTTTAGTTGGCATTGTACATCACGTTTCCTGGAATTGTTTCGGAGACAGTTGAAAAGTTAGTCAGGGATGAAATGTGGGCAGGAGCAATGGTTTATGATGGGTCAAGTGCACTACTCCCCGGAGACCCTGTTGCTGTGGCTCCGCAAAGCTCCCGGATGAAGGTTTGGTGTGGAAAGAAAGTCTTCGGGCTGAGACCCCCATGACCTACTTTTAGGATAAGGAGGACTCAGCGGCTTTGCATTAAAACAGGCTTTCTACAGACAGGCAGGCCAGGGAGAGAGCAGTTAAGATTCCCAGAAATAAAGACATGCGAGAATTTGTGAGAGAGTAAAAAAGGCCAAGTTCAAGATAAGAGGCAGGGACCGTGGAAGAGTAAGGAATCCAAAAGATAATGAGCTCGATTGTGTAATGCAATCTAACACCTAATTATTATAAACGAGAGGCCGGGTGCATGAAATTCAGGCACTGATAGAGTCCCTAGCGGCTGCCAGCTGCTGGCCAGGGCCTCCCTCCCTTCCCCCAGCCAGCCCCATACCCTGGTCACACTCCTGGACAACTCCCAGGCCAGAGGACTATTTGCCATTTATGCTTTTAATATATAAAATTATTTGTTGAGTGGCTCTTTGTTGTTATATAATTGGCATTAACCGCCCTCCCCCGTTTCAATTAAATTCTCCTTAAAACAATGACCTTGTCAGAAGATTGCCTTGAAAAAATGAATACCAAAGGTTTTTAAAAAAAATATATTTGACACAAAAAAGGGGAAAGCTACAAGAAATGATGTAGGAGAAAGATTAAGAATTGAGTGGAAATAATATAAAATTTAAAGAGATCCTAAGAAATTCAAGCTCTTAGAAGAATATCCCAGCCCCTGCCAGTTTGGCCCAGTGGATAGAGCATAGGCCTGCAGACTGAAGGGTCCCAGGCTCAGTTCTGGCCAAGGGCACATGCCTGGGTTGTAGGCTCAATCCCCAGTAGGGGGTGTGCAGGAGGCGGCCAGTCAATGATTCTTTCTCATCATTGATGTTTCCCTCTCTCTCTCTCTCTCTCTCTCTCTCTCTCTCTCTCTCTCTGTTCCTTCCTCTCTGAAATCAATAAAGAAATATATCTTTTTTATAAAAAGAATATCCCCAAAATCCCAAAATATTGGGAGGTTGGTGAATAATACATATTGTCCACAATTTGTATATGAAAATTAGATTTATTTTTTATTCAATTGCCATGGTTCAAGAAACACACACACACACACACACACACACACACACACACACATACACACAAAACAAAACAACAACAACAAAAACCTTGAAGGCTTGGGAAATCAGGATGCTGACACTTGGATAACAATCTCAATATTTCCTTTCTGGGTTTATCACAAAGTCTTATTCAGTCAGCTGTACTTTTTTGGATGTGAAATCCTCATGAATTCCAGATGCCTAAGGGTGCTGGATAATCCTGTGTCCCAACCCTATTTCTCACCCCCCACATTTCATGCTTTATCCACCCAGCTGACTCTCAAGCTAATTGTCAGTCAAGAATCCAATGACCTTTAAGGAGATTTCTTTTCTCTCTGCATCTAACATGACTCTCGGTATTCGTAGATAGTCCAACGGGGTTACCTGTTCTTTCTTTTAACCTATAGAATATCTAGGAGTAAATCCCTGAACTGGCACCTTAATCCTTATTTCTCATCCCTCATGCAAGCTTAGAATAAAACTTTGACCCATTTTTTAAAATATATTTTATTGATTTTTCACAGAGAGGAAGGGAGAGGGATAGAAAGTTAGAAACATCTATGAGAGAGACATAGATCAGCTGCCTCCTGCACGCCCCCTATTGGGGATGTACCCGCAACCCATGTACATGCCCTTGCCCCTAATCGAACCTGGGACCCTTCAGTCTGCAGGCTGACGCTCTATCCACTGAGCCAAACCGGTTTCGGCTGACCCATCTTTATAACCAAGTTGTCTGCAAAACCCCCTTTAACCCATGCAGGAGAACAGTTTAGTTCCCACAATGCAACCACATACAAAGCTGAAGATGACACTAGTGGTTTGGATAAATATATCTTAGAATTCCTCTGGGAGTAAATGACAGATCTGCGAGTCTGATATTACTGGGTGTGTGTGGCTCTGGAGCACTTGACATGTTACTTGTTCAAATGAAGAAGGGTTGCAAGTGTAAAAGACACCTCTGATTTTAAAAAATTATTACAAAAAAAACAAACAAAACACCAGAATGCAAAGTACCTAATAATATTTATATTCATTATTTAGAAGTAATGATGTTTTTATATTTTATATTAAATTAGATATATTAATAACATTAATTTCCCTAGTTCTCTTTGTTTTTTTCAATGTGAGCTGAATAAAATGAACAATACATAAGCAGCTTGTCTTTGTGGTACATATTTTAGGGCCAGCGGATGCATAGTGACATCTTGGTCAGTGTCGGATGCAGATATGACAGTGGTCCTCAAGGCTGTGATGAAGCTGACTGTCCATCACAAGAAATGGAAGGATTTGGGGTTCAGGAGGAGTTTTTCTCTGACAGAAGCAGCGTCTCTGGGGCTCGGCAAGAGGTTCCCTCTCGCTCACAGCACCTCGATTCTGAGAGCACAGGGGACAGCCCAGTACGCCAGCCACGGGCCTGGGTCAGCACCCAGGAGCCCACACTCCGGTGTGACCCCCTCCGAGGGGACCAACGCCTCCAGACCCAGCCCCAGGCCCTCAGGGCACAGCGCTGCCCGTCCTCCAGGGGGACCTTGGTCCTGTGTGAGGACACAGGCCACCGGAGCAGGGACAGGGGTCAGGCCGGCCCCGTTAGAGGAAGCTTCCTGCTCCCGCCCCGGGGAGCAGCTGCCTGCATTTTGGAAGTACAGTGGTACCTCAAGATACGAGTGCCCTAACATACGAGATTTTTGAGATACGAGCCATCGAGCGAGCGATTTTTGCTTTGAAATACGAGTAACAGTTGAGATAGGAGTCATCGTGCGGATAGGCCGGCTCGAGCATCTCATAGTTTCCCACGCCTCAAGGTTACGGAACGAATTAAACTCGTATCTCGATCTACCACTGTATTGTCAGGCTGGAGTGACAGAAAGCACAGCTGAGTCTTGTTTCCTCCATCAGTTCAACACCAAAGAGAGCCCTCTGTGCCCACAGGGCCATTGGGACCCAAAGCCAATTTCTACAGAGTAGGGAGTCCTCAGCTCCACACCCTCTCCACCTTCAGCACCCTCTTTTTTGTTTGTTTCTTTACTATTTATTTATTTATTTATTTATTTATTTATTTATTTTTAATTGTTTTTATTAATGTATTACATGTAAACATATTTTCCCATTGCCCCCCCCCACTCCCATGCATACCCTAATCCCCAGTGTCTTGTGTCCATTGCATGCATACAAGTCCTTCGGTTGATCTCTTATTTACCCCACCTCTCCCTGACCTTCCTGCTGTAATCTGACAGTCTGTTTGATGCTTTACTGCCTCTGTATCTATCCTTTTGTTCATCAGTTTACAATGTTCTTTATTCTCCACAAATGAGAGAGGTCAGGTGGTGTTTGCATTCCATTGTGTAGATGGACCAGAGTTTTCTGATCCACTCAGCCGCAGATGGGCACCTAGGCTGTTTCCAAATTGTAGCTATGGTCAATTAGCACCCTCTTTCTTTAATGGGCACCACCCAGCTGCTGAATCTGGCCCTGCTCCCACACACCTCAGCCAAACCATGTCGCCATGGCCACCCCGTGTCTCTGTATGTCTCCATCCTGACCTCCCATTCCTCCTGACCCGCAGGCTACCTTTCCCCCTCTGCTGACAGTCCCCGTCGCGGTGACTCACGCCTCCCCTGCCGATGTCTCTGGGTTTTTCCAGGCAGCCCAGCCCGCACCCTGCTCCTGGAGCGGCACTCACAGCTTCCTTGTCTCAGTCATGACCGGGCCAGGAAGCAGGGGAGGCTGGGGCAGTGTGACAGAGGCTGCAGCAGTGCGCACTGTTTCAGGCCTTCAAATCAATGGCTGCTCCCTCACTGGTTCGCCCAGAGCAACTTCCTGTCCCGCAGGTTCCATTCACGGGAACTGCCCTATAGAAGTGTATTATTTTGCATCTTTTATTTATTTTTTAAATTTCTTTGTTGATTAAGGTGTTACATACGTGTCCTTATCCCCCCGTTGCCCTCTCATGCCCTCACTCTTCTGGTGTCTGTGTCCATGGGTTAGGCTTATATGCATGCATGCAAGTCCTTTGGTTGATTTCTCTCCCTAATCCCCTCTCTCCTCCTGCCTTCTGAGGTTTAATGGTTTGATTGATGCTTCTCTGTCTCTGGATCTGTTTTTGTTTATCGATTTATGTTGTTCATTATTTTCCATAAATTAGTGTGATCATGTGATATTTATCTTTCATTCATTGGCTTCTTTCACTTAGCATAATGCTCTCCAGTTCCATCCATGCTGTTTCAAATGGTAAGAATTCCTTCTTTTTTATGGCAGCGTAGTACTCCATTGTGCAGATGTACCACAGTTTTCTAATCCACTCATCTGTTGATGGGCGCATAGGCTGTTTCCAAATCTCAGCTATGGTGAATGGTGCTGCTATGAACATAGGGGTGCATATATCCTTTCTGATGGGTGTTTCTAGTTTCTTGGGATGTATTTCTAGACGTGGGATCACTGGGCCAAATGGGAGTTCCATTTTTATTTTTTTGAGGAAACTCCATACTGTTCTCCACAGTGGCTGCACCAGTCTGCATTCCCACCAGCAGTGCACGAGGGTTCCTTTATCTCCGCATCCTCTCCAGCACTTGTCATTTGTTGATTTGTTGATGATTGCCATTCTGACAGGTGTGAGATGGTAAAGCATTATCATTTTGATTTGCATCTCTCGGATAATTAGTGACTTTGAGCATGTTTTCATATGTCTCTTGGCCTTCCTTATGTCCTCTTTGAAAAAGTTATTTATTTAGATCTGTTACCCATTTTTTGATTGGGCTGTTTATCTTCCTTTTGTTAAGTTGTATGAGTTCCCTGTAAATATTGGAGATTAAACCCTTATCAGAGCGAACATTGGCAAATATATTCTCCCAGGCAGTGGGCTTTCTTGTTGTTTTGTTTGTGTTTTCTTTTGCTGTGCAAAAGCTTTTATTTTGATGTAGTCACGTTTGTTTATTTTCTCTTTAGTTTCCATTGCCCTAGAGCCATATCAGTGATGTTATAGGCTGAAGTGTGCCCCCTCAATCCAGCTGTACCTCAGAATGTGACTGTTGTTTAAAGACAGGATTAAGTTAAAATAAGATTTCGACCTCTTCCAATGTGACTGGTGTCCATATAGGAAGAGGAGATCAGGGCACAGAGACACATAGAAGAGCGACCATGAGAAAATATCGGGGGTGGGGGGTGGGAGGCCATCTACAAGCCAAGGAGAGAGGTCTCAGAAGAGAACATTTCTGATTAACACCTTGATTTTAGACTTCAAGCCTCTGGGACTCTGAAACAATATCGTTCTGTTATGTAAGTCCCCAGTCTATGGTACTTTGTTACAATAGCCCTAGCAAACCAATACAGAGGCACTGTCTGTGAAGGCTTGCCAAAGATGTGAGATTTCTAAAGGAGACAGATTCAGCAGTGGGGGGGGGGGAGGTAGGTGGGTATGCTTCAAGTGCAGAGAACAGAACAGTACGTTAAAAACTCAGGGCAATTAGAAAGCATGGGACACTCAAAAATTTCTACATGTAGGTTTAATAATCCTAATTTGTAAGACTTTGGTAAAAAGAATAAGATTATACATGAATGTACAGAAAAAAATAAATAGACTAAATAAATAAATAGAAAATATTGCCACAATTAAAGTAGTTAGTGATTATGAACTAAAGGCTTGCTATTGTGATAGATGATGATGATGATGATGATGATGATGATGATGATGATGATAGATGGATAGACAAAGGAAGGAAGGAAGGATGAAAGGAAGGAAGGAAAGGGGAAGGGAGGGAGAGAGGAAGGCAAGGAAAGAAGGAAGGAAGGAAGAAAGGAAGAAAGGAAGGAAGGAAGGAAGGAAGGAAGGGATAGGAACTAGTTATTAGCTATTAATGAATAAATGATGTTTGGTAGATATAGGAACTTCAATGCTAGCAACTTTGGAGAAACAGATCAATGAACATTTATAAGAAAAAGAAAATATAAAGAGCTGGGATTGCTTACTATTCAATTCCACTGATAACAGAGTCAGGTGACAACATAGTTGAAATGCAACCAAATAATCAAATTGAGTTGTGGTGGCTCAAGTCCATTGTCCTCATAATAATAACAATCTAATAATAATAATGAGTCATATTGCAAGAGCATATTTTGCTCTCTTTTTATCCTCTTGGGAAAGAGTTGACCCCAGAAACCACCCCTTTCCTTGTCCCTTCATGCTGTGACTTTTACGGAGTCTGCATGCATGTAGGGTAGGTAACCTACAGTTAGAGCAGTCTGTGTGGCTAATTCCCATGTTTTCCCACACATGCAAGTCTTGTCTCCCCTACTCTTTATTATTAATAATATAAGGAATCCTTTGGCTCCTTTCACTATTTATTTCTCAGCTCATGACCCAGGTAATATAGCAAAAAGGAATATTGTTTATTTAGCTCTTTTCAAGAAAATCTCATGTGTGAACTGTGGACCTTGACAAATAAGCAATATAGAAAATTTGGTAAGAGAATTTATGCATGGAATGTCCTGGGTTCAGGCATGCTTTGAAAAGATGTTAGTGAGTTACAACCTTTGTTCTAAGCCACTGATTGTTCGGTTGTAAAATTAACTTTATGAATGCTGGCTTGGGTAAGAGGCTTTGATATATTCTTTTAATATATATTTTATTGATTTTTTACAGAGAGGAAGGGAGAGGGATAGAGAGTTGGAAACATGGATGAGAGAGAAACATGGATCAGCTGCCTCCTGCACGCCTCCTACTGGGGATGTGCCTGCAACCAAGGTACATGCCCTTGACTGGAATGGAACCTGGGACCTTTCAGTCCACAGGCTACACTCTATCCATTGAGCCAAACCGGTTTTGGCAGCTTTGATCTTTTGACCCTTTGCAGTAGTTTGACCTTAGCGGGTTACTACAGCTCATGGTGACAGAGACTATAATTCTGCATGGTTTATTTAAAAGAATACCCCAACAAATGTCCCGGAGGATCTTCCCAAACTCTGACAAATCTGTGGACTACCTCAGAGTGCAGGTTGAACACATTGACCTTGCCTTGTACTTAGTTTATATGTGTGAAGAGCATGGACCGTGACTCACAGGGGCTTTCCTCAGAGGCTTTGGTAAAAAGTGAAAACTGAAAGAATTTGATTGTCTACATTAGTTCGTCAACTACAGAACTTTCAGGCATTGGTGGCTGAAGAATATGTGCTGCATTTGGTCTGAAAGGGAGCAAATTGTGATATGTTGCAGAGCACAATGGACGTTCTGGCTTTAAGTGGTTTGACAAAGCCCGAGGTAGGAGACACAAATGCCTGCTCCCAAGGATTCAAGGCCAAGGGAAGTGGGGGTGGGGAGGGGTATTCCAGGGCTAGAACTAGCTTTCCCATGGTATCAGTATCAAGCCACTCACCTCCCAGGTCTCACCACCATCTAGGATCCAGCCAGCTCTGTATTGCTTACTTTAAAGGGAAGAAATCCTCTCAAAGAAGTCCTATTTTTATCTTAAAAGTTAAAAAGATAAGTGAAAGAGAAACAGCTTTAATATTAGGACTGAAATGCCTTCTCATAGAGCATGTGTGGTTTCCATGTTCTTCTAGAGCCGCCCATTCAACTACCCACCATTTGCCTGGATCATGATGGGAAAGCAAGAGAAGTACCAGTCAGGCCCACCAGGCAGTTTTCCTAAGTGGATTTTATTGGTGTAGGAAATAGTGCCAAGATTAACCTCTTGCTGAGAGAGTTTCCCATCTGAGTTTAAATTCCAAGTCTTGATATCAGAAAATTGGCATAAATTGCCATGTATTTCAGCAAGATTTCAACCAAGATAGCCATCATTATTTCCCCCAGTATAATAATGATTCTCTGCTGTGGTCTTTGGCAACACAAAGGATTGGCTTGGACATACTTTCATCTGAGATAACTGTTTTAGGAACAGAATTGCTCCAGTTCTGGGGATATGATGCCAGTGCGTGTTAATCTTGCTTTTCTTAGTATCTTCTTAGAATCTTTAAAATAGTGAGGAACAGCAGAGACTGGATGTTCAACGAATACCATTCTGAGGCCATGAAGGAGGAAATAGACTCCTTTTGATGAGAAAGAACCCCATCTTCCAATGCTAAAGGAACATTGTCTCTATACCCATGATGACAATCCTTCCAACCGAGCCTACATGGACTAAAAAAACAAAAAGTGGAGAATACTTTGCAATCTTTGGAATTTTAACTAAAAATCCTAAGAAAATTTGCTTTTGGAACTAATTCCATGGAAGTTTAATATATTTAAACTTAAACTTACAAAAAAAAATTGATCTCCCCATTTTAATAATTCCCAGGCAATGTTATAGTAACAGAGTGTTTATATTCAAATCTGGGCCATCTCTCTATTGATATTTTGTTATTGGAGTATAATTACGGTATCAGTGAGGCTCAAAAACAGATTTCATAACAGGCTTTGTTGGGCAATGTGTTGAGGAGAAAAATGTGGACCGGAACATCAACTGGAGATTAAAATTTCAGGCTTGGAGTTGACTTAACTAATATGCTCTTTTACCCATTTCAGTCTTTGGGTGGGGGGTCAGGGAAGACAGGACCACTCATAGCTACCCCTTGAGGGGCCCCCAAGGAGCAGGGTCAGCAGTTGGAGAGGGGCCCCATTGGGGTGAAGGAGGAACCGGCTGCTTAAAGGGGAGCTCTCCTCCCTGGGCAGGTGAACACATACTAAGAGGACACAATGTGGAGGGAGGTGAAGGGAAACACTTCCCCCCTCCCTGTTCCTCATGTTTCCTTCCTTAATGGATGAGACCAGTCAGTGGAACCCTACCAGCTTCTCTCTGGTCCATTGCTCACTGCATCGTGGAGAAGTTAATGACTAATCTGGGAGTCATTTGGAAGAAAATAAGTAAACTGTACATGGCACAACTTCCTTTTGGAACAATCTGAATTCTCTTCTGTTCTTTTATCTTACATTATATGGGTTTCTCTTCTGGATACAGAGGCTCATAGGGGTCTAGTAACACCTGTGGATGAAGGAGGTAGTCTTTGTCATGCAGGGAGGAGGCCAGTAGTAAGAAGTGCCTGCTTGCCAGGACAGATGAAATCCATCCCCCAGTCTTCGATAAAGGTGAATTTTGCTTCCATCTAATGATGACCTGGTTTGTTTTGGAGAAAGACTGGTATGTCTTCTGTACTAATCTTGAGAGATAAAGGGGAGAGGGATTTCAGGACCTTTCAGGGAAGGAAAGGGGCGCAAAGTGAGAGGAGCCCTGTCAACTGTAATAGATGTGCTTTATCGATGGGACATTAAGGAGAGAGGCTGAGTTGGCATGAGGCCAGCCTGGTGTGGGATGTGCTCTTTCCATCTGGGAACAGCTGAGTCAGCATCAATCGTCCCTCTGTGTCAGGCCCAATTGAAGCAATGCTGGGAATGAAACGAAATTAATTTAATTTTTGTATTTGACATCGACTCAATCTGCCTTTCAGTGAGAAATAAACCCTGGGTCCATTCCATCAATAGTCCCTATATGGGTGGGCGTTCTTTGGCGCATGTCCACAGCTATCTTCTCTCTCGGGCATGAATCTTTACTTTTCTCTCTTAAACTCTGAGTCCTCATGAAACTCAAAACAGGGGAGTAGTGGGCAGCAGCTGGTCCCAGATTTGCCCTCTGAACCTGTCTCCAAGGCCCCCGTTTCTCTAATGTTTTAGTGAGTTAACAGCAGCCCTGTTGGGTGATTTACTTCTTTCCTATAATGTTTCTCAGGAGCCAAAGCAAAGCATCGCCTAGACTCTCTCCTATTGCTGCTTCTACCTCAAGCCCTTCCTTGTTTCACTGTCCCCAATTTTAATAAATATACTCTCAAAAATTAAAAAAAAATACCCCCTATATATGTTTCACTGGAGAAATAAAGCCAATTCCCATGAGGGTGTTCATGGCAAGATGTCTTTGTGCCTGTACAACCTCATGCACCATGCTCACTAAAAGAGCATGGGACTGCCTGAGCCCTCCTCATCAGCAAGGACGTTCTGTTCACCCAAGCCTTTGAACACATTACTCGCAGGCTCCAGGTGATGTATTTTGTCCCAACCCCCGGGTTGAGTCAACAAGGACCCTAGGCGGGGAGTGGGGATGAAAGGGACAAGAGACACAAGGAATGGAGACAAGACAAAGTTCTGATCAAGTCTCATTTATTCATGAGGAATTCGGGTTAGTTATAGGGAAAAGGAGGAATGAGGAAGTTAGCGAAAATTCCTAGCCCTAAGGTGAAACACCTGGCCTAGCCCTTAAGGTGAAACACCTGGATTACGGGAAAGAGATAGGGTTTGGGGTAATAGAAACCTAGCCCAAGGTTAGTGCTAACGTGGCTGGAGCTTACTACAAAATGGCTGTCAGGCACAACAAGTTTCCCACAGTATTTTGAGAGTAAGACAAGCAAAACTAAATCTTGGCACCTCTCTCTCTGGTCTGATCAATACCAAAAAAAGCAATACTCTCACCTCTTGTAGTGTAAACATATTTTTTCTTAATTTTGTCAAGATTAATTCCCCACTTTTTAATTTTTTTTCTTTTTTACTATAACAATAGCGACACCACCTCTCCATGTAGCAGAAGAAGCCTTGGGCATTTAGTCTTCTTTTTTTAAAATATATTTTATTGATTTTTTACAGAGAAGAAGGGAGAGGGACAGAAAGTTAGGAACATCAATGAGAGACATCAATCAGCCGCCTCCTGCACGCCCCCTACAGGGGATGTGCCTGCATCCAGGATAGATGCCCTTGATCAGAATCCAACCTTTCAGTCCGCAGGCTGACACTCTCTCCACTGAGAGTCTAGTCTAGGCTTCGTTACAAACTAGAGTGTCATCCAATGAGTTCCCTACCATCATTAAGCTTTTATTATTTTTGTTTGGTTTATCATATATAAAAAACATCATTTTAGTTTCACATCTGTAACTGCAAGTGGTAAGACCATAGATTCAGAAGCCAGAGTACCAGTCCTGGCTCTGCCTCTTCTGAGCTCCAAGGCCTTATCCAAGTTAAATAATTACTCCATTCCTCGGTTTCCTTATCTATAACATGGAGATAGCAGATGTATCCCTATGTCCTAAGGTTTCTCCAATAATTAACAAACAGTAAATAAATGTAAAGTCCTTAGAAATGTGGCCGACATGTAATTAGGCTAAAAAAAAAGTGTTATTATTCATAATGACAAGATAATTTTCATCCCTGTTGTATTTCATACCTGATCATGGTATCTATAGAACATATATGTCAACCATGTTCTCTGCTCCTGTCCGAGCATCCAGAGTTGATGGTTTTACATCCACCAACAGCATCGCTGATGGTCCCCATCCTACTTCTATTCCAAAATACCTTTCACCTTTCCTTCAAGGTCTGTTTCCAAGGTTAAATGTTTCATGAAACTGACAAAGTAACAAAATAGTCACATTGGAAAAGGCAACATTGTTCTGAAGTGGAAAAAAATGAGGATCAGAAATATAACAACTCTTTCCAGAAGTTTTGTAGAGAAAGAGCCCAGAAATTTGGAGCAATAGCTTCAGGGAAAAGGGGTTTGTGGTCCTGAGGAAGGCTTGGGGGCTTTAGCCATGACCCTCAAATCTCCTGTACGTAGCCCAGAAACTTCCTTTGATTGTCTTATACTTTGATAAGAGGAACTGACAACTCCTTAATTATGAGTAGACTTTGCAGAGAAATGATTACAGCACTTTGCTGTATTTTTATCTCTAACTCCCACTCTGAGTTACAACAATGGGCTGGATATGCAAATAGAGCTTCAAGGCAATCCTGTCCAGCAGCATGTTTTGGAACCACCCTGACTTGAGGATGAGCAAAAAAATAAAAATAAAAATAAAAATAATTTTTAACATGAGAGATCCAGAACGATGTTTATAGAGGCATTAAGACAGAATGAAATGAATGCTGTTCTCATGCTATTCCTTTGACGTAGGTAGGAAAAAATATTAAAACCCTCATTGTATGAAAGGGAACATGGCATCACAGAAATTAAATAAGTAAGAGAAAATGTCACCAGTTGAGTGCAGGGCAAACATGTGAAACTTGTCATAATTACTCCAAACTTAGTCTTTTATTTGTGCTATCTTACCGTTAATGGAAAGTAATCTGTGTTTTCTTTAATTTCATGGCCAAGATCCTTTAGATAAAAGCATTGCACATCTCCATAATTAATAACCACTCATGAATATTGTGACAAGAATTAGTTTTTTTTGCCCTGCCGTAGAGCTGTGTTTCTAGACCCAAACTGGTCTTTGATTTCTTCAACCTTTAGTTGGCTGTGGAGAAAAATATCAGAAAAAAAAATACAGCTTTGCAAAAAAAAGTTAATAACTATACTATGATCCCATTAGAAAGCTTTGGGTTATTCATCTGAAATTGGGCCTTTAGCTCACATACCATATATGAATGCCTTTTTTTTATAAGAATGAAAAGTTCAAGGAGCTGAAGTCTGGAAAAGTCAATTGTTCCTAAGGACTCTCCACAGGAGCACAGAGCTGATACACCAACTGGGAACCATTGGAAGAGCCAGAAATGGGAAATATTTCCACTGTTTAAGTCCTAGATAGTATCAGCGTGATGATGTCCCTTTGGAATTCATTCCTATACTGAGTGCATATCATATGCCCACTACTGTTTCCAATGCATGGTGCAGAATTTTCAATAGCCACGTCCTTTGACTATGATCCACACCCCACTGACCATTCTCAAAAGACCTCTCAGAGCTTTTCAAAGTGGAACCAAGGACGGAAAATCAGTAGTGATAACTGAAGGGTGTTTGGCTTGGGAGTTAGCAGCTCTCCTACCTCTCAGCAAATCTGCAAAAGGAGAGCGTGAGACAGACATGCAAACCCAGCAGAGACAAGAGATACACAGAGAGGCCTCTGGAAGTTCTGGAGTTCCTGGGTTCTCCCATTTGTTTTCCTGTTCTACTAAGACACTCCAAGCTTGAGTTCTACCAATTTCAATTAAAATATCTATGATCTCTGCAAGTATCTAGTAGGGCCAGGGAAGAAAACATACTTTATGATGTGGTTAGTGTAATCAGAGAGGGAATTCTAGGGTGCTGGGGAGCTCAGGAAAGAATTATTTATTCTGGTATTAGGGGAAATAATAATAACATGAGAGATGTGACAGTTGTGTGTGTGTGTGTATGTGTGTTATGTTTTGTATTTAAAATTTATTTGTTTTAAATCTTTTTTTGTGGATAGGCATAATAAGGGTTTCAGGAAGAAAGGTTTTAGCACAAGCAGGGATGATAAAGCATGAGACACAAGGAAGATATAAATTATTTACAGTAGTTAGAGCAGAGATTTGTGTTGAAGATGAGACGAGATAAGCCTTCAGGACTCTGCCACAACTTTTATTTGTAAGCAATGGATCTAGATTTATATGTTGACTTAAGCAAATGGCTCACTTATTTGAAGTATCAGGAAACATAGCCAGGTTAAGCTGTATTAATGGTTAATTTAAGTAGCTTGACACCCATTTTTTCCCCCCATCACTGAGCCCTAGTAGTTCCATGCTGGTTTAGCTAGACCAGCGGTTCTCAACCTCTGGGTCGCGACCCCTTTGGGGGTCGAATGACCCTTTTACAGGGGTCACCTAAGACTATTGGAAAACACCTATTTCCCATGGTCTTAGGAACCAACACACAACACACTGCTCCTCCGTGTAGCAAAATGTAGCGATGTAGTTTACTGTTGTTATATTAAGACTGTTACCCATGTTACACCACGATTCAAGACAAAATTTCATGTATTTGTCATTAGAAATAAATATTTCACAATATATAATTACATATTGTTTTTGTGATTAATCACTATGCTTTAATTATGTTCAATTTATAACAATGAAAATACATCCTGCCTATCAGATATTTACATGACAGTTCATGACAGTAGCAAAATGACAGTGATGAAGTAGCAACGGAAATAATTTTATGGTTGGGGGTCACCACCACATGAGGAGCTGTATGCAAGGGTCCAGGCCTTAGGAAGATTGAGAACCGCTGATCTAGACGGTCATGGAACATTGGCCACACAGCCAGAGTGATTGCTTTAGGTGTTGGCTTCAGGTCAATCTAAGTTCAGCCAGTGGCTGCTCTAACAGCACCTCTAAAAGCCTCTTGCCTTGAGGTTCGGGAAGATGGGCAGCTGGGCCCAGGTGATTACCTCACTCAGCTCATTATGTCAGACATCATTTCACTGTTGGGTAGAACATTTTTTGGGAAGTGTCTTTACCACATCACCTCACTTTACTTTTTTTTAATACATCTCTTTTATTGATTTCAGAGAGGAAAGGAGAGGGAGAAGGAGATAGAAATACCAATAAAGAGAAAGAGGAAATTGATAATTGGCTGTGTCCTGCACACCCCACAGTGGGGATCAAGCCCACCACCTGGGCATGTGTATTGAACAGGAATCAAACCATGACCTCCTGGTTCCTAGATTGATGCTCAACCACTGAGTCATATTGGCTGGCCTTATCCCCTCGCTTTAAATAGCAGATTTAGCAGATTTGGTTTGGATATGGAAGGACTGGGGTTACCCCCTTACATAAGCTTCTCAACATCAGGTAGGCTGGCAAGAACTTGACATTTACTAGCCTCTGGCAGAGAGAACAGAACTTCTTAATGCTCAGCAGTTAACACCAAAAACATCAGCATTTAACATGGGATCAAAATTTCCTTTGACGCTAAGAGGTTATGATGATAACCTACCCAAAGATTCAAGGGATTGTTTTTACTGGATTGACTTTGAGAACACAAAGAATTCCAAAACCATCTCCTATCCCATGTTTCCACTAGGATATGTTTTAAAAGGGAAGCTCACCTAAAATTTAGGAATCTCAAAACCAAAGAAATGAGGGAAGTTGCATTTCCTAAAAGTCATGGAGATTGTGTTGCAAAATTACAAATGAAAAGATGTGATTTTCGCATGAAATTGTCCTAGAATTAAAATATAAATACTCAAATCTCAGTTTTATCGCATTTTCTTCTAATTCATAGAATGTTACTAAATTTTCTGAGCAAAGTTCTTCTCTTTGTCTTACTCAGAAATCACTCCTTCAAAGTCTTCTAGCTTTCTTCTATATTATCTTCCATTAAACTATTTTTTAGGAGCTAAAACACCAACCAGTTACTTACGTATCTGGATTTTATTACTGACTCAGAAGGTGACCTTGGGTAAAATTAGGCTCCTTCTTAGTTTGTCCCTGTCTCTGAAACATGAGAGTTCAAAATACCCACCATCAAGTAATCTGACTAGAGAAATATCAAGTTTGCCTCTAATCCTATTCCCCAGGATCATAAAGAGAAAGCAAGTCCCTTCTGTACCACTCATTGCTCATGCACATGGAGTTCAATAAGCAGGAGGAATGTTTGATGTGTTAATTGTCTAATTCACAAATTCTGATTTGAAGGTAACATTCACTCTTTCTAGTGTAGTGGTATATTTGATGTTTCAGGGGGAAAAGTAAAGAATGGAAAAAATTTACCCAGGGAAATCTCTGCTACGATTTCAGTTACTCTATTTCTAATGATTAATTCTGAAAAGTTAAGGAAAAGAAAACATGCAAAAAGAGTTTATAAAAATGAAAAGATTGAAAAATATAAAGGTAGTAAAATATTTTTTACTATAGCCAGGGGGCTATAATTTTACATTTAGAGAGTATGAGAAGGTATTTCTGAGTATCAAAGAAAATGTTATAATTCCTAGTTATATATTTTTTTCCAATATGTTTATTTCTATTTCATTTTGGTTTCACTGTGGAGCTTACATGATATATTGGCATAATAGTATATATGTATAAATTATTAAAAATAAAGAAAATACTTAGTAAAATGTTTTGGGAATCGTGACCTAGATTTAATAATTAAGCACGATTAATGGAAGTTTGGTGATCACTGGGCCACTGGATTAAATTTAACACATTGTAGAGGAAAAAAGATATCAATATTTATTGACTCTCATTAAGGAGAGCCATGTTGCCAAGATCCTACCTCAAGGTCTCCATGCTTGCCATTCCAACTGCCTAAAATGTTCTTTCTCCCAAAATCCATCTGGCTCATTCAAAATCCATCTAGATCTCTTCAAATATTATTTGTCTCAGAAGTCTTCCTTGAATATCCTACCTAAATTGTAACACCCCTAGTCCCAAGATTTGATTTAGCCTACTACTCTATTTTACTTCTTAGTACTTGTCACTACTTCCTGACCTGTTATCTGTTTTGCTTATTTAAAATATATATATATATTTTTTATTGATTTCAAAGAGTAAGGGAGAGGAAGAGAGAAATAGAAATATCAATGATGAAAGAGAATCATTGATCAGCTGCCTCCTGCATGCCCCTTACTGGGGATCAAGCCCACAACCTGAGCATGTGCCTTTGACTGGAATCAGACCCAGGTCCCTTCAGTCTGCAGAATGACGCCCCATATACTGAGCCAAACCAGCCAGGGCTATTTTGCTTTTTTTTTTTTAATACCATGCTGTAGGTTTTGTATTCTCTGCCTTCTTACAGGAAAGTAAGTACATGGAAGCAGGGCATTTGTGTATTAAGTTTATTGTTATATCCCTGATTTCAAGACTGATGTCCAACATGCAATAGTCGCTCATATATGTTAAATGGTATATATAATTTTATTTATTCATCACTGTCAAGAAAAGTAGATAGACTTTTCGGTACTTTTAGCTGAATAAACACATTATAGAGGAAAACTGAGAGTCCAATGGTAGTAAATAACCAGCTCCAAAGCTTAGACTCTAAGGCTTAGAGCAAAACAATAGGCTTCCTCTGAGAGGGAAAGAGATGAAGGGGACAGCAGGCCTGAGGATGTAGGAAGACCGATGTTGAAAGAGAGATCAGACTCTTTTTGTGGGGAGAGCTGGCAGACAGAAACTAAGGGAGAGTAATTTCAGATTTTAGCAGCGATGAATAGAATTAAAATACTCTACAGAAAGCAAGCTCCTGTAAAATAGACATATTCAAGAAAAATATGGATGATTGGGTTGCTGGGCCCTGGCGCTAATGATTGGAGGGCCACAATGAACCTGTAATGAGTTGTTTTTCAAGCAATTTGCACGCTTTTAATTTTAATAAAGTGTGGCTGCCAATGACACTGATTATCAATGCTGGAATATTCAATGAAAATAACCCCCCCAAAAAAAAAAATCATTGTTCTCCTTTGAATGGATAAATTACAGCTGCAAAAAGGAGAGTCTCGGGGTGATGGAAGTAATCCTCACAGAGCGCTGACTGTTCGAAACACTGTGAGGCACATTTGCTATTTTTTCTGCACCTCACATTTTCAAATGAGGACGCTAGGATCGAGAGAACTCATGTGACTTCTCAAAGTCAACGCTGTGAGAAAGTCACAGACCTGGGACATGAGGCCGGACTTTCAAACGCTCTGCAAGTTCTGTATTTTGCCCACTGTATCATATATAGTTAGATGTTTTAAAGCTAGGGACTAAATTAATTGAAAAAATATGTAAGTTAATAAGGAAAGTCCAAAATTATGTCTAATGGCTCAAATGACTACATCTGAGACCTCCCCGTTTATTTTGTTATCCTAGAACGGTTTAAAGGTACTAAAAAAAACACCTGTGGTTACGAGTTGTGAAATTCAGGTAAACAAACCTACCCAAAACATAAAATAGAAGGAAAGTCTAAAAATAATGACTTAAATGTTTCCGAGTTAAGTATTGCACTCAACATAGTCTTAATATATTCACTAAACATATTCACAGACAACCTTCTTTATGTAGTACATTTAAGCAAAATAGATAAGTTATTTAACTAATTTATTCATTTATTTATTACTCAGAACTGTTTAAATGTATCACCTGAGTCCTAGCAGGTTTGGATAGAGGATAGTGTCGGCTTGTGAACCAAAAGGTACCATGTTTGATTCGAATCAAGGGCACGTTCCTTGATTACAGGCTCTTTAAGGCCGGGCCCTGGTCAGGGCCTGTGCAGGTGGCAACCAATCGATGGGTTTCTCTCTGTCTTTCTCTCTTCCACTCTCCCTATAAATCAATGGAAAAATATCCTCAGGCAAGGATTAACAACAAAATAAATACATAAACAAACAAACAAACAAACAAACCACTCTGATTTATATAGTTTTTATCTTTTGAATTATTTTCTGGTTATTTTAAAAAATCCCTTTTATGAACTTAGATAAAATCTTTTAAAAAAATTACTACTGTTAGTTAAAATGCTTCTTTTCTCCTGCCATGAAGTGTGTTCTCAGGCATGTTGGCATGAATTTATTGGTCAGCTAATATAACAACAAACAAATTATATAGTATTTATTCTGTGGCTGCACTTTACCTACAAGACTCATTTAATCTTCAGCACAAATACAATATGCTATTGAATTTCCATTTAATAACAGTGTCAACTGAGGCAAAAGGCTATTAAATTACCTTGCCCAAATTTACATCATTAATGTGAGTACCTAGCACAGATTTAGGAATTTAGGAGAATTAAAAATCATATGAGAGATGCATCACCTGTCCTTAAAATTAAAACTCTTTGGTCCCTTGAGTGTGTCTCTTCAAAATACCACAGCCTGGGCGAGTCTATTTTGAAAAAGCGGCATTAGAAGAAGTTTAAGTTTAAAAAATTAGGCTCTCAAAAGAAATTCCAATCATTATACTGTTGATAGTTGGCTCTGTTGACTGACTAACGAGTTTGCCGACCACTGAGATGAATGAATAAATGGTTAACATAAAACTTTTGTGAGTTTATTTGAGCCAAACTGTGGACAATACCTGGGAAGCAGAACCTCAACAGATTGGGATAATGCTCCTGAGAATGGCGGGTTACATTTATATTTATACATTACAATCAAAGGAAGGGACATAGGTGGGTTACAGGAAACCCATTGGGGGTAGACCAGAGAAACAGGAGAAAGCAAAGTGTGGGGGGAGGGAGTCTTTATAAAGACTGTAGATCTTTGTTCCTTGATATCTCCCCTGATTGGTCTCTATTTCCTTGGGCTGATTACTATAACCAGCTCACAGGTAGGACCCCCTTCCTTATTGTTTTCCTCTTCCCTTTGGACTTTCTTCTCCTTCTGGATGAAGGGCTTCCTTCCCTTTATTTTATAAATATAGACCTTCTGCTGTTCCCAGCTCTGTCATTCTATGGAAATGTACCTGTTGCAGCTTTTCAGCCTCCCTATTCTATGGAAATACACCTTCTGTGTATATGGCAGGGTGTGGGGGAAGGAACTGCTGGAACTGGATAAAAAGCAAAATGATAGACACACACCTAGGGGGTTGCAGGGTGCAGCAACAATTAACATGATAACAATGAAGGCATTTGTGGCATCTGTCCTGGCGCCCAGCACTTCAGGTTGTGCCCGGAGGGGTCCAGAAAATGGGAAGTTACAAGTTACCCAGACATTTCCAGGGCGTGTTATTATAGAGGCAAAAAGACAACAGGCTCGGTTAAGGTAAAGGTTGACCTTGTCAGTGAAGATACAGCCTAAGATATACTACCCACCATAACCGCTTTTTGTTAACGATTAATTTCAGGCCCTCCTTTGCGATTACTTTAGGTCTCTGAGTTTGCAAGACCGCCATACAGGCCTTCCCTGAGCTGGTCAGATTAACAGTAGTCATATTCTGTGGACTAATTAATTAGTAAATAATTGAATAATTAGTAAAAAAGCTAACGGACAATTCATGTTATCTAATCAAAAGCTGTCTCTGTGGTAATTGGATTGGTATGCTTTGCAACCTACAGGGAAAAAAAATAATAAAGAGTTCAGTTATCTTTTGACCTTTAGGAAAGAGAACGCAATCCAATTAATTCAACACAGATATTATTCACAGAATGCTTGAAAGCTATTAGACTAGATCCTAAGGATATAGAAAAAAAAATGTGGTATGTTTGCAGTCCTCCCATCTTTCCAGTGGGAGAGAGAGATCTATAAACAAATAATAGAAAAAAGGTTTGGGTTTAGGGGAGGAGAGAATGCAAATAAAATGGACCAATGTTCTAGGAGACCAAGAAAAGGCAGAGTGCTTTTTGCCGAATGTTGACAGAAAATTCATATGGATCTCATTTGTAATTCAAGGGAAACTGCCATCTGGGGGCAAGCGCTCTGGCGCCAGGGGCCCATTCTTTCTGTTTGTTCGAATTCTTTCTGTAAACTTCAGTGAACATTGCCGCTGAACGCTGTACATTACACCCCATAAATAAGCAATCGGCCGCAGCCCAGCGTTCTGTTTCTCTGAAGCCAAGTGATGTCTCCGCCATTAGACTAAATGAGCACTCTAGGATTATTTCTTTAACTCAAAAAATATGCAGATGCCAAATGATCATGGACATGATCCACAATCACTAAGCTCTTTTCACAATGCGTTTGCACCCACAGGAAGTCTGTCCTGAAGTCTGCTTTTTGGTAAATGTCTCTGCCTTTCCCCCTGGCAGGCCTGTTCTTACCTGTTTGAATATCATTCCTCCCCCTAAGAGGTGGGGAGGTTACTCGAAATGTAACATATTAAGTGAAGATGCGTCTAGAGGACCCAGAACAAATGTTAAGTGGAACACAATCGAAAAGCGCAATTACTTGCTTAATGACTCAGAGTGGATGTCCAGCAATGCGTGGTGTGATGGATGCAAGTGCTCAGCACTTACAGTGCGGTTTTCAGACGATGCCGTTGCCGCAGAGAGTATTTAAATGGGCCCAGCAATCAAAGGGATTTTCACAAGCCATCCAAAATGGAAGTGAAGATTGCTGAAGTGAGGATTCGCATGGCCCAGCAATTAGGGCTGAAGATGCTCCGATAATAGGTCTGCCCGGAACAGGCAGCCAGGGGTTTTAGAAGAGAACTCTCCCTGGCAACCTACCACCACATCAGGTGCTCTGCTAGGATCACCAGTCTGATTTTCAAAGGAGGTGGTTCTCCTTTAAAGCCGCGATGCTCATTGGGACATCAATGACCTAGCGTGTAGGAAAGATAGAAATACAGAAGGAAGAAGGCCAACAGTTTTAGGCTTTTGCCAGGACCATGAGTAAGATGTGGACACTGCTCTCCAGAGAAAGAACACATTGGAAGGCATTGTTATTTATACAGATAGGGGAAGTCTGCCAAGTTCAAAGGCTGACAGGGGCCAAATAAACAAGGTTTAAGTTTATGTGGGCAACAATAAGACAAAAGCTTCCATTTTCATGGAAACACAGGTTTGTTTTGATAGAGTCAGGCTGAATACAGAGGGCTGAAATAAAGGAGTCGTCGTTAACATACAATAATAGCACATTTTAATAAAAATTAATACTTTTTCTTGAACATTAACTTCCCAGACACTGAATAAACTGCACAAATTAATAAGCAAATAAACTTATTTTCTTGTTCTCCTAAAGTGAAACATTTCCTGTTGTGCACACCAAACAAGTCAGTCCAAAAGTAATGATGTGGCCATCGGCTGCTAAAATAGTCACAGCTAGTATTAACGGAGAGTGTTACAGAGAACCGGAATAATCAAACCATGCTCAGAGAGTTTGGAGTTACATTTATTATCTGCGGGTCCAGAGAAAATGTTTCTCAAATTCTGGGCCTCAACATGCAGAAATTTTCTCTATATGTTCTTACCTTCTTTGTCTCCCAAATATGGGATGTTTCCCGCCCCTTTGCAAGTTCTTAAAGGGCCCCTATGTGCTGAGGCCTTGAGACCTCAACCAAAGGCCTGGCCTGATGCCAGCGCTGATAATTTTGTCCAGGGAAGGTTTCATGGCCTTTCTGAAGGGAGAATAGTCTCATTTTCCTTATTATTTAAGCAAGCACACATTTACAGAAGCCAATGGCAGTGTTAAAATTTCAAACAGCAGTTTTTATATAAGATGGATGCTTCAAGAGAAACGGTGCACCTGCATGTAAGGCGCATAAGGGAAATGAATGCAACATGATTATAATCATCAGTCATTAGCGAACATTATAGTTCGTTAATAATAATTATGTATAACAGCATATTGTAAAACTTAAGTTACAAATTTTTTTACTAAAACATTTCTTATATTGGCTGGGCCTCAAAAATATACATTGTGGGCTTCATGTGGCCTATGGGCCATGAGTTTGACATGCTTGACATAGAGCAACCATGTGAAATACCTACAACGTGTACATGCTTATTATGTATGTTGAGATAATATCTGTAAGTTATATGCCACACAAATCGCAACTATATTTTTAAGGCTGCACAAATTCATCCAGGCAACCTTTTTTTCCAGACACACTGAGCTTCTTCTTGGCATGAGAAACAACCCCGAAATAAATCAGAGGACAAAATGGTGTGCCTCACGAGAAAGCAGGACCAGCCAGAAATTTTATTTCAAGTCAAAGGAATGTGCCGTATCTGGGAATATATACCACACTTTTAGAATATGTTGACTTAAGCCTTATTTCTTCCAGACAGGACCGGGAACTAGGTCAGAGCCCACTCATCCCATTTTGGAAAGGGTTCTCTTCCACTCCTTCTACCTGCTGACGTTCATCATTTTACTTAGTTTCCCTGCCTTCTGCAGTGCCTTTAAAAAATAAAACAAACTAAAAACAAGGGTTCTGAACTCTGAGCAATATACCCAGAAATAAGGTCAGTTCAACTCTTGGAATACTAGGAACCTCTCTCAACTACTGGTCATCAAACATAAAATGTGACCATAATGCCTTGCACCCTTTCCTATTTCCCCCCTATGACTAAGGAAAGAGTTGCTCTCTGTTCTCTGGAGAAACTCTGAACCCCAGCTCTTTTGCCTCCTCCTTCTCTTTCTCCTCCTCCAACACCACCTTCTCCTCACATTGCTCCTCCTCCTCCTCCTCCTCCTTTTCCTTCTCCTCCTCCCCCTTCTCCTTTTCCAGTACACTTAAGGACACATGCTTATTCTTTGATGCCATTATTTCAGCTACACACTGAAAATTGTGATATGCTATGTTTTCATGGCAATTATGATCAATATATTTTGTAATTTTCATTGTTATTTTGTTTTTATCTCAATAGATTTTAAAATAATATATTTTAGCTTTCTTTTAATTTCTAATTTAATTTTCATTGTGAGTATATTTGTAAATATGTCTAAAAACAAATATTCTCTATTTTTTGGGGGTGAAAGTTTTTCTCTTTATTTTTCTCATGCTTTGTCAATATTATCTCTAGCTCTTGGATTTTATTATTCAAGTTTCCATATTCTTACTTGTCCTTTCTGTTTCACCTAACCATTTATAATAAAGTTATATTTTAAAATTGTGATCCAAAACATGTCTTAGTGATCTTGAAAATATTTATTTGTAAATTATCTGTATATATACTTACTAATATTTAATGTCTTCAGAATAAAATATGAAAAAAAAAGGGAAATGTTTTTATGGCACTATTTTTAAATTTTAACTCAAAAGTATTGTGTGAGTCCAACACTGAAGGCCTAGGTCTTCTCAGGTTTGATAAAGAAGACACAAACTTTTTGTGTTTATTTCAAGTTAAGAGAAAGAATGCTAGAGTCCGGAAATCCAGAGTTTCAATGGCAGCTCATCCATTTACTGAGACTTGGTCATGTGACTAGTACCTCACCACTGGGCTTCCTAGTGTTTTCATGCGTAAAATAAGTAGAAACTATTAGCTTCAGACATTTGTTATGGAGGTTGATAATTAATTAATAAATAATTCCTAATATACTTTCTGGCCCACAGTAAGTGCTACTTAAATTACAGTTAGTATTGGGATTTTAATAACAGTTATAGCTGAGTAACAAGTTACCAGCGATTTCCTGTTGCTGCAGAGAAGTTGACAGGCAACTCAGGAGAATTAATCAGCCGGGCACTCAGAGGGTATTCAGAAAAGCAGCCTTTATTTGCAGATGCACTAGTTTCGTGACTCAAGGGAGTCAGTCTCCAAATCCTGAGTGATGCATATGGACGAAGTTTCCCCTTTATACCCTCAGCTTCTTTGTCCCCCAACTATGGATCAGCCTTTCGAACTTTTCCTGGGCTCTGCAGTCCCCCTGTGAGCTGGGATGAGGAAGTGAGATTGCACTCAGAGGCCTGTCTGGTGCCAGTACTGCCAACCCCCTCAGAGGGTTGCATATGGTTCATGGTGTATGGCCTCTGTAAAATGGGAGCATTCTGGGAAACAGATTCTGCCAGGCAGGACAAGCATCACAGAGAAGAATGGGGTGTATCGGCAAGCAAGGGTACATGTCAGAATGCAGGTTATTGACTCAGATTCAGAGATCTAGCTCCCCAGAACATCTTATTTTACCCTTCACTCTTTTATTCACACAGGAGATATAGGGGAGTAGGAAGAATCTCAGTCCCTATCCTGACTCCCAGTTGAGAAGCCTGAGATATTTCTAGGTCAAGTGGTCTGCTCAAGGTCCCTTATACAAACAGTGAAAACTCAGACCTTGAACTGGGAACATTTGAATGCAAACTTAGTGTGTTTACTCCAATTTACCAGAGTTTAGTGCATGATGATATTTCATCTTTTGCATCAGTACTGTAAAGGTACTTGGGGAAACACACACACACACACACAGACACACACACACGAAATGCATTGAGAGCACTAAAAACATAATTGAAAAACAGGTCAAGAGGACAAGTGCTAATGAACAATACACCAATTCAGAGAAATGAAGGGTCAGGTCGAGAGAGACTGCTCATGGCAATGGGCAGAGGACATGAAATGCAGGCACAAGAGGTCAAGCTTAAGATAAATGACTGTGCGTCTCAGTTTTTATTGTTATTGTTATTCAAATAAAGACCCCGAGCTGTTGCCTGGACCTTTGGCCCAAACCACATACTTCTCTATATACCTGCTTTGAATGTCACTAAAAGGACTGTTTTTAAATAGCATTTTTAAGGGAGTCAATGGAGAGTGGGGGGAATAACATTGACTAGAGCTCAGATTTCTTCATAAATTTCTTGGATTAATAACTGAATTTCTTCAGGTCCCTTTTTTCTTCCCAAGTATTAAAATGAAAAGGAAACAACCTCAAAAAATGCCACACACATTGTGCGGGACTCCCTGCTGTGCTCATTCAAAAATAATTGGGGAGGAGGAGGGAAGAAATGAGTTGTAATTTTTGACATCAGATCCTCTTTCAAACACTTTATATCCCCTAGTCAAGGCAATGCTTAGAACAACCCTGTGAAGTAAATATTTTCCCTGTAAAAGGGGCAGTACACTCTGTTCCATGGACCAAATCCAGCCTGCCACCTCTTTTGAGAAATAAAATTTTATTAAAACACAGCCACCCTTGTTCATTTAAATCTGAACTAGGACTGCTTTATAGCTACGACGACTGAGCTGAGGAGTTAGTCACAAAGGACAGCAATGGCCAGCCAAGCCTATCATAGCAAGGTTGCTGAGCCCTGAATGAGGAAACAGACTCCCTGAGAACAAAGGTTATGTTCCCTGTCAAATAGCTCTAGGTCTTTTGAAGGTCAGAATTGATCTCAGATTTCTTCCCAGTTCAACGTGAGATGAAACCCACCGTTGGGCCAAGCAGGATGTATTTATCTTCCAAAAGTACCGTGTCACACGCATTTGGGAGCATAATTTCATCTGAGAGCACACGGGGCTCACATGGGGAAAATTTGCAGTGCAGAAGTAATAAGAGAACCAGCTTCCCAGGTCCCTGTCCCCCCTACCCCTAACTTCTGGAGTGAAATTTCAAGGAAGGCATGTTATTGATGATGTCCTGTGAACCAGGAAAGAAACATAGATAACATGATTGTCATATCTTTCAGTGCAACTCCAAAGTTTGGTTTCCTTGCTTAAAAATAAATAAATAAATAAAATGTTTCCTCTCAGAGAATGTCCTTTTCAGTAGGATACCACTTTGAGGATTTTTTTTTTTAATTTCCTATTGCCCTATCCAGGCAGAGCGGGTAGAGAAAAGTTGCTGACTTCAGCCTCCAGGCCAATAAGCAGGAAGAGGGCACGGTAGGCAGGAGGAAACATCTGGGCTTAGAAATGTGAATCTGCGAAACAAGGGCAGGTCCTTCAAATGTTATTACTATTTGCCTTGCTTGGCCAGATGATCTCCCACTGGTATTGTTTTCAGATTTCTACCCCATGAGATCACGCGTCAAAAAGTCACAAGGCTATCAAGTTAAAGCAGTATGTGCGGTGAGAAAAGCTCAGAAACATGGATTCAAGTCCTGTTTCCCTGCTGAGCATCCATGTTACTGCAACTACCAAAACCCCAGTTTCTTGATTTAAAAGTGGGAGCCAGCCTGGCGATCCTGTCTCAGTGATTAAGCATTGTCCCGACCCGAGGGTTAAGTCAATGAGGACCCTAGAGGGGGAGTGGGGATGAAAGGGACAAGAGACACAAGGAATCGAGACAAGACAAAGTTCTGATCAAGTCCCATTTATTCAGGAGTAATTTGGGGTATTTATAGGGAGAAGGAGGAATGAGGAAGTTAGCGAAAATTCCTAGCCCTAAAGGCGAAACACCTGGCCTAGCCCTTAAGGGGAAACACTTGGTTTACGGGAAAGAGATAGGATTTGGGGTAATAGAAATCTAGCCTGAGGTTAGTGCTAACGTGGCTGGAGCTTACTACAAAATGGCTGTCAAGCACAACAAGTTTCCCACAGAGCATCAAACTATGAACCAGGAAATCATGGTTCAATTCCTGGTCAGGGCATATGCCCAGGTTGTGGGCTCAATCCTCAGGAGGCAGCCAATCAACGATTCTTTCTCATCATTGATGTTTCTATCTCTCTCTCCCTCTCCCTTCCTCTCTAAAATCAATACAAATAAATTTTAAAAATAAATATATAGAAATGGAAGCAAAATTTGCTCCAACCTGCCCACAGGATTCCTGTAAAGATCAAAATAAATAAAACATGTGAAAATGTTTTTGAACCCTTCGGCACTATAGAAAGTAAAAATCATCAATGTCACAAAGATGATGACGATGATGGCAATGAGAAGCATAAGGATGAATAACCAAGAACAAGTGTTTTATTCAAAGAGAAGGAGGGCTGTTCAAAATAGAGCTAGGACACAGAATGATGCCACAGAAACTGGAGACACGGACACAGCCATCCTTCTTCAGCTCCCAACTTCACGGTGTGTTTCACTTCTGAGGGTCATACCTCAGTGTGCAATGGGAGAGGAAGGACTTGCCTTATCTCAGCTACATGACTGGTGCAAGAAAGCCCTAACTTGGAAAGAGAATGGAAGAAGACAAGAGAAGAAATAAATCCTAAAGCCTTCCAATCAGTGGCTCTCTTACTGGACAGTCGTTGGTGATTACATATGGTAGCTCTACCCAAATGTCCTACAGGCACCTCAAAATCAATTGTCTGAAAAACCCAGCTTTCTTTTCCCACAAACTCCTTTCTCTTTAAATACCTCTTCCTTACTTAGAAACTTATACCAAAGTACCCTTTTCCACATTTTATCTGGCAGAAAATGTGTTGGCTTTATCACCAAAAACTCATTCAAATCTGCTCCCACTTTTTTTTCAGCCCACTTCCACTGATTCTGTCCACACCCTTATCATATCTTACTTATTACAGTCGTCTTTCTCTGGTTTCTTTATTTCCACTCTCTACCCTTCCACCTTCCCTGACGTCTCCATCACTCATGTTTCCCTTAGAGCCTTCAAGCTTAATGACTCCCCATCACCTTCACTCCTTTCTCTGGTGCTAATCTTGAAAGTCTTGAACTCCATGTACTGTCACTGAACCCTTGTTGTACACTTACACACTACACCAGACACAGAAGCTACTTGAAAAGATTGGCTGTGAATTTCACAGGATGTGGCACAGAATACAGATTCAATAGGTCACCCCTGAACAGCAGGTCAGGAGTACACGGGTTTATGAGTGTTTACGATATAGCTAGCAACATGGAGACACTTTGGTGCCCCACCATTTGAAGAAAAAAAAATCTTCAGGGACCACTTTCCTTCCTCCCAAGTTTTGTCATACTACAAACCTTCTGGGTGTCTTTATTCCTCAACGTTTTAAATTTGTGCACATTGGGACTATCATAAGGGACTCACTTGTTAGGATAGCCCAGTTTCAAAAGGCACATTGTGTTCTCTAAACTACTATTGCCTGGGAAATTTTCAAGATCTAGTTCAGTGAATTACTAAGGCATCCATGAGATAACACTCTTGGTAATTAGGGTCTCCATAGAGTACTGTGATATGATGATTTCATCCTATTTCTAAGTTCTTCATATGAAAAAGTGTTTACTCTCAGAAAATGTGATTATGACACAGGAATGCGATGTGGAAAACAACAGGATCTAAGGAGGAGGTAATGGGAGGATGTCTTTTCAATGAATTTTTTCTACTGGTTTTGTTGTTGATGATGGCTGCTTACTAGTACTTGACTCTATGTACATTCAATCTGTTTTTACATCAGAAGAGCTAACCTTATTAGGAATGAGGTTGGGGGGATTTCAAAATTGAGAAAATTTACCTTCCCTTTCCTCTATAAATTTGGAAAAGATTTATATCACTGATTGCTTTGCTCGTATGCTTCCTGGGAATATTATTTATGATATTTATGACCAAAATCTTTATTTTAAAAGATAAAGACATTTTAAAAATATGATATACTTTATGATTACTAGTAAGGGCTAAGAATTGAATTTTATGATGTTACATTTAGGGCAAAACTCTTCTGGATCGGAGAGGAACCCTTGTATACCCAGGAGTCTTTCCACCTTTAGCACTGAAAGTCTAGAAAACTGGGAACTTCTCAGTCCCCGGCAAACCAGGTCAGCAGGTCACCCCATCTAGTGGCATCGCTATATCTGGACAGAATCAAAGGTTTACATTTAAGTAGTTGACAAATGACCTGAATAACCACACACAGTAGATTTTTATCAGGCGAAGAGAGTAGATATGTTGGGGTGGTTAGGAGACCATGCAGGCAGAGGCAGAAGGGTGTGGCCATGGTTTGGAGTTACCAATCTTTCCTTCTCGGGGAGGGTGCTGTGCACACTGGGGAGGGGTGGGAGATCAGATTGCTGGAATAGACGAGGGCCAATGGGAAATATCCTGCTGAGGAAAGTGAGCTTGTTTCATTCTTACTCAATATGAAATCTATATTAATAAAGAGCTAATATGCTAATGGTCAATATGCCTCGATGGTTAACGACCATCTTTAGCATATTAGCTGGAGTGTTGCTCCTAAGACAGAACAGAAGTGGGGAGGTGCCTAGAGGAGGTGGGACCATCCTGCTCTGGGGAGGGCAGGGGTGAGAGCCTAGAGTGCCCCCTCACCAGTCCTTTGCCACCCACTGCTTGCACTCTGAGTGCCCATGGCCCACCAGCCAGGGGAAGGAGCACAGCACAGTGGGCAGGAGACTTCCATGCTCTCCTCTGGTGCCATGATGGGGAGGAGATGGAGCTGAAGTGGGGAGATGCCAGAAAAGGAGGGACAAGCCTAAGGCTATTTAAGGGACTGAGGGTGGGGCTTGAAGCAGCCAGAGAAGGCCAGAGGGTTAGGGGGCTGGGCCAGGTGCACTGGAGCTCCGCGTGGACGGGTTCAGGTGTCGAGGCAGCGCTGCAGTTGGGTGGGCAGCGTCACGTGATTTCACCCACTGGTGCCCTAGTTATTAATATGGAAGCACTAAGAGAGTTGGCTCTAAAATAAATTTTAGAATGAAGACTCTAGATTGCTTCACACCCCTGTGTATATAGGATTTTACTACTATTGACAGAATGGTTTGCATGTTTATTTTCAGGACTCGGTGTCTTGCAGATAAGGATGCTCAAACATGTGGATTCTCATAGGAACAGTATGTATATACCCTGTGTGACCTCAGGCAAGCATCTAAAATTTGCCTAGACTTGGTACTTTATCTCCCTCAACCAAGGATGCTTGAAAGCAAATGGTTAAAAGGTCTCTTCTCTAACCAGAAAATTCATAGCTTAATCACCCTGGAACTGCTAAGGGGGAAAGGCAGATGGAAAAAAAAAAGGGGGAGACTTGCATCTCACCCACTGAACAAAGAAGTCAGCCGTCTTAGGACTTGCCAAAGAAGATAACCAGGTACATGTACAAACATCCCAGGAAAAGCCACTGCAATCTAAAAAGATATTTTGAAATGTAATCTTCTACCCATTTTATCTGGTAGAGGAACCTTGCAACCTACAGGAAGAAGGGTATAAACCCTCCCAAACCCCCACTGTGCGCACACTCAACTTAGCTGGGTGCACACTTGTACTTTATGCCGAATGCACTTTAAATACACTTGCTTTCCTTGCTTTTTAAATAAATTCTCCTACGTTGCTTCAACACAGCTGTCTGTCACTTGTTTGGAATCTTTCTTAGGAGACTGAGAAGAACCCAGGTGGGGGAAATCCCTGTCCTTGGATGAGTATTAAAAAAAAAAAAGAGCATGCATCACCTCAGGATAATAACATCTATTAAAGATGAAAGGGGGTCTCAAATCTGGCTGCACATTAGAATCACCCAAGGATTAGAGAGAGAGAAAGAAAGAAATAGAGAAAGAGAGAGAGAGAGAAACCGTGATACTAATTCTATTGCTTTTGTGGGGAACCGGGGAGAAAGTGCCTGTGAGTGGGTACAGAGTGCTGTGCTTGGTCTCTCTGACTCTATCTTAATTCTAGTCTTCATTTTTCCCAGGGCCTCTGGGCTAATAGTGCCAGCCACAGCTATGCTAATTATTAGAGAGATTCCCTTTGGGGCTTGAGATTTGGGAAGCACTGCCCTTTGCCAGAATGCACCTCTAAGAAAGAGGTGAGGGAAAATATGTTCAAAATAATGACTGTTTATCACAGATTTGCAGGAGCCTCAAAACTGAATTCAGGTTAGCAGTGCTCATAGAGTGGAAACAAAGAATTGAGAGATTTTTAAAATATATATATATTTTATTGATTTTTAAAAAAATATATTTTATTGATTTTTCACAGAGAGGAAGGAAGAGGGATAGAGAGTTAGAAACATCGATGAGAGAGAGAGAGACATCGATCAGCCGCCTCCTGCACGCCCCCTACTGGGGATGTGCCTGCAACCAAGGTACATGCCTTTGACCGAAATTGAACCTGGGGACCTTTCAGTCCTCAGGCCGACGCTCTATCCACTGAGCCAAACCGGTTTCAGCTGTTGAGAGATTTGTATGCTCTTCCTTTGCGCTCCCAGATATATGTGGTCCTCAGTCACCTCTTGTCTCTTCCATTCTCCCTTCCCTGACATAAAACAAGCCTGAATTCCAGACTTTCCAAAGATGGATGTGAGAAACCACTAAGATCCCCATTTTCTTGAGCTGGAACTTTCTCGATCAATAAGCCTTTCCTTACTATAAAGTCTGACATTTGGAATACTGGCCTTTTGAAGCATCAGGCCTGAGAATTTACAACCAGACTCTAGAAAATGTCAGGCAGCCAGCAGATCTAGGTTTGGAATTTGTAGTTGGTATGATCAGATGGCTGACGCTAAGAGAAAACTGACTGAAAAGAAAAATAAAAAAAAGAAAGAAACTGAACTCATTAGCAACTGAAGTTACCCCTAAAATGTCTGCACAACTTTCCCAGGCTACATAAAAGGTCTTAAATGACAGATAACTGGGCAATAATAATGTAGCCTGGCAGAGTTCATCTTAACTGTATATAATTTGCATATACAATGATTAGCTGGTAATCTCAACACTAAAGAGGGCTGTATTTAATCTCACCTAGAAGGGAAGATAATTTACAAGGAAAAAAAAAAGTTAGCTGCCCGTGTGTGAGGTTGACAGAGCATTTTTAATTAAGTGGAACTTATTCTGACCTTTCTCAGTTAATTCCAACGAGAGCGTGCACAGCTGTGTGGGCCGCATCGCCCTGGCTGCCAGCAGTGTGGACACCTCACCGTTTCTATTTGCTTTGCAGTTTTAATCTGTCTGCCCATTGGGCTGCAAGCGCCCTCTAATCTGCCTTTCCTCCCCAACCTTTGCCTCTGGCCACAGAGACAGAGGAATCCATGGAGTTCCACATGTCAGGCTGTTCCTAGGCCCTGCAGTATTCCATGCGATTTCTTCTTTTTTAATATATATTTTTATTGTTTAAAGTATTACAAAGAGTAGAACGTATATCTCCTTTTTTCCCCCCTCTGTTGACCTTCCTTCCCCTTCCCCTCCCCGCAGGACATGCCCTCACCTGCCCCCCACCCCAAAGTCCTGTATCCATTGGCTATGCTTACATACATGCATACAAGTCCTTTGGTTGATCTCTTACAGCCCCCACCCCTCCTTCCAACCTCCCCTGCCTTCCCGCTGTAGCATGACAGTCCGTTCATTGCTTCTTTGCCTCTGTATCTGTCTCCCCACCAAACCCCAATTCTTTTTTTTTTAATATATTTTATTGATTTCTTACAGAGAGGAAGGGAGAGGGACAGAAAATCAGAAACATCGATGAGAGACATTGTTCAGCTGCCTTCTGCACGCCCCACACTGGAGATGCGCCCACAAGCAAGGCACATGCCCCCAACCGGAATCGAACCTGGGACCTCTCAGTCCGCAGGCTGACACTCTATCCACTGAGTCAAACTGGTCCCAGCCAAACCCCAATTCTTTTCTTTAAAAAATCTTGCCTCTGCAGGCTAGAAGTAAACCTATAAGAACAAAAAAAATGTTTGAGTCCCAATTTCAATGTCCACTAGTTCTGAGTCCCAGTTTCCATGTCAAACAGTTCCTGATGTGAACTTGTCAGCAATGGTATCTGGATGGTGGACAAATGGTGGCGATGCAGGTCCGACCCTTATTCCATGCTATTTCCTGTTCCTGGAATTCTTCACTCTGTCTCTGCAGGCAAATTACAAGTATTTACTCAAAGAGCCAGCGCTCACACATCCGGTCTCCTTGTCAGCCTCAGGCAGTTTCCTCATCTGTTTCCCCATGTTCTCACCACACCCCACAGCGTGATCCTTACAGACCTGAGTGTTCTCCTGGCGGAGAACATACCTGACTTTTATCTCTAACACTCCGCACAGTGCTTGGGAACACAGAACATGCTCAAAATGTGTTCAGGGCAAACCTAGAAGGAAAGGTCTCGCCTTTTTCAGGTGCAGCACAGGGGTTCATGGTGGGGACCCCAGGAAGGCATTTGCCATGCATTTCTACAGTGATCTCTATGAAGAATAAGGAAAAAAAAAATAAGCACTAATATGTTGAATTTCTCAAAATTTTCCAGCCCTCAAGAGCTTATTTCTATGCAACGCTGACTCTGGAATTGAATTGGATTTTATCAAATAGTCATTTGTCACATGTGTATGATGTGGAGATGGGTAATTGACGTGGTATCTTGGAAAATCAGTAGGATATCAGAAGGACAAATGGATTCCCGAGAATTATTATTTATAGTGGCATTAGTCTCGCCAAATCAAAAGCCTCATTTCAAGGGAAGCTACCTCATACCCGACCACTTTCCTAACTAAATATTATTGCCACTAAGGCCAGTGTAATCCAAACAGCTTATTCGTGTTGAATTCCAGGCCAGTACATCTGCTTCCTTAAGTTAATACTTCAGAACATTTTCATTATGCTTGTTTATAAAAATGTGACCCCAAATAGCATGAAGTCTTTATATCACTAGAAATAAAAATTCCCAAAGAAAATAAATATAGTTTCCCAGTCATATTTTATTCGATTCTCACCCATTTACATGTTGAAGCACTAACACCCAATGTGACCCCTGTGACTGCTTGGAGATTGGGCCTCTCCGGGGGTAATTAAGGTTCAATGAGGTCAGAAGTGGGGACCTCATTTGATAGGACCGCTGTCTTGATAAGAAGAGAAAGGGGTACAAAGATCTCCACATGCACACGGGTCATGAGAAGACATAGAGAGAAGACAGACGTCTACAAACCAGGAAGAGGGCTTTCACTGCAAACCAACTCTGAGGGACCCTTGATCTAGGACTTCTAGCCTCCAGAAATGTGAGAAGATAAATATCTGTTGATTAAGCCACACAGCCTATGGTAATTCTGTTTTGGCAATTACTAATACAGTTACCTACGGTGACAGACACAGGACATAAATGGACATCCTATATATTTTCACATACCGTATTTTCCGGTGTGTCAGATGACTGGGCGTATAAGACGACCCCCAACTTTTCCAGTTAAAATATAAAGTTTGGGATATACTAGCCGTATAAGATGACACCTGGCATATAAGACGACCCCCGACTTTTGAGAAGATTTTCCTGGGTTAAAAAGTTGTCTCTATGCCGGAAAATCCAGTACCCATATGCTCATGTAACCTACCACCATAAACTAAGTTTTGCCTTTAGTAGAATGGAAGGTTACAATATGTACTCTCTTTTTGTTCTGCATTTATTGGCTCAACATAATATGGATTTTTTTTAATATTAATTATTGTCATTTCAGTAGTTGCTTAATATTCATTCAGGTATCAGTAGTTTGTATATATTGATGAGTTATATTTTATCATATAAATATATTGCAGTTTATGTATACACTATCCTATTAATAATATTGGAATTAATTTTAGGTTTTGTTTCTATTCTGAATAAAAATGCTCTGATTATTTTTTTTTTAAATTTTATTGTGGGCATCTGTGTTTTATTTCCCTTGGGTATATGCACAGGAGTGAAATGTTTCCATCATTGGATAGTTACATATTTAACTTTGTAAGAAACTATCAAAAAGTTTTGCAAGATGGATGTAGTGCTATTTTATACTCTAGAAACCAAACCCAAGAATTCTGATGGCTTCTCAGTATGGCCAACACTGGTGTAGTGGTTTTAGCTATCTTATGGACATGTGTGGTATCTTTTTGTAGCTTAAATTTGCATTTCTTTTATAACTAACTATGGTCAGTACTTTAGAAAAAAATTAAATGTGTATATAGACCAATTTCTATCTCCCTTTTAACATTTTTTTAAAATTGTAGACATTCTTTATTCTGGCAAAATCCTTTCTCAGATATCTATGCAAATGATGTTATCTTTTAGTCCGTGATCTGCCTTTACTTTTTTGTATAAGACAGTCCTTTGATGAAATGTGGAGTTTAATTTTTTATAAAACCCAATTTGTTACTTTGCACTATATCCTGGAGTTGACTGTGTAGACCTGATTTTTTATCTGTCAATAATAGTGAAGTATATTAATTTATTCAGTCATGTTTAACAAATCATGCTTGATTTGAATAAATCTGCCTTGATCACAGTGCATTATCATGTTTATATATGTAAGAAATGATTATTTTGTTAAATATTTTTGAGCTCATTCATTGCTGATATCAGTTTCAAGTTTTTGTTTCTTGTCATATGTTTGCCTGGTTTTAGTGGCTTAATAATAATGCCTCATAAAATGACTTAGAAAATAACTTCTTGATTTTATGAAATAATATATACAGTGCTTTAAAATATATTTGTAATTTTTTCAGAGAGGAAGGGAGAGAAATATTAATGATGAGAAAAAATTGTTGATCAGCTGCCTCCTGCATGCCCCCTACTGAGGATCAAACCTGCAACCTGGGCATTTGCCCTGATCAGGAATTGAACCATGGCCATCATAGGTTAACACTTAACCACCGAGCAACACCGGCTGGGCTATATAGTACTTTAAATTCTTACTAGAGTTCAACAATGAAGCTATTTATGCCTGGAATTTCCTTTGTGGAAAATCAAATACAAATTAACTTTCTCTAAAAAATCTTGGGCTATTCAGATCCATTTGCTATTGAGACAGTTTTGATAATATGTGTCTTGAAGGAAATCTTCCATTTTATTTTAACTGAAGAGTTTGTTAGCATAAAGAGTTTCATAATCTTCTCTTATGATTATTTTCATATTGGTCAGATTCTATTGATGACATCCTCTCCTTCTTTCCTGGTCTTGGTAATTTAATTTTTATTTCTTTTTTGCTGTTTTTGTTATTAATCCTTACCTGAGGATATTTTTCCTTTGATTTTTAGAGAGAGTGGAAAAGAGAGGGAAAGAGAGAAATATTGATGTGAGCGAAACGTATTGATTGGTTTCTTGCTGCATGAGCTCTGATCAGGATCTGGACCAGGGAGGAGTCTGCAACCAAGGTACATGCCCTTGACTGGAACCGAACATGGGATCTTTTGGTTCTCAGGTTGATGTTCTATCCACGGAGCCAAACCAGCGAGGGCTTTCTTTCTTTCTTGATCCATCTAACTAAGCAGGTACTAATCTTACTGCTCAAAGAATCACTTTTTGCTTTTGTTGACTTTATTGTTTATTCTTCTTTTTTACGTATCTACTAGAGGTCTGGTGCACAAAATTCATACACTAGGAGTGTAGGGAGGTGGGGTCTCATCAGCCTGGCCTGCACACTCTTGCAGTCTAGGAGCCCCCGGGGATGTCTGATTGATGGCTTAGTGCTGCTGTGAAGACAGAAGAGCCTCCCACCACCACCACTGCACTGACCATCTGTGAGCCCAGCTGTCCACCAGGAGGAAACTCCTACATTGAGCATCTGCCCCCTGGTGGTCAGTGTGCATCATAGTGACAGTTTCTACAACCATCAGGCTGAAGCCAGCTCTCTGACATCCCCCGAGGGGTCCCAGGTTGCAAGAGGGCACAGGCCAGGCCAAGGGACCCAATTGGTGCACCATCAAGGCCAGGGAGGGACTCCTGGGGGTTCACCAACCAGGGAGGGATCACAGGAGGGCTCCAGAGTGTGTTCAGCCCATCTTTCTCAGTCCCAATCGACAGGACCCCAGCAGCAAGTTAACCTACTGGTTGGAGCGTCTGCCCCCTGATGGTCAGTGCACTTTAGAGAGAGCAGTTGAGCAGCTTTAGCATATTATTGTCATATTACACTTTGATTGGTGGAATAGACAACTCGATGGCCAGACACTTAGCATATTAGGCTTTTATTATATAGGATATTTTATCTGTATTGTTTCTTTTCGTAGTTTGCATTTAGTTCGCTCTTATTTCTTTGAGCTTCTTAATGTTTAAGCTATGATTGTTAACTTTAAACCTATGTCTTCTCTTATAAAATTATTTGAAGATAGCTGGGTTGGCATGGCTCAGTAGTTGAGTGTTGACCTATGAACTAAGAGGTCACTGTTTGACTCCTGGTCAGGGCATGTGCCTAAGTGGCAGATTTGATCCCCAGTATGGGGCATGCAGGAGACAGCCAATCAATGATTCTTCCTCATCATTGATGTTTCTATCTCTCTCCCCCTCTCTTCATCTCTGAAATCAATAAAAAAATATATTAATAATAATAAAATTTTGAATCTATAGATTTCCTTCTAAAGAATGCTTAGCTATAGCTAATAAATTTATATTTTATTATGAACATTTATTATATAATATTAGCAACTATTTTGTAGGTACTATTTTAAAACTTTTATCTTTTATTATTTTGTAATTAGTATTATTTTAATACTAAATAATGCTAAATATTACAAATTATTTCTTTAAACCATGGGTGATTTAGATTTTTCTAATTACTAAATACTTGGTTATATTTTCCAAATATTTTAAATTGGTTTTCATTACCATTTCATAGGACAGACTGGGTATAATTTACTTTGTTAAAATTGACTTGTTTTATGTTACAGAATATGGACTACCTTAGTGCATATTTGTAACATTTGAAAAAACTATGTATTCTGCACTTTGTGGGTATTCTGTAAGTATCAATTAGGTTAAGTTATTTGATTATGTTTTTCAGTTCTAGATTTTTAGTGATATTTTGTCTACTCTTTCTATCAATTTTGTGGAGATAAATGTCAAAATTTCAAACTGCAATTTTTTTATTTTCTTTGAATTCGTGTCTTTAGTTCTATTAGTAATTATTCATGTATTTTAAAGTTCTATTATTAGATGCATTTAAGATTTCTTATATCACTACTAACACTCCTTGAATTAAAGTCAACTTTATTTGATATTACTGTAGCCATACCAGCTGTCTTACCATTAATTTTCAAGGTATCTTTTTCCATTCTTAAACTACTTATGTCTTTCTATTTAAAGTTTGTTTCATGTAAACAGCACAGTCTTAGGTCTTGTTTATCTACTTTGGGCTGACCATGTTTGCCTTTTAGTGACCTATTTAGTCCATTTGCATTTAATATAAATATTACTATGACTGAATTTAAGTCTATCATGTTGTTATTTGTTTATTACGGTTCTCCTCTGTTTTGTTTTGTGCTTGTGTTTTACTGCACTTATGGACCACAGTCCTGTGAGCTCTGTTTCCAAGACCTGGAAACATTTTCATAGATTTTATCCAGTATTTGAAATTGTTGTTGTTTTTCCAGACCAAAAAAAATACGTCCAATATCCATTATCCATCATATCCAAAAGGGAAGTGCTTTCCTGTTTGTTTTGACATGTAATACTAAATCATCAACATTTCCCATGACTAACAAGTACCTCAAAATCCCTGGGCTCAGATCCCAGGCAGAGCTGCGCTTTCCATGTGGACTCTCGGCAATAGGAGGAGAAGTGGAAGGGAAGCTTGGATAATGGACCAGCACCAGAGGAAGCCACCCAGAGTCAACAATGAGAATGGGCAGTGCATCTGGAGTCCCAATTTCGGGCAAGCTTTCGTCCAAAACCAACTGTCACATGGGCTGTAGATGGCTGAGTTAGGTATCTAACGCCAGGAACAAGAAATATGAGTGATAATGAAAAACCATGCCAGCCAATGCAAGGAACCCTTTATCAGTGGGGGAATGTGGGAACCGAACGTATAAGCAACAGGTGGCTGAGATTAGGGTTCCTTAATTACATGCCTCCAAGGCAGATATCTTGACCAGTGTGCTTGGGAATGAATTAGTGATCCCTTGTTTTGGAAAAAATTATGCCAAAACCTTACCATTTTATGCCAACAAGCATTTATTATTCCATTCTGCTTTCCTGGGTCAGGAACCCTGGATCGAACTAGCTGGGTGGTTCTGGCTCTGGGTCTCTCAGGAGATTGCATCAGACTGTTGGCTAGGGGTGCAGTCTGAATTGTCTCAGAGTCTCCCCGGCTCTTGGAGACCTCAGTTCCTTACCCCCTAGTCTTCTCCTTAGATTAACAAATGTTTTCATGACATGGCAGCTGGCTTCCCCCAAAGTGAGTGAGAAAGACAGAGAGAGAGAGAGAGAGAGAGAGAGAGAGAGAGAGAGAGAGAGAGAGATACACTATGCTATGATCAACTCTCACACATCACTTTGGCCACATTCTGTTCACTAGGAGTCACCAAGTCCAGCTTACACTCAAGGGGACAGGTCTATACAAGGACATTACTAGCAGGAGGCAAGGGGCCCCAGTGATCATCTTTGAAGGGGCATCTGCAAGAACCCTGGTGTTAGTGTTTAGGTTCTCCTGAGTTTTTCGTGGTTGGGGTAGGGCTGGCTATGAAAACTGGAATGGCTAAAAGGCTCATTGCTGTTGGGAGAAAGCCTTCTAGTTGTGTTCAGCTTCTAGTTGTTTAGCTATTTCATGTTTCTCTTTTCATCATTTGCAGTTTCTTCCAAACTCTGAGACTATGGTTTAAGAAATGTTCATTTTGTAATTTTATGGAGACCATATATTTTGTGCTTTTACTAAAAGCAAAGATATGTATTGCTTAAAAAATAGAAATGTCCTTTAAAATCACAGCACCCAGAGATAACCACGATTAATATTTTGATGAGCATTTCAGATACTTTTATATCCACATGCACACACAAACTAGGTATTATTTAATTTTACATAATTTGACTATAATGTTACACCTGCTTCTCAGCATCTTCATGGCTGCCACTTGATAATATGTTATGAACAATTTTTCATGTCACTAAACATAGCTGTATACCATCATTTTTGTGACTAGAGAGTGTCCCTTTGTACAGATGCTCTATAATTTACTCCACCCGTCATTATTAGAATATTAAGGTTGTTTCATATTTGTGGTTTTAGAGGAACTGAATGTGCAGCTGTGAGGATGCCCAGCTTAACCCAAATCCCAAATACAGGGCATTCTGTAGGGAGCGGCTCCAGGGTTAAGCCTCAGGCTGACCTGTGGCAGGCCACAAACAAGTCCCAGCTTGGAGGGCAGAGCCCTCTTAGCATAATTAAGCTTGACCTGATAGCCCTCCTGGTTCCTTCCTAGGTAGCTCATGGGCTGTGGGAGGTGCAGCCAGTGCTGCCCAAACAAGGTGAAACTTACAAGAACATTGTTACTCTGTTGATCACTTTCTTGTTTTGCTTTGTGCGATCTGACTATAAAATAAAGCTTCTGCTTTAAGGCTGGGTCTTACTGTGTCATCCAGGCATGGGAGATCCTCCAAGCCCCAGCTGTATTCTCTTTGTCTTCTCTAATCCTCCACCACTCCTCCTCAGGTTCATCTTTGGCTGTGCTGGCACAGCTCAGCATTCATTTTCTGGGAATATTTTCCTTTCCATATGTGCTTTTAGATTTTAGTGGAAATGTCAATGTTTCATAATTATTTATGAAAGATGTAAAAATGGTAAATTTAAGGACTTCTAGAGGCCAGAGTTTGCGAAGACAGGGGTGATTCAGAGGACTTTATTATTTTCTAGACAAAGTTCACTTTACTAATTGTATGAGATGATCCAGATGCATCACCTCTCCATTCATTCTTAACATAGTACATTAAAGACAGAGGGAGACATTGAGCAGAGTTTTTGGGGAGATGAATCCTAAAGGGAAAGTTTATGTGTGAAAAAACAGAAAGCAAGAGCCAAGCATCTAAGTCATACTGCAAAACTACTGCCCCATTGCTCATTTAATTCTCACCATCAAAATTAAAAAAGAAGTTTTGCCCTTAAATCCTATAACTCAGGTTACCATGTAATTTGTAACCCAAATGGGCTCTTTAGGGAGTGAACTAAGATGTTATTAACCATTACCTGACAACTGACATAAACCAAAACTGTTCCAGGCAAACCAGGATATATGGTCAACCCACATGTACCAGCTAAGGAAACTAAGACATGGATTGCTAAAATAACTCATCAGCATTTACATCAAGTAAAAATTATCTGAGAATCAAAATCAGGCCTCTTCTATTCTAGATCCTTTGCTTTTTTGTAGGTGTCTAGGTCCCTAAATATCTTTGCATGTGTGTATTCTATTTGGTGCCACTTCTAAGGTGAGATCTTATAGCTATATTTTTTGAATTGTTGGAATTGCTTACTTACTAGTATATTCCTGCAATCAGGTATATTTATTCTTACAAGATTCAACAGCTATTAAGTGCTTGTTTATGTAATGGGTAATCTCATGTGCACAATCTTTCTCACGTTCTTACAGTTTAGGAAAGTGCAGAGGGGTAGTTTGTAGGTCACCAATAAAGAAATTGCTGCCCGAGATTTTGGGTCTATAGTCTGCAAGTTACGTTGCTTTGTGATGAAGAAACAAGGGTAGATGGTTGATCCTCTCTCTCTCCAAGATAGTGATTTTCAACCAGTGTGCCGCAAGAATGTTAAAACATGCAATGCTTGACTATTTAGTCAGAGGCACTGATATTTTTTCCCTTATATTGTAAGATAAAAATAAAAATGACAAGATCAAACACAATAGCAATCCTGTGAGAATGAATCAAAATTATATGTATTTTTTTTGTCAGATGGGGAAAAAATATGATATTTTTGGTGTGCCACAGAATTTTAGTAGTTAGTTTACATGTACCATGAGGTGAGAAAGGTAGAAAATCACTGCTGCAAGGGAATGAGATGCTTTTTAATGCAATCACAAAATCCCTTTCCCCAATTCTGCCTCTTTTACAGTTTTGTCCTGTTTTATTTTTTAATTTTTTATTTAATTTTTAACATGTATCAGAAATATTGCTGCTCCATTTGTGTGTGTTTTTTTTCCCTGAGACCTTTCTGTTCTCTCCTTTCCCCAATAACTCCCTCTTATGTTTATCTCTATTATTTAACTCATCATATTGTACAGTGGTACCTCGAGATACGAGTGCCCTAACATATGAAATTTTTGAGATACGAGCGATTTTTGCTTTGAAATATGAGCAACAGTTGAGATAGGAGTAATCGAGTGGATCAGCCGGCTGCACACGACCCACCAGTTTACCACGACTCGAGCGTCTCATAGTTTCCCACGCCTCAAGGTTAAGGAACAAATTAAACTCGTATCTCGAGGTACCACTGTATTATAATTCTTTATGAATGTTTCTGAGTGCTCACCCTTATCAATCATCTATATCGTAAAAGGCCTGTGGTCGTGAAGCTGTGACGGCGTAACAACCAACTATTGGACTCACCAGGAGGTGCACTGATGGGTCCTGTGGTGACTGGACTTCTGAGTCCCACGGCAGCTGTGGCAGGAGGGACTTCTGGAACATCACGGGCACCAGCAGTGTCCACAGAGCATGTGAAACTTTGGGGGAGGGGGATGTGGGGGAGGGCACAGACATGGCCCTGATGGCAGGTTAAGCCTAGGGGACCCTCCACACACACAATTTAATCACGCACTGGGCCTCTAGTTATAAAAGGAAAAAATGACATTATTAATTTTACTTTTTCCAGCACAAAGTTGGTACTTGGTTAATCATCAAAGAAATGAATAAATGAACCAAGTAAAGGGATATAATATGACCCAAGATAAATCTATATTTTAGGATAGCAGTCTTGAGATGGAGATGCTTCTAATTGACATATTATATTTGGATTTAATACATCAAGGGAAGAAGGCTTTGTCAGAGAAAATATAGCAAATAGCTGTCTTCTTAAGCTTAGCTTCAACTTTTAATCAAAAAAGGAGAGAAGGGACTATGCCAGCATGTTCCTTTAGAAGAGGAATGCAGTGAGACAAAAAAAAAAAAAGTAAATGAGGCAGATCATATTATTTTAAAAATAATGAAAAGTGTAGATAAGTCTAATTTTCATTTATGTTCATGGTGATATATTTCCCAGACATCTGAAAGAGATAAATAAGATGCAAGGGAGTGAGGGAGCCCAACAAGACCTCATGAATTTTTCTTTATAATTAAAAAAAAAGCTTTTTTTCTCCCTCCCTCCCTCCCTCCCTTTCTCCCTCCCTTCCTCCCTTCCTTCCTTCCTTCCTTCCTTCCTTCCTTCCTTCCTTCCTTCCTTCTTTCCAAACTACCAGACAATTTTCAGAATCTTGGAGAATCTTGATTCTATCATCATCTACAACTATCCATGTATCTGCAATCAGATCAGCATTTAATTAAAATGTGGAATAAATAAGGTTTAAAACAAGACCTTCAGCTGCACCATTAAGAACCTCTATTAAGTTTGACATTGGCTCATTCATTGTCTTTATGAGTTATGCAATCACCCATGAATTAAATTATTGTGCTATATATCTCACATTTCTGTATCTTAAACATAATGGGACCATGAGATATTTGCCAATGATAAATTCAGATAAGAAATATGTCTTTATTTCTAAGTCAAAAGTAGTAATAACTTTAGTTTGCCCTAATTCAACTTTCATGAACCAGCATTTACTTGTGTTTTTTAATTGATTCTTGCCTTTTACTTAAGTACCAATTTGTGTAGTTATTCAACAATTTTTTTTTCTGATTAATTCTCTACAATAACCATGGAGCTAAACACTTGTGTCAAATTACAAGCTGTTAATATTTTGCATTTAGCTTTGGTCTTTTTTTAAAATTAAGTCATAGTTGTCTGACTCTAGTCCTCAGGGATCTAGTGTCTTACTTTAGAATTTTAAGCTAATCACCAACAATGTGTATTGTTTCTTTTTCTGATATAAACTTCAAGACTTTGTTTTGAAAAATCAGTATCAATGCCTGGCTGGTATGGTTTAGTGGTTGAGTGTCAACCTATGAATGAAGAGGTCATGGTTTGATTCCAGGTCAGAGCATATGCCTTGGTTGTGAGCTCACTCCCTATTAGAGGCATGCAGGAGGAAGCCAACCAATGATTCTCTCTCATCCTTGATGTTTCTATCTCTATCTCCCTCTTCTTTCCTCTTGGAAATCAATAAAAATATATGTTTATTTTAAAATCAGTAATGAATATTAATTTTCCTGGCACAGGCTAGACAACTGCACTCAAGATCATCTAAAGCATTTTTTTGTTTGTTTGTTTTTAATTCCTGTGTGATGAGTTTCTCTTACTTGAGACCTTGTTTTTCTCAGACTTCCTCCTTTGAGGACCATCTACTATTTCCTTGAGCCCTTCTATGACCTCCTAGTTCCTTCTATAGTAAGTCCTCAGCTCTATGTTTCAAGTTGTTTCTTTCGCCCTATAACCTATGCTTGACCTTTGGCATTTATGAAAATGGGAAAAGAGAAGAAAACCCTGACCTTTTGTGGATTGTCATATTTCTATCCACCTCATCGTCAGTGACATTATGCTCTTTTCTCTGAATTTTTATGGGAAGAGTCACTTTTATTCATTGTCTCATTTGGGGAACAATATTTCCAATGAGCACAGATACTGGTTCTTTTGTATCTGAACCCTATGTCTTATTCCCAGGGACAGTTGTCTTCCATACCTGTGGCATCTAATTTTATATCTAGTGTGCTAATGTTGATGGTCCTGCTAGAAGAGAAGATAATAGCATCATAAAAAGGTTTAGGGAGGATACTATGTATATGAATCTTTAAAATTATTGGGTTTAGTCTTAATTAGGACCAAATTAGGACCAGAAATTACATGTATTTCTCCAGTGCCAAACCCCATGATTTGGAATTCTTTCTGAATGCTTTTTGTCATTATCCCCTGCTTAAATTACCTACTTTACTCTCAAATTCTGCCTTTAGCAACATGACAATGGCTTATTTCTAAAAAAATAAAAATAAAAAAAATGCAAAATTACTGTGAAAGAAAGCTTAGGGACACATGCTCTCTAGTGAATATTGATTGAGTGCCTGCATTGTAAAAAGCTGTGTCTTTTCCCAGAAAACGTGTTGTGTGAAAAAGAGAAATAAAACCAACTACAATTAAGATATAAAACAGGGCCATGAATGAGGACATACCTCAGAGCCTTAAGGTTATTTTGTTTTCTGTTGTTTTCTTCTTTTAGTTTCTTTTTCTCTTCATGTTCCCTCTTAGGAACCTGTCTCCCCAGGAGAAAAAGCCCTCATTGTTTCAAGATCACTGAAAGATTTACAGAAGAAATGGGCTTTTTTTTTGTTTTCATTCTCCATTCATTTTCTTTCCTTTTGCAAACAAGCACTTTTGCATTCTAAAATCCATAGCCTCAGTCTACTGTGTTCACCTCTGTAAAACCTTCTTTGAATCTTTTTGGTGGCTTTGATGGGAAACTGAAAAATCCAAGCAATTTCCTTTATCCTTCGTGGGATTGCTTGAGAAACTGTGTTCCTGGAGTTAATGAGCGCCGGTGAGTCTTTTTTGGCTTATTGGTTTCATGTCAACTTCATCAGTGGTTGAATTTGTCTTAGTCTTTTAAGGGAGACCTGCTCCATTACAAGAAACAACATTTCCTGGGCTAAGCCTGACAGTGTAATCACCTGCCCATGGCAATAATTCCAAGACTGGGTAAGAACCCTAAGTCAAGTCAATCAAGGTGAGAATTTTCCATTCTCAAATTATTTTTATTCGAGCTCTATGGTAAATATATATATTTACCATAGAGCTCGAATAAATATATATATTATTCCCATTTTCCAGATGCTTCACTGGCAAATATGCCAGACATTTAAAGAATTAATATTTCCAATTCTATTCTGATAAAAATCATCTTAAAAAAAAACCCTATATTTAATATAATTTTTTGTGGTGAAACACTGAATGTTTTCCCCATAAAGACTAAAACAAGGATGTCTGCTTTCTCAATTCTATTCAACCTCTGATGGGTGTTTTAACCAAATTCAATAAATCAGAAATATAAAATAAAAAAGACATACCAATTAGGAAAAAAATAAACATATCTCTTTTGGCATATGACATAAATGTCTACATAGAAAACCCAGAGTTTGCAAAAAGCTACTTTAATAAATGGATTTAGCAAGGTCTTAAGAATATAAAATAAATATAGAAAAATCAATCATTTCTCTCTATAGACAATCCTTGACTGACGATTTTTTAACTTTACAATGGTGATAAAGCAATGTATAATCAGCATAAGTCATACTTTAAGATTTTGATTTTTTCCTCAGCTAGTAATATGCATCAAAAGATAAGGAAAGATCATGTTAAAATGAACCAAAATATGTGCAAGAGTCATATGTTAAGAACTACAAATATTGATGAGGATAACCACTATATATCTAAGAATTAGAGAGATGTACCATGATCATGGTTTAGAAGACTCAATATTGTAAGATGTCAATTCTACCCAAATTGATCACTAGACAGTAACTATGTTAGGCTTGAGGGCCACTTGACCAGTTTTGAGATCTTTATCAAAGAGACTGTGCTGGCTTGCACATAGAGACCTTTTCAACCTCCTCTCCTGGATCTCTTAATTCTATTTTTCCTCCTTCTCCATTTAAAAACTTCTGCCTGCACCAAGGTGGGAAGGTGGGCTTCAGACAAGAGTCCCCCAACTTCTCACATGATGGGCATTGGAATCAAACTGTCTTCTTTTTCACCAACATTTGTCTCATGAGTGCAGCTTTCATGTCACCATGTGGCCTAACGGTTTCAGTTACAAAGCCACAGAAGCCATGTCCTTCAGTCAGTGAGAGGGGGTGGGATCCAGGGCAGAGTTATAGTTGGCAATTTGAAAAGAAAGTTAAAATTAAGAGAGTCTGATTCTCAAGACAAGGCTGTTTTCTGCTCAAAGTGTCAAGTCTAATTTAGATGATGATTTCTTATCTAAGGGATGCCGGGGATTGCAAGAAGTGATATGAATCCCAGAAAAAGTGGGGAATTTGAGACCTTGTTTGGAGGTTCAAACCATAGGCAAGTTTACATTCAAACAAAACTTGAAAGGTAAACCAGAATTACCATGAACTTCTAAAAATAGAACACATGTAATCCAGCAATTCCACTTTTGATGACTTATCATGATGAAACAAAATCACCATGTTGAGAAGATTTGCATCCTTATGTCCATTGCAGCATTATTTACAATAGCCAAGACATGGAAACAACCAAAGTGTCTATGAATGGATAAAGAAATCCTATAGTATAAAGAGGTAATATGCAAATTGACCATCCCAATATTACCAGATGCTGCCTACAACCAGGCTGGCAGGGGTGTTAGTGAGGGACAACCAAACTACTGAACAAGCAGGCTGCATGGGTCAATTAGGCCAGCAAGGGAGGTGCAGTTGGGGGCAATTAGGCTGGCAAGGGGACAGTAAGTGGTGACCAGGCCAGTGGGAGGGGGGAGTTAGGAATGACCAGGCCAGCAGGGAGGGTGCAGTTGGGGACAACCTGGCAGGCAGTGGGAGACAGTTAGGGGTGACCAGGCTGGAATGCCAAGACAGTGAGGGGCAATTAGTGGGGGAGGGGAGGTTAGGAAGGCAGACAGGCAGGTGAGCAATTAGGAGCTAGCGGTCCAGGATTGGGAGAGGGATGTCTGACTGCTGGTTTAGGCCCAATCCTATCTAAACTGATAGTTGGACATCCCCTGAGGGGTCCCAGATTAGAGAAAGTGCAGGCTGGGCTGAGGGACACCTCCTCTTGTATATGAATTTCATCACCCCTGTGGGATTGGGCCTAAACTGTCAGTTGGACATCCCTCTCAAAATCTGTGATCACTGTCTCTCAACTTCTCACTTGCTTGCCAGCCTGATCACCTCCTAACTACTTCCCTGCCAGCCTGATCCACACCTAACTGCCCCCCTGCTGGCCCAGTTGCCCTCAACTACCCTCCCCTGCTAGCCATCTTGTGGTGGCCATCTTTGACCACATGTGGATAGCTATCTTGTAGGAGGGTAAATTTGCATATTACTTCTTTATTATATAGCATATATAATATGTATATTATATAATATACATATGTATATAATATACATATGTATATATATATATATAAAATATACATATAATATATGCATATTCTCTCTATATATATAGTGAGAGAATAGCAGACATAGAAACTATGGAACAATAGCAAATCCGCTCCCAATCCAGAATCAAACCATTCCTAAATGTTATTCTTACTCCTTGTTTAAGTCAATATTTTTTTGTTTTTCTTCTTGTGAGCACTTTATTGAAATGGTGGGACTTATTGGAGGGGGAAATGCGATCCAGTAAGCAAAAGTCAGTCTGACCTTTCAGGAACACTGACAGATATCATTTGCACTTTATTACAGGCTGTGAAATGCTTTCAGAAATCTGATCTCACGCTATCCTTACCACCAAATGACTTTTGGGTTCTCTTTTTACAAATCCAGATGCAAGACCTGGAGAGATGAACCATCTCCCTTTAAAATACATGCATAGCTAATGACAGAGCCAGAGCAAAAATCCTGGCTTCGAGCCCACTAATCATTCTGTAACCAGTGAATCACCCCCTGAACCATCCATCTGGTTTGGTATGTGGGCAGAAAACCATAGCAAATCCATTTCCACTCCAGAATCAATCCATTCCTAAATGCTCTTCTTCCTCCATGTTTAAGTCAATGTTTTTTTGCAAGCATCCTGGCCTGGCCGCCGCCATCTTTGTTGCATCCCTAGGCCTCTTCCCCATAAATCCTGATTTGGTTGAGTGGGGTTGGGACATCGATTTTAACCTTCTCAGGGGCCCTGAAGGTGCCACTCATTGAGTGTGTTTACTCAGCTCTGCCCTTCAGCGGGAGGCACACCACGTCATTGGCAGCATCCCCCAGGGAGCACTGAATGCGGAGAGTCCCCATGGAGCAGAACGAGCCTGGAAGCGAAGTAGCAGGGGTTCTGATGTCCCCTTCCGCCAATGGCCTTCAGTGACGTAAGTCCCTTCTGTGTGAGCCTGTTTTCTGATCTCCTTGGCATTGAGCTAACCTACAGAACTGGCCACAGAGGCGAGAATGGATCATGCTCAATCAACACATCCTTTACGATGACTAAAAATAAAGTTTTAGAAAGCCAAGTTTGGTAAAAACATAACCCCCAACATCTATAGGATCAACAAAAATCACAATTAAAAAGTCACCAGCAGAAAGAATGGAGTGAAAAGTGAATGAGCACAACTATTCATCTCTAAGTCTTTTCTGCTTTAAAGTTGCATTTTAATTCTGGCATAAAAGTAACAATCCATTGAACAATTTTCTGAAATA